>CM029012.1:125892208-126492208 GCA_016801055.1 Panax notoginseng
TCCCAGACTCGTCCCAGCTATATTCTCATTTCCTGAAGAGAAGTGAAAGAAAGGGTGAGCTCAACTAGCCCAGTAAGAAATATTATGACTAAGATAATGCATAATAAATTATCCTTAGCCTTCAACAATATAACAACTGATAGAATATAATAGACAACAAATTTTAAATCAACAACTGCAGCAGAATAAGCAATTCATTAGAAAAGTCAAGTAGAACATAATGTCTACTATCTCCTCTAGATTAAAAGTTCATCGTTAATATTTCATTCCTGTAATACTCATCGACAGTTCTTTGTTATACCCAAGACAAAAAGAACTATCATCACCTGTCTTCACCTGAACCACTAAAGATTATAGTTAAATCCACAATTCATATTTATAATCATGTAAATCAACAGTTTCTCCTTGCCACAAAGGCTTAATAGAACGTTTACTCAATATCCTTACCCCCCAAAGGCTAAAGATATTCAAATGTAATAACAATGATCATACCAATCAGTTGTCTACCTTTGCACTACGAGCCAAAGATATTCAACTAAAAACCAATGGTCATGATCATACCAATCAATTGTCTGTCAGTGCACTACGGCCAAAGACATTTAACTGTTAACTAATGGTCATGATCCTGCCAATCATATCATCGAATTATCCATACACTACGGGCCAAGGATATTCGTTATTATCACTAGTGGTTATGATCATGTCATACACCTGTCCATCTTTGCACGTAAGTCAAAGATATACAACTATAAAACTAATAATCAACAGTCCATCTATGCACATAAGCCAAAGATGACTTTCATAACAATATAAGCATGAGGATGATGACAATGATATAAGCATTTATCAAACGAAATCAAGGATAAATATTAAAGACTTAAAATTTATCCAGAGTTTATAAAAAATATCCAAATTGTCAACATGATACTGCTTTATGGAGTAAAATTCAAGAATAATATCCATGTACCAAAAATAATTTAGACATAAAATAAATATATTTTTCGGGTAAATAGTATCCCGTGAATAGTACTTCAGGAATAGTACCTCGTGAATAGTACCCCGGCATGAAAAGTACTCCAAATACCCAAGTGAATAATATTCGGGTGAATAGTAATTTGGGTAAATAGTAACCCGTGAATAGTAACTCATGAATAGTACTCTGACACAAAAAGTACCCCGAATACTCGAACGAATAGTAACTCGTGAATAGTAACTCGTAAATAAAATACCAAATAAAATGATATTTCATGACGAGTACAAAAGAAATAATATCTCATAAGAGTATAATAGAATATACAAAACTGCAAATGGATTTTTATCCGCCATGCGGTAATCTACGTAGACAGATCATCTCCACAATTTAATAAAGAATGAATACGAATGATCATTCACCATGCATGCGGTAATCCACATAGACAGGTTATTCCAACAGAATAATAAAGAATGGAATAACAGAAGAATTCACCAGGCATGCGATAGACCGCACAGACAGATTATTCCATCAGAATAATAAATAATGGAACCAGGTCATGCGTAATACGCACAGATAGGATATTCCAACAGAATAATAAAGAATGGAACCAGGTCATGCGTAATCCGCACAGACAGGATATTCCAACAGAATAATAAACAATGGAATAACAGAAAAATTTCACCATATATGCGGTACTTCGCATAGACAGGTTATTCCAACATAATAATAAAGAATGGATTAACAGAAGAATTTTACCATGTATGCGGTACTTCGCATAGACAGGTTATTCCAACATAATAATAAAGAATGAAATAACAGAAGCTCTCTTCATGAATACGAAAGAAATAATACCCCTTACCTTAGAAGAAAATTAGAATAGTGAGGTAGTAGACTTCTCTTCTCCTTTCTCTCTATAATTTCTATCTATAATAATTACTCTATAGCTTTAGTAAATTGGTGAAAAATAATGAAGGAATGAGCTTCTATTTATAGGAAAATATAGTTTTAATAATTGCACGTTTTGGGGCTCGAAATATTATAATATAATACCTTCACCTTTTTCTTTATTTTTAATTTAGTCCTGCAAGTATTATCAAACTTGCACCATCTCCCCTAATAATAAATCATGTGAATCAATAGTAAATCATGTGACTCAATAGTTCTAATCATGTGAAAAAATTAATTATAGTATAGTACCTTCAACTATACCTCCATTTCTAATTTAGTCATGCAAGTATTATCAATCTTGCACCAACTCCCCTAATAGTAAATCATGTGAATCAATAATACACACATGTGAACACATAGTTATAAGCATGTGAATTAATAGCAAGTAATTGCTCATTTATCCGATTAATTACCCGATTGATCAATATAACTTTCAGACATCAATTATCATCGAAATAAATGTCGATTTCTACTAACACTAATAATTTTTACACAATAAAACTATCAATTTCATCTTTAATCAACACGAACTTATTCATCATTAATATTATAACTCACAATATTTAACAACCAGGTCGTTCCTAAGAAAGAGGGGGCTTTTCGATAAGAATTTTTCCCTATTAGCGCGCAATTAGATTATCTAACCTCTCCTTGACAGAACTTCTAGACATTGTCAATATTGCAAATAATAATATGAATAACTTTGTCGTCTCAATTATTGATTTAATAATATAACATATTATGCAGATAATACTGTGACAATAATTGAATCAATAATATGAGAGATATGATGCAGTAATTACTGTAGCAATAATTGAGTATAACTGAGTGACTTCTTACGTAAGCATCAATAATCAATACCGTGTGCTACTATGCAACCACGCGTATTACTGTACTTTTACTATCAGGTAGTTCAACAGTTTTAACGGTAACACTTTCGCCGTTATTTTCATAAAATGATAATTCTATCGTTTTCTTACTACGACAATACTTCCATTGTGGGGTCCACCAATAATTGTGTCATCATACGAATATTCCCTGTTAAAACGAATATTCCCTGACACAACGAATATTTTATAACAACTTGCTTACTTTGCAAAAAAGTTCACATATCACCCTTAACTTTAACATTTTATCAATTTAACCAGTTACAAAATAAAATAATAATTATAAGAAAATTGAATACTTTCGTTTCATAAAATTTGGGCTCTTACAATAGATGCGATTTGAGTTATTGTAGATAGATTAACCAAGTCTGCTCATTTCTTGCCGATACGAGAGACTTGTTCCCTTGAACATCTTGCTCGTATGTACGTGAATGAGATTGTGAGATTGCATGGCATGCCAGTATCCATAGTTTCGGATCGTGACCCAAGATTCACTTCACGATTTTGGGTTAGTTTACAGAAAGCTATGGGCACGGATTTACGATTCAGTTCGGCATACCATCCTCAAATGGATGGGCAATCGGAAAGGACTATTCAAACTCTTGAAGATCTATTGAGACTTTGTGTTCTAGACTTCAAAGAGAGTTGGGATAAGTACTTACCATTGGTGAAATTCTCCTACAATAACAGTTATCAGGCAAGTATAGGTGTGGCTCCATTCGAAGCATTATATGGAAGAAAGTGTCGCTCTTCAGTATGTTGGGATGAAGTGGGTGAAGCAACATTGTTGGGACCATAGTTGGTACGTATAACTACAGAAAATATCTAAATAATCTAACAACGTATACAAAAGGCACATGATCGACAAAAAAAATTATTGCGATCTTCATCGAAAGGACGTGAAATTTAATATTGGGGATCATGTATTGTTACGTATTGCTCCATGGAACGACCTGGTTGTCATTATTGTGATTTTGTAATATTATTTGTGAATAATTAATTATTAATTTATATTATAAGGAAATATTTATTTTTATGTGGATATAAATGAAAGATTTAATGTTGAGGTGTTTTATTTGTATTTTGTCGGAATGAAGGTATTAAAAATTATCCGTATGAGGATTTCGGTCATTTTCTGTTTGAAATTTGGAAATACTTTCTTCTACAAAATTGTAGAGAATTAAACTTCCTATAGAATGGACATAAATTCGTATTTTTCTGATAAAAGAGCTATTTATTATGAATTATTGAAGTTTCTGAATATTATTTAAATTTAAAATATTTTTGAAAATTTTCTAGAATTGGTGGGCCCCACTCTTGTCCTTGTTGGAGTGCTGAGAATTTTTTTCAATGGTGGTGTGCGTGAATAGCAGCAGGTAAAGCCATCATGTAGCAGGTTAAGTCTGCTTTGACGTTCTGGTATTTCCTATAAATATGATGCTTAGTTAGAATTGAAAATCATACCAGAATCAGAAGTTTTCTCTCTATATAATATCGAGCGTATTTTTGTGAGTATTTAAATACTTTGAAAGTTGATAAGCAGTGCAAGTTTTTTTAACATTATATCTGATATTCCAGTCAGAAGTACTGTTCTTTTGAGGTAAGGGATGTTATTTTCTTCGTAAATGATGTTATTTCGTTCAATATCAGTATGCCAAAATATTAGTATAAATTTTATTATAAAATTTTTACCTTTTTATGTCGAGGTTACTATTCATGTATACGTCGCTATTCACGTATACGGCACTATTCACGAAGTATGAATTTTTTTGTAGAATTTCTATCTTTTCGTGTCGGGATTACTATTCACGTATACGACACTATTCATGAATACGACACTATTCACAAAAAAATTAATTTTTTTTCTTTGTTCAAGTTGTCTATTATGGTTACTATCTTTGATTGTATCCATGTTTTGATATTCATTCTTGAATTTTGCTTCACAATTGATTATTATGGAGTATTTTTGAACTTGGATAAACTGAAGTACGAATCCCTAATCTTTGTCCTTTTATCTCACTTGATTCGTTTCTTTAAAATATTTTTCATCATCCTCAGTCCTAAATGGTTATATAACTGAATATCTTTGGCCTGTAGTGCAAAGATGAATGATTACCTGATGAATATCTTTGGCCCGTAGTGCAAAGATGGACAGGTGTTGAGATGAACATGACCAACTGGTGATACAAATGAATATCTTTGGCTCGTAGTGCAAAGATGAATATTTGGTTCAAGATGTATATTGATTAATGTTACAGGGATAAAATATTAATGATGAACTTTTAAATTATAGAAGATAGTAGATTTCATTCTCTACTTAACTCTTCTAATGAATTGTTATTTATGCTGCGAATATTGATCTAAAACTTGTGTTCCATTATATTTTATCTGATTTGTTGAAGGCTAACGATAATTTATTGTTCATTATCTTAGTCATAATATTCTTTATTGGGCTAGTTGAGCTCACCCTTTTTTTTGTTCTATTTTTCTTCTTAGAAGGCGAGAATATAGCGGGAACTAGTCGGGATGTGGAGTGATGGGTTCAGACAGTTATTTTAGCAGTCCTCACTATTTTATAAAATAGTGTATCAATAATTGTAAAGAGGACTTATTTGAGTTTAGATATTGTCTAGAAGATAATATTTATATTTAAACTCACAACATATGTGTTGTCGTATTTTGCACGATAATTGTAATAATGAGGTTTGTAGTTATTTCTGTACCATGTATTTGGCGACTCAGAATGGGTTGTGTGAACCTATTTTGGGGGGGCGTCACAGTTATTCTGTTATGTGGTCCACCAATGATTGCGCCGTCGTACGGATATTCCCCGACAAAAAGAATATTCTCCGACCAAACGAATATTTTATGATCACTTGCTTACTTTGCAAAATTTACACATTTCACCCATAAGTAAAGCATTATATCAAATCAACACCTTATTATTCAAAATAATAATTAAAGAAATTAAATCTTTATTCATAAAAAGTTGGGGTCTTACATTAATCATGACATTCTTTACTGGGCTATTTGAGCTCACCCTTTTGTTTCATAATTTATTTCAGGAAATGAGAGTGTATTTGGAGCTAGCACGTAGAACAGAGGAATAGAGTGATGGTCCGAATTAATAGTTGAAGTAGTTATCATCAAGTTATAAAAAAGTGTGATAATAATTGTACTAAGAATTGTGTGTGTGTGTGTGTCTGTTTGTGTGTGTGTGTCGTATTATTCATGACTTTCTAATAATTTTAAAGAAGAAAGTATATGTATGTTGTTTGTATTTTTTTGGGGACTCAAATAGGGTGGTGTTGACCCGAATTTGGGGGTGTCGCATTAGATACTCGGTAAAATATCAAGATTTTCGGTAATCAGATGATAAAAAATATGTGGTAATATGAGATTACCACATAGTAGTTATCTTGAAATTTTTATCTAGATAAAAATATTATTTATTTTCAATAATTGAGATATAAATACCCTTATTAGTCATATAATATACATTTATTTTATAATTTTTTTGTTTGTCGACATGTTTAGTTAACTCATTATCCATATAAAGTATGTGGTGTTGTTTGTTATTTATTATTTTAAATTTATTATATTATTAACGATATAGTTGAAAATTTTACTTAATAATTGAATAAATCATGAATTGTTATTTTATAAACATATTAAAATTTTAAATACAATTTGCTATATAATACTAAATTAATTAATTTAATTACTAATTAGATACCTAATAATTTATGTTTAGACGAGTATTTGTCATAAACAATAACAAACACCCCTTATTAATAGAATAAAAGGTACTTTATAGGGCCACCTAAATTATTGTGTTATATCCGAGCTAAAAATCATTCTAACGAATTGGACTTGTTCAGACTTTATCAGCCCAGCCCATGAAAGCCCACGAGATCTAGGGTTTTGCAAGTCCTATAAATAGCAAAATAAGAGCCTCACGAACATAATTTGCTCCCCTTCTAGAAAATTCGGCTACCTGAATAATACAGAGAGAGAGGGAGGGAAATAGAGAGAAAGTTGAGCGAAGATGCGTGCTAAGGTATAATTTCTTTTCGATTATTTGTTGAAATTCCTTTGTGATCGCTTACTTTATGTTTAAGAATTTGTTAGTAGCATGATCTGCTAAATATTTTGTTTTATTCTGATTTTTCATTTTGATTTTGTTTTTACTAAACAAGACGATCTGTTTGGTGATAGTTTGTATATGTATGATGTGAATCATTTGATTTTTGATGCGAAGGACAATTTTGTGTATGATATAGTAGGAAATATTGGGTCATTGCCATTTTGAAATTCTAAAGACTTGGATCGATTAGTATATGAAAATATTTAGATATATTGTATGAATTTTTGTTAATGAAGCTGTGTTTACGATTCGGTACAAAAATATGCAGAGCTGGTTCAATTATCAAATACTAATTTTTAATTAGAAAATAAGACTCCTAGAAGTTGCACCACATTAGAAATTTAGAAATAACCACTTATAGATGAGACAGAAAAACACGTAAAAATATAAAATCTGAATATGAGGGAGCAGGAGTCTTATTTTCTAATTAAAAATTAGTATTTGATCATTGAACCAGCTCTGCATTTTTTTGTATGCCTAGTATCTTGATGAATATTTGAAATGTGCTGTTCACCAGTTAAAGTACAATATATTTCATATGTTATATGTAATTAATAGGTGTGTTTCTTGGGTTTTTACTTGAAAGTATACTTTTTGTGTTAGTGCTTGGCTAGGTGCCTATGGTGGCATTCTGACAAAATATTTTGTTTATGTATAGTTGATCCTCATTATGAACATGAGAGATTAGAAATTTTGTGGATCACTGTTCATTAATATAGTCAATATTTGCCAAGACATGAACAGCTCCATTTTTGGGTTTGTTATGTTTTCCTTCTTTTTTTGTAAACCAAGTAGAAATTTAGAAAAAATGGACAACTATTAATTACACATAATAAAGTAGGAAGCTAGGGTTGCGATTTTTGTCATTTGATTGTCCAGAATAATACAATTCACCTATATTATGCATGTGATGGTGACAATTTACTATGAAATTGGGGCGAAGCGGTCAATCTTCGTAAAACCCAAAGATAAATTGTCAAATATCAAGCCCTACTTTGAACTACAGCAGTTGAGCCTTCCCCCCTTTGGGGTGGAAGATTCCTGTTTGTCAAAGAAAGTGGCGTCGTCATATCCTGTTGCCTTGGGGAGTGCTGAGTATCTGTAATTACCTCTTGGGACTGGCCATGAGGAAAACATTCTTCTAATATATGAATTTGGTTCTGTATCTGTTTTAGAATTCACAAATAATCACTTTTTGTTGTTTACAGTGGAAAAAGAAGCGTATGAGGAGGTTGAAGAGGAAGCGCCGAAAGATGAGACAGAGATCCAAGTAGACGATTTACGTGGACGATTAGATGGCTTCTGCCAGTGAATCTACTTCATTCATCATTGCTTCTGGCATTACCTGCCTGGCAGATCTGATGAATGGGTGGACGCATTGAAGGGGAAGATTTCTGGTTCGTGTGTGACTTGCTTCTACATGGTTCTGGTGTTGATTTTGTAGTTCTGCTAAACCGACATTAGGGTTCAGTATTTCTAGTAGTATTAATCTGAATGGATTGTGGTACTTGTAAGACTTGTTTTATTATAATTGAAAATCTGGTGGGTTTTCGAATCAATTCATGCTATTGTCTACTTGGTAATTTTTACTTATACAGGAAAAATTACTCTAAATATATTGGCCTGGGTGAATGATATACCATATGGCTCTTTTAGAATCTGCGTATGATGTACTTGTATTACCTCGAGTCCTTGACAATGAGTTATAAGCCAACCTAATTGTTGTGTGTTTTCATGTATGGCGGTGAGCTTTATGTTTAGGATAATTAAGGCAAAGATGTGACTTCTGATGTAGAGAATAATGAAAGGTTTCAGGAGGGTATGGGGGGATTTCTTTTATCGGTAGGAGTCCTTTTGCTGTATTTGTGTTTGGTTGTGATAATTAATTACGAGAATTTAGATGGTTGGATGGATGAATTATGCTAGTTATGCTACTAAATGGGGAAAGCTTCAAATTTAAATGGTTGAATTGCAAATCTAGAGAAGTTTTAGAGCTGGTATTTTGGCATATTGTTTGAAGGCAGCATCAATTTTCTTTTGGACCAAATAATGTCCTTGATAACCTTATTTGTTTGTGTATTTTTTTACCTTGTCCTTTTTTAAGTCAATTTGTTAAATCTTAAATATTAGAATTCAACATCAATACAAATTAATTTGATCGTAATACCAGCAAGTATAACTTTTATAAACTAACTAAAAGTTGTTGTATTTGTTATTTGCAAAACTATGAATCAATCAATCTATATTAATATTTTAGTTTTGGATTTGTAAATTACTAAAAAATATATATCTTTTGTAGAAAGATTATAAGGTTGTCCAAGGAAACTTGTACCAAGTCTAAAGGGTGAATGAAAAGTTTTAAATATATAAAAGAATTGAATGAGTTAAATGAAATAGAACTCTGAATAGAGAATGAAATGATGTATTTGATAATTATTTGTCTAAAACATCAAAATATGCGTATTTTTTCTATTTTAACCTTGTAGGTTATAATGAAGTGACTGTTTATTTTTTTTCATGTGAAATTGGATATCATGGAAAAATGTAAGCCCCCCCATTAACTAGTTTCCTACAAAAAAGTTTTGAAAATTGATCTTTTCACATCACTTTTTGAAATTTTTGCATAAAAAGTATCGCTATAGATGTATAGTGACAGTGAAAACTGTCGTTATAGGATCTATAACGACGGTTTTCATGTAGGAATATCATCTTCTGTTGTGGATTTATCAGTTTCCAAAAATTTTCCCTACAAATCTCATCCTACATTTTTAACAATATTTTTTCACGTCATGGAAAGTTGACTTAATTTTCTACAAATTATAATGTCGACCAAACACTTGTAATAAAGTTAATTTCTTTTATTCTTTTCCTTAAAATAATTATCCTATTCAAGTTTCTCAACATTGTTTAGGTTCATGGAAACAATACAAATAAGCTTCGCCTTGATTGAGCTAAGCGACCGATCTTCTTAAAAAAAAGCATCTCAACGATCACGTACATTGATAAAATATATCTACTTCTGATAACTCCATGGTGAAAACATAAATCTTTAACTCAATGGAACCGAGTATGCGAAGTAGTTACATGTTCTTAGACACTGCATATGAACTTTGGGAGACTATTTTGCAAATCTTTTCTGTTTCTGATGATATGTCTAAAGCGTATGATATTCGTAAACAAATCCGTGAGTTGGGTCAAAGAGAGAGGTCGGTGGCACAATATTTTGCAGAAATTAATGCTCTTTGGCAGGAGCTTGGTCATTATCGATTTTTTTTTCGCTAAATGTCTAGAAGATACAGCTGGTTATCAAAACTTTGTGAGTGAAGATAGAGCTGTGGATTTCTTGGCTGGTTTGAATACAAAATTTGATCAAGTTTGAGCACAGTTGATTGGTCAGACACCTTTTCCATCACTGCGAGAGGCACATGCTAGAGTCCAACAAGAGGAAAGTAGGCGTCGGGTGATGGTTCTAAATTCTGTTGACCGATCAGTCATGGTTGCTTCATATCCGAAGTTTGGCTCCACTCTTCAGCCTCCTGTTGAGAAGGAATCCTGAGAATGTGATTACTGTGGGGAAAAGAACCATACCAGAGATTGTTGTTTCAAGCTTCATGGACGTCCTAAAGGACGAGGGGGTCGGTTTGGTAGTGGTCGTGGACGTGGATTTCAGGCCTATGTGACTACTACAACACCTCCTGTTGATACATCTAGTGCTTCAGACACTACTACTGCACTCACCACCCTGAGGAAATCTCAACTTTTCAAAAATTCTATTCCAAATCTACTTCCTCTCATTATGCTCAGTCAGATATACATCCTTATGCTTTTAATGTTTCATCAACTTGTCCTGATTAGATCATTGACACAGGTGCTTCTGAGCATATGACCGAATCATTCACCCTCTTTACTTCATAAACGCCTTGTTCTGGAAAAGACAAGGTTCGCGTAGCTGATGGTTCCCTCTCTTCTACCTCTGGGAGAGGCTCTATAGTTTGTACTTAGACCTGGCAAACGGGTCGGGCTGGCGGCGGGCCAGGCCGTCTACGGGCCGGGCCGGGCTAAAATGGCCCGGGTTTTGGTGGGCTAAAATTAAGCTGCCCGTGGCCCAGGTTGGGCTGGGCCGGGCCAACCCGCGAGCTTTTTATGTTTTTCAAAAAAAATTATGTAAATCAACCAGCTCAGTATTGATAAACATTCCTCACTGCATCTACTCTGTAATCCATAGCATTGCTTGTTCTACTCCCACTAGAAGTTCTTACTTCTTACAATTACTACCATCTCATTGCAACATAAAAAAGAAAGAAAAGTAGAATGAAAATACATAATTCAAACCAAGACTATTCTGTTCATTTCATTTGACATGTCACCATCAACACTCAACAGAAAACAGCTGCAAATACATGCTTGCAATCCCATCTTCTCCGTCCAAGAATGGCATGACATCCTGTGCAGAAAGATTCATAAATGTGTCATTAGGAAAAACCGTGTAAGACCATTGACATTGAGTACATAGAATGATAGAAACCAATTGTACAAATTAGAAATACACCAACAAACTGGGTATCTTGGTGATGACATCTTTAGAGAGGTGCAGAGTCAAAGATCTCTTTATCAGTGATCAAAACTAATATCATCCTAATATCTTCAAACTTATGGTGGTCAAAAATTATAAAATTCAAGAAAACTATTCAATTTGTGGACATTGTTTCCCCTTAAGTCAAGGTAGACAACTGTTGCCCACCATGAGAAAAAGGTAGCTTAGCCAATTACAGGCCTAGAGCATCAAAAATTCAGTCTCATCATCCTCCATAACTTTGGATTGCCAATGCTACTCCACTACTCGCTTGATATTCATAAAAAAGGAGCTGTAATTTAGTAACTAAATTTTCAATAAAAGAATTAAAAAATGATTCATGTCCGACTGTCTAATGACATAACCAAACTTCAAATAACAAAGCATTTTAGGATCGCCGAAAACAACAAACTTCAACTTAAATAAATCGAAATAACACAAGTGCATCAAAAAAGAAAAAGTGAGCTACATAGTTCATATAATCAAGAGCCGAAATTCTCAAAAATAAAGATAATTAATCACATAGATGAAAACACACAGACCTACACAAGCAATTTACATGGACAAGAAAAAGTTTGAGAGCGTACGAGTCAGGAGCGCAGACAAAAATCTGGTACAGGTTGGTTGAGACGAGGACTCGAACCAGAGCTTGCAAACCAGGAGCATCGATTCCGTCGTCGTTAGCCACCATGATTGTCGGTCGATTGCCTGTCAAACCGTTACACAGTGGGCGTGGTCGATCGATCGAAGTGTGGATTTGAGAATTTCCCAGTCGTCGTTGTCTCTCTGTTGAGGACTCTCAATTTCAGATCTAGATCTAAAAAAAGCCCCTTTTATTTTATTATGCCTTAGCCAAGTCGGTTAGCCCCCTTAGGCAGATTAGAGAATACTCAAACATAGCCAGAATAAGGTTTTTTTTTAAACGACCTGGCAGGCCGGGCGCCCACGGGCGGGTCATCATTGGGCCGGGCCAAAAAGGCCCAGATTTTAGTGGGCCAAAAAAGTGAAACCCATATCCCAATTTTTGACGGGCGGGCCTGGGCCGATTTTGCCAGGTCTATTTGTACTCATTCATTAACGTTATCATCTGTTCTACATATTCCTTCATTTACTGCAAATTTGTTATTTGTTCAACGTCTTTCTGAATCTTTACACTATTCAGTAACTTTTTTTCCCATCTCATTATATTTTCAGGACTTGGTGACGGGACAGAAGATTGACAGTGGTAGTGCAGTTGATGGTCTCTATTATTTAGATATTCCCTCGTCTAATATGTTCCCTACTCAGGCTCTTCACTCTACTTCTGAGTCAAGCCTGACTTCTCTCCATTAGTGGCATCGACGTTTGAGGCATCCCTCTTTTTCCATATTAGAGTCTTTGTTTCCATCTTTAGTTAAACAATGTAATAAAAATCAGTTTTTGTGTGAACAATGTGAATTGGGAAAACACAAACGTTCTGTTTATTCTACTATTAACAGTCGACATTCTGAATCTCTTGCTATTATACATACTGATGTGTAGGGACCCTCTCGGGTTGTTTCCCGTTCTGGTCATAGATGGTTTGTTAGCTTTATTGATTTTCATTCTCGTGTCACTTAGATTTATCTTCTTCGTTCCAAAGATGAGGTGTTTGATTGTTTTCAGGAATTTCATAAAATGATTCAAACCCAATTTGAAGTTAAAGTAAAGGTTCTCCATATTGATAATGATCGTGAATATAGTAATAATTATTCTTTTTGCAACTTATCTCTCTCAGAATGACATTATTCTTCAAACCTCCTGTGTCAAAACTCCAGAATTAAATCGAGTAACGGAAAGGAAAAATCGACACTTGCTAAAGGTAGCCCGCACACTATGAACGCCCCTAAATTTTTATAGGGAGATGCTGTTCTGACTGCTGCATTTCTAATAAATCGACTTCCTTCTAGAATTCTTGGGAACAAAAGTCCAATCTCTTTCTCCAACACACGACAAGTCCTTTTCCTACGCCTCGAGTTTTTGGTTGTGTGTGCTATGTTCACGATAAATCTCACTCGGAAAAAATTAGATCCCAAGTCTCTTCGATGTGTTTTTATTGGTTATTCTTCTACCCAAAAAGGTTATGAATGTTATCATCCTCCTTCACACAAAGTCTTTGTCACTCGGAATGTAATTTTTTGAGAATTGGAACCTTTTTATTTTCCTTCACCTTCTCCTCAGGGGGATGATATTATTAATGAGGATAAGCTTCCTCCTGAGGCTAGCATTCCAAGTTCTATTATACCATCTTCTCTTGTTCCTGTTGTTGTTTCTGATAATTCTACACAGGGAGAGTTACAGTTACAAGAGTCAGATGCTAGACAGAATGAGCCTGAGTTGAGAACCTATGTTCGAAGAGGCTCAGAACCTAGTTCTCATAATGCTAATGGTGAGAATCCTAATCTTACTTGTTCTTCTGATGACACTGATATTCCTATTGCTCTTAGAAAAGGGATTAGAGCTTGTACTCAACATCCTATTTATAATTTCTTAGCCTATGATAAATTATTTGCATCCTACCACTCCTTTGTTTTTTCTTTGTCTTCAATACCTGTACCTCAGGGATAGAAAGAAGCAATTAGTGATGAGAATTGGAAACATAATATAATAGAGGAGATGAATGCCCCGAAAAAGAATGATACATGAGAACTAGTTTCTCTTCTTTACAGAAAAAATCAGTCGGTTGCAAATGACTATATACAGTTAAACAGAAGCCAAATGGGACAGGTGAGCGACTCAAATCAGACTAGTTGCAAAAGAGTACACTCAAACCCATGGAATTGATTATCAGGAGACATTTGCTCCTGTGGCAAAGATGAACTCTGTTCGTACCATAATCTCATGTGCAGCAAACTTTGGCTAGGATATTTAGCAATTGGATGTGAAAAATACATTCCTTTATGGGGACTTGGAGGAAGAAGTATACATGGAAATTCCCTATGATTTTGCTTCATCTGTCACCGAGGGTAAGGTGTGTAAACTGCGAAAGGCTCTATATGATTTGAAGCAGTCTCTCAGAATCTGGTTTGGTAAATTTCGCAAAGCAATGATGAAATTTGGGTACAAGCAGTCGGGTAGATCATACTTTATTTGTCAAACAGATAAAAGGTAAGACTACCATTCTTATCGTTTATGTTGATGACATTGTGGTGACAGGAGATCATAGAGAAGAGATGGCAAATCTTAAAGCGAATCTAGCCAAAGAGTTTGAGGTTAAAGATCTTGTTCCTTTGAAATATTTCTTTGGTATTGAAGTTGAAAGATTTTTCAGTGAAATTTTTCTATCTCAAAGGAAGTATGTCCTTAATCTTTTAACAAAAATTGACATGTTGGGAAGTAAGCCTATTGATTCTACTATTGAAATTAATTATCATTTAGTAGGTGGCACAAGACCTATAGTTGATAGAGAAAGATATCAACGTTTGGTGAGAAGATTGATATACCTCTCTCATACTAGACCTGATATACCTTATGTTTATGAGAATAGTAAGTAGGTATATACATAATCCTCGACATTGTCACATGAAAACTGTTTACAGAATTATGAGGTATCTCAAGTCTGCTCCTGAAAAAGGTTTATTGTTCGCACCACATGATCATATGAGAGTTGAAACTTTTTCCGACTCAGATTGGGCTGACTCTATAGAGGATCGACGTTCTACATCAGGTTACTGTTCATTTGTTGGAGGTAATCTTGTTACTTGGTGTAGTAAAAAATAGTCTGTGGTAGCAAGATCTAGTGCTGAGGCTGAATATCGAGCTATCGCCTTGAGTATATGTGAACTAATGTGGTTTCGAACCTTGCTAGAAGACTTGGGTGTTACAACTAAAAGGTCTATGTAGTTATTTTGTAATAATAAGGCAACCATTAGTATTGCAAACGACCCAGTACAACACGATAGAACGAAGTACATTGAGATTGACAGGCACTTTATCAAAGAAAAGTTAACTAATGGTCTTATCTGCTTACCTTTTGTCTTAACAAAACATCAACTTGATGATATTTTGACCAATGGTCTTACTAGTAAGATGTTTCATCCAATATGATTTACGTTGGGTATGCGGGACATCTATACACCAACTTGAGGGGAGTGTTAGAAGATATAATATAGATTTACCGTAATTATAGCTTCCATAATCAATGTGTACACATTGATATAATTTAAAAATTACTATAATCGTAATTAGGATACTTGTGTATATATAATCATTCTATGTAATAGAGAAATACAATTCAATGAAATAAAAAATTCTCAGTTTTAACAGAATTTTCTTAAAATCTAGATGAACCTGAATTTTATAGAAGATTTTTAATATTGATTGTCTTATAAATAATTTAGTATAATAACTAAGAAATTTTCAATACACTAAATTTAAACTATTGCTACGATGTTTGAATTGACTATAAACCTAACGAGATGAATGATGAAATAACTGCAAGATTAACCAGGTTTGAATTCCTAATGTTCCAATCACGATCGCACTCTGAAACTGTTCCTGCTAATTTAGAAAGAATCCCCCATGAATCATGTTCGAACATTTCTGAAAATAAATGCATTGCTATGAATGCAAGTATGGCAAACCATAGCTGACCAAGATTTAAAGAAAACTTAATAACTTATATGCTGCAAAAGATTAGAATTCAACCCAATAGAGACCCCATTACTTCACTGACTAAGAATTAATGTGTATATTTATATTGGATACACACACAAACATGGAAAAAGATCCAGTGAAGTATAAAACATGAATATCTGAAGAAAATGAACATGAATGTCTGAAGATTATCCCTGCAATTACATGGATATACAATGGTAAATGCTATATCCACCTAAACTTTAAACTTAGAAGTTACACCCCTTATTATGTTAAGGTTAATGTTGAAATCAATTGAAAAGTCTAGTTATTTTTTTGTCTATCTCAAAGGGAAGAACATAAACTAAGTTTATGTAGCATTACTCATTGATAAGGCTCTTACTGGCTTGCTAGTATAACACTTGTAATATATTCAGACATTTATCAGAAGGCTTCCAACCTTTTCAAGCATTCCTTCCATGTTAGTGGCCATGTCGTTAAAAGCTCATTTGTTCTGTATTCCTGTTAATTCTTTGAGACTTCACCCAAAACAGAACAGTGATCGTTATACTAGTAAATCTGACACAAATTTTAATCACAGTAAACTTTATTTGAAATTCTCCTTTGAATCCAGAGTAATAATCCAGCATATAAAATACAAGAGCTACAGTTATATATTTTGGGTTTTAATACACTTTAACAAGTTTTTCTCATATTAGAACTTAAACCCTAATGTTTCAGTTTTAAAACATTGATCCTTATTTTCCCTAAATTTCTATAAATGAAACCTTATGACCACCAGATTCAAAAGGAAAGGTCAATTTAGTCTTTTCAAGGTACATATCGTTTATATTGACACAAATTTTTCCTCTTCCTTTATCACACACTAGTCACATGCTTGCAATTTTGATGTGCTTCCAAAAATACCTTCACTCCGATTAATTATTACGCTGCAGTAGCTGGAATGTTTTATTTATAGAAAGGAACTTTAGGTTCAAATGTCTTAAAACTGAAACATTGAGGTATAAGTTCGGTTTAAAGTGTATTTAAGCCTATATCTTGATTCTTAGAGAAATAATTGGGCAATAAAACAATACTAATTAACTACAGGAATGAGACTCTTCACCCTACATTTGAAGTAGAGTACTTTATGAAATTGACAGGCTTTAACCTACAGTGACTGAACAAATAGAGAAACTATCTAAGAAGTGGTCAGCAGTAAGCTTGAAACAAAGGATAGTAATACGTATCTAAGAAGATGAAATCCTCCACTTTGTTCCTCTTGCTTCTTTTTGTGGACTATACCCAATGAGTCTCATATTAGTCTTCATGGACGGAACAAACATAAATGTACAAACCTCTCGGTCCAATATTTATTTGCTTCACTTAAGGCTTTTTACACTGAACCTCTCAAGGTCATACTGCAAAACTAGCCTTTCCAGATTATTTCGACTCATCACTTGTCTCGAATGCAATTCCTTCAAAACCGTAACTGCCAGCTCCTTTTCTCCTTCATGAACGATCCCTTCCACCAGAATGGTGTAAGTCGTCTCATTAGGCTTAAAGCCTTTCTCAACCATCATCTCAAAAATCTCGAAGGACAAGTCTGTTCTCTGGGATTTACAAAGCCCGAGTATAAGCGCATTAAAATTGTCAATATCAGGCCTGTATCCACTTTCCTCCATGATGCGGAATATCTGCATTGCCTCGTCCAGCATTCCCTCCATACACAACCCTCTAATCAAAGACGAATAGGTATACGAGCCAGGAGTAAATCCACACTTGGTCATTTCATACAAGAGCTGAAGTGCCGGGTATGTATTCCCTTTCCTACATAAGCCTGAAATCACATTTTTGAAGAAATCGTAAGTGGAGGAATTCTGTTTAGTACTCAAACTCTGGAATATGGAGAAAGCCTCTTCTACCATTCCTCCTTCCTCACACAGCACAGAAATGGCATTATATGTTCCGTCGTTGGGATTACATTGCTGATAAATCATCTGGTCCAGACATTTAATCACTTCATCTACCTTCTTCCCTTTGCAGAGACGAGCTATAATTGGGTTGTAGCTGGCAGCAGTGGGCCTGAAAGGTGCCCTACACATTTCATCCAACACCTCCAGGGCATGATCAATTCTGCCATGATAAGCGAGCGAAGCAATCAAAATATTGTAGGTGACTACTGACGGCGATCGCTCGTCACCTACCATTTCTGACAAAAGCCCATTTGCCTCCTCCCAACGTTCCTCGTGGCACAAGCTCCTCAACAAAATATTATAGCTCACAACATTCAGAGCAAACCCCTTCGAGGGTATATTCCTAAAAACCGAATGGCCTCATTTGTTCGACCTTCCTTACACAACCCAGTTAGCAATACATTATAACTAACCAAATTAGGCTTTCCACCCTTGTCAATAATATCATCTAACACCCTTATTGCTTCATTAACCCCTCTTTCCTTATAAGCAGCTTCTAGCAAGATTGCATAAGAAAATTCATTCGGCACTAGTCCTCTATCCATTAATCTATCAACAAACTGCAAGCTCTGATTCAAGTTCCCACGCATACATAGTCCTCTAACTAGACAATTATAGGTAACAGTACTAGTTGGGAACCCATACTGCTCAATTTTTTCAACTAATTGCATTGCATGACCAATGTTCCCTCGCTTACACAATTGATTCACTAAAAATGTATACAGAGATGCATCCGGAATCCCCCCTGAACTAACCATCATCTCCATTACTTTAGTCGCTTTACGGAGCTTATTTAACTTGCACATATCATACAATAACTGAGTTGCATGATTCCCATCAGGCTTGTGTCCCTTCCCAACCATGTATTCCAAATACAAAAATGCATCATTGAGTCTATGATCTTTGGTCCTAGGGCTATTTTTCCCAATCTTCCAGTTGGGTAATGTGAAAAAAGTGCCTTTTGGAGGTATGGCCAAATGGGTAGATGCTAAAACACTAGCAGAACTCTTATTATGTGAAAAAGAATGAACCTGTGGAATCTGATGAGAGAACCCACAAAATTTTCTTACATTTTCTACAGATGGGTTTGTTATAGGTGATACTGAATTTATCAGGGCAGCCATGAATTGAAGTAGTAATTTTTTAAAGGGATTTGTAGCCTGAATCTAAATTAATTTATGGAGTTTTTGTGTTTGGGTTGTGGGATTTGAACTCAAAATGAGATTCTACCAGATAATTCATATGGCTAGTTTTCATTAAATACTGTATTTCAGATATTGTTTGTGTACAAGATATGTGAATGAACAAAAATTGGAAAGTAGAAAGAGAGGGAAGGATTAACATACACTGGGATTCAATGAAATGATGAACATATTTCACTCCAATCTGATTCCGAGAGTTATATATAATTCGATTGCTCTGTTTTTTTTACGAGGGTTGGAAAGGGTTGGATCCTTTTCTTATGTCCTGTCCACAACCATGTTATCCACGTGTTGATTCATTCCACATCTGGCACGTACAACACTCTCGCTTGCTAATGGCGTAGGTTAATTAAGATTTGATTATCCCGAATTTAACGGCTTATATACACTTTTCCCCACTCTACTCAACCTCAGTTTATAAATGCATCATTGAACTAAAAAATTTTAAGGTCAACTCAGTGAACTATACGTTATTTACAAAAAGTGATTTTGCCGTCTATGTCTGTTAACCATTTGACAGAAGAATGATCTGGCAATACGTGGCAATACGTGGCAATACTGGCAATTGATTAAATATATTACGTGGATTTTATCCCAAAATTCTTAAACCGACTAAATCTTTATATCCCCAAAATCAGACCTAAATCATTTGTTCTTCATTTGAAAAGAGGAATCAAAACACTATCCCCAAAATCAGACCCAAATCGATTCCAACTCCTGCCTTCATTCCACATAGATTGACGAAGGAAAAGAAGACAATTAATAGTGGAACTAACATGAGCTCCAGCGAAAATAGTTTCACAAATCGCGTCGAAGATTGGGAGATGCCTAGAACTCCAGTGACATGCCGATGTGGGATTGTCGCACCGATGTGGGTAGCTTGGAAAGAGGGAACTGCTGACCCAGGAAGAAGGTTCATCGGTTGTGCTCGTTTCAAGGTATGTGACCTAATTTCTTCTAGTTGGGCTGCAGGGACCTAATTTTTGTTGTAATATTTAACAACTCCAAAAGTTGTTCTGGTGTTGTTAAATATTTGAGTATTAGATGTTTGAGGAAGAGTTATTTGAAGATTTGAAAAGTTGATGATTTCAAAGAGAGGATGTCTTTCCTACTGATTTGAAAAGTTGATGAGTAGAAGTTGCAATTTTGTAAATTGTAAAAATTTACAACCAAAGTCATACACTTTACTGTATATAGAGTGAAATGGAAGATTGTTATGTTTTTAGTGACCTAAATCTCCAATTTCGTGCTTGGTAAAAGCATGAAATTTGTTGTATGTTGTATAAGCATATTTGTTATGGGCTTGATGGATCGATTTGTGTGCAACTGGTTGCAGGATAACAAGTTGTGTTGTAGATTCTTTAAAGGGTCCTTAACACTAATATACAACAATTAAAAAATAATTACAAAAATAAACACACACAACATAATTACAAAAATAAAACAACACAATAATAAAGTTGCTAACATCACGCACACGTCGATTACCGACTGTCCTATCTAACACTAACCGCTCCTAAATTCAAGCAATCGAACACACCATGCAACTTTGATATCGGAGAAAGCCAAATCTTCTGTCGACGTTTGCCTTTGGACTCGCCTCTGAGATCGAGACAAACATCTAAGATCGGAGAAGACGAAATAGCATACAAAATCATCATCAACTTCAAGTTCAACATCTAAGATCGGAGAAGACGAAATAACATACAAAATCATCATCAACTTCAAGTTCAACATCTAAGATCGGAGAAGACGAAATAGCATACAAAATCATCATCAACTTCAAGTTCAGTAACCAAAAACAATCACAGCAACTTTGATACAATTATGAACACTGAGGTATGTGAGTTTAAAGTTCGTATGCATTCCTGTAACGATTTGTTCATTCATTGATATGTTTTCTATTATAGTTACTAAATATATATAAATTGGTTACTGTTTATTCTGTATTTATTTGCTAAATAATGTTTATTTGATAGCTTTATAAGTTTTAAATGAGTTCTACTGATTTTTTTAAAAATTAATGGTTACTCATCAAATAATTTGGTTACCTTCATACAACTGTTGGTTACTCTCTAATGTTATTTTTGGATACTGTCTAATGTTGTCTTGGTTACTATCGAATGATGTATTGGATTATGTGTAACAATATATTGGTTACTAATTAATGCTGATTCGGTTACTGTGTAACATTATATGGTTACTGTATACTGCTGAGTTGGTTGTGTGTAATATTATAATGATTAGTGAATAATATTACTTAACAATGATGTTTGGTTATTGAAAAATGATGATTTGGTTACATACTAATTTTTATTTGGTTACTAATTAACATTATATTTGTTACTGTCTAATGCTGTCTTGGTTACTGACAATTTCTGTTATGATTACTGCGAAATATTAAACTGTCTATTGCTGTCTTAGTTACTGACTAATGTTGCCTTGGTTACTGCATAAAATTACTAAATAATGTTGAATTGGTAACTAATACAAATTATAAATTATTGCATCATATTTTAAATTGTATTAGTTACTTACTAATGCTTCCTTGATTACTGAATAATATTACTAATTAATGTTGAATTGTTTACTGATTAATGTTATATTGGTTACTATGTAATATTATATTGGTTACTAACTAATACTTAATTGTTATTTCATAACATTATAAAGGTTACTGCATACTGCTGAGTTGGATACTATGTAACATTGAACTGGTTACTGACTAATACTGTCTTGGTTACTGCATAATATTACTAATTTATGATGAATTGGTTACTGACTAATGCTTATTTGTTTACTGTGCAAAATTATAATGATTACTGAATAATACTGACTTGTTCATTAATTAATGGTAATTTGGTTACTATGAAATATTATATTGGTTACTAACTAATACTTAATTGCTTACTGCATATAATTATAATGGTTACTGATTACTGCTGAGTTTGTTACTATGTATCATTATACTGGTCACTAACTGATGCTTGTTTGGTAATTCTGTATCACTATACTGGTTACTAACTGATGCTTGTTTGGTTACTAACGGATGCTTGTTTGGTTACTTACTGCTACTGAGTTGGTTACTGTGAATCATTATACTGTTTACTAACAACATTTTATTTTTGTTATAGGTTGAGACATCAAACTTAGTGATTTTCACTGTTTACGATGTCGCCAAACAATATATTGTGGACATCGAACATTAGACATGCACATGTCATAAATTTCAGTACTATGAGATGCCTTGTCCACACGCTGCTGCTGTTATGAACAAACGAAATTTGAGCTGTTATGATTTTTGCTCGAAAAATTACTATAAAACAACTTTGGTTGACACATATTCAGCTTCCATCATGCCGTTAGACGACAAAGAAAACTAGGATATACCAGATAAAGTAAGAAACATATGTGTAAAACCACCGAACACAAGAAGACCAGCGGGAAGACCAAAAATAGGGAGGTACAACACGGATCTGAAATAAAAATTCAAAACAAATGCAGCACGTGCCAAGAAAAAGGGCACAACAGGAAAATATGCAATAATCCACCTATTTTAAGACAAAAAAAGGTCTGATATATTGTAATTACATTAAGAGTGTAAATACAAGAACACATATATATACATTTTTTATTGTGTACAAAGAACTTGATGTTATTGATTAATATTTTGATTTATGATTTCATTATGAGTTTCCAATATAAAGCACACATATATATACATTGTACAATTGTTAAATATTCTAAAATATTTTTATGTAAATTTGTTTACCACAACTTAAATATTATAAGTAACCAAATAGTTATATAGCAGTAACCAAATAGTTACATAACAGTAACCATAATATGTTTTAATGGTAACAAAAACATAAAACAACCTGTAAACACAACATCCTATTATTTAATAATATATCATACTATTATTTAACAATATATCATATTATTATTTAATATAAAATAACCTGTGAACACAACTTAATGATATATTATTATTTAATAATATATCATATTATTGAAAATGATATTGTTTGTTTATATTTCACAATTGATATATGTCCTAAAACAAGTTTGTAACTCTGTGGTTACTATCAAAACAATAGTTGGTTACCTTTTAATACATATTTGGTTATCAATTGAACATCTTAAATAATACAGCAAACACAACTTACTATCAGCAAACCCTGATATAGTGCATTTATATTAAGAGTACACTGTGCACTTGATAATTGTTCTAAATATAAAAAATATGGTGACCATAACATTAAACTATTTGGTTACTTATTTGTTATAATAGTAAACAAAATATAACAAACAAGTAACCAAATATTTAGATAAAGTAATCAAAACAAAATTTAATGGTAACCAAATCATAAACAATCTCACATATAATTAAAGTGATATTGTTCCTTTAGACAACCAATGTATAATCACACATATACATTTAACAATTGTTATATGTCATGATACAATATTATAAATCTCTGTTTACTATCAAAACATTAGCTGGTTACCGTTTTATACAAATTTGGTTACCAAACTGTACATTTCATCAAACTGGTACATAAAACAATTCATAAAGACAAAATAACAAGTTCCGAACTAATCAAAATCTGGAACAAATCTTCCTGGAAATTCTCTGCAGTCAGTCTCATATCCATCCAACTGTTTGTTCCTCGCATGAATGTATAAGTTTGTGCATAACTTCTTCCGATATTTCACAATAGGGAATGGAATAGAAATTTTATCAAACTTCTGGTGAATGACATGCTCAGCAAAACAAATCGTGAACATCCCGCAATCACTGTACAAATGGACAAAAGATAAGGAAAATAAAAAAATAGAATCAACCTATAAATAATACATATCATTTTATGCAGTAACCAAACAGTTATATATAAAATTAACCAAAACATAAATAAAAGACAACTAAAACAAAAAAAATAGTAACAAAAATATAACACAATAAGTAACCAAATATTTAGATAACAGTAACCAAATTCAATAACTGTAAATACACAAAATCAGAATTAAACAGTTATTAGTAACCAATATAAAAAAATTTATACCAAAAAATGTAATATACACTAAACCCAGTAACCAAATACATACTAAACAAGTAACCGAATAATTCTATAATGGTAACCAAACAATCTTTTAATGGTAACCAATACATAAACAACCTATACACTAAACCCAGTTTATTAAACCATGTATACTAGGCAAAAACATATTAAACATAACAACATAAAAAGGAAGCCAAATTCCCAACTTAAGAAAACATAAATGGTATCAAAATAATAAGCTTACAGTATCAAAATACATACTAACAAGTAACCAAGTAATTACATGATGGTAACCATAAGCAAACTGAATGTAATCAAGTCACTATTACGTCACTAACCATATAATGTAATCAATAATAATTTAAGCAAACTGAATAAACTAAACAAATACATAGTAAACAAATATAATAAAAAGTAACAAACAGTTTTCTTCAATGAAACATTAACATGAATCAAATAATACAAACTAGTAACCAAACTGTAATATGGTAGTAACCAAAACCTGATATAACAGTAACCAAAATATAATATCACAGTAACCAAATACATACTAATAAGTAACTAAATCATTAAAAGTTTACAGTAACCAAACATACTAACAAGTATCCAAATAATTATGATTTTGCATTAACCAAATACATACTAATAAAAAAATTACAGTAACCAACTATATATATATATATATATATATATATATATATATATATATATATATATATAAGTAACCAACCCATAAAAGTAACACACTAATATAATATAACAGTAACCAAATACATACTAATAAGTAACCAAATAATTATGATTTTACAGTAACCAAATACATACTAATAAGTAACCAAATAATTATATAATGGTAACCATAAGAAAATTTAAATTAACACACCTTTAAAACTCTCTGTGTTGGAATTATATTCTGGATAAGCACTTGACCTTTGGTCTTAACTACAGGAATATCAAACTGACAATCTGACTGCACTTCAGAATGCTTCAAATCGCTGTGCATCACCAGCCTATTCTCATTTTTACTCGATTTCCGACCTACATCCTTTTCCTTCCCCTTCCTATCAACAGCATACTTCTTCACTTCCTTGACAGAATAACGCTCCGATATTCTCTTCCTCTTCCCATCCTTCTTCCTTGTATCAACCATTCTATACAAAAAATAAAAAATAACACAAACCCACACAACAATCAATAATACATTCGACTGATAAACTACATTAATATATAATACGTTAAACTATTTCAAAATAACGGACCTGAAAATATACACAACCAGAATCGAACGAAGAAGAACAAACCAACTGGAACACTATGTAATCACCATAACAATAAACAACGATGGTGAAGAAAACAAAACACAAACGAAATGACTATGAACTTCGAGAAAAAGACGAACGGCGAGAGACGAACGGCGAGAGATCGACAAGAGACGAACGACGAGAGACCGGCAAGAGACGAACGGAAAGAAAAAAGAGGAAAGAGAAAAGAGGGTTTTAGCGTGTAAAGAAGATGAAGAGTCCTGCAAACAATATACGGCGGTTATCACGCATTTTAAAAAACATGCCCCATTAATAATCCCTTAAATTAAGGACTCATAATTATAATAATATTGTAAATAAAATTATAAAAGTGTAATATTTTTATAATTATTTTATGAATGTAAGATTTTTGTAATTACTTTTAAAAATGTACTATAATATGTAATTAACCCTTCTTTAAATGGTGTGATCCTCCATTTACAGAGAGATCAAGGGAAGTGATATTGCAGCTAAAGGGAAAGATAGAAAGAAGCAATGAAAAAATTGAGAGTTTGATGGAAGTAATAAAGAAGATGGAAACTGAGAACATATTGATGAGCAAAGGTGAGATAAACAATGAAGAAAAAGAGGTTTTGGTGCTGCAAAGACAAGGGCAACAGTTGAGGAAGAAAATTGACAAGCAAAGTTCGATGGAGAAGAAATTATGGATTGCTTTAGTAGTTTCTTGAATTTTGTTTTTCATTGTATTACAACCAAATGTATAGAGCTGTCTTCCTTGAATGTAGTAAAGGATGATTAAAGTGCGTATTGAATGTTATTTTGTCATGTATGTATTGAATGCTTAATGTTGGTTTTGATGGTTGGTAAATATGTATTGAATATTGATTTGGCTGAGTAGTGTGCAATTGAAGCAGAGCATTGAATTGATGTTGACTATATTCATTATGACTCCATGTTAAAGCAGAGCATTTAATTGAATTGATTGTAAGACCCCAACTTATTAATGAATAAAATCAAATTTTCTCTAAATATTATTGTGAATAATAAGGGGTTAATTTGATATAATACTTTGGTTATGGGTGAAATGTGCAAATTTTACAAAATAAGCAAGTGGTTATAAAATATTTATTTTTGGTCGGTGAATATTCGGTTGGTCGTGGAATATTCTTGCTGTCGGGGAATATTCGTACGACGACGCAGCCTTGTGTGCCCCATAACGGAAAGCGATTGGATGAAGAAAACGACAAGTATAAGTTGTTTATTTATAATGGCGTAGTTGTTACCGTTAACACTGTTTAAATACCCGGTGGTTAAAAATACAGTAATAACGCGTGGTTGCATAGTAGCACACGGATTGCACAGTATAGTTGAATTATTGATTCGTACGTAAGAAGGCACTACTCAATAATTGTTACAGTGATTACTGTTCAATATTTTATTTTATTGGTTCAATAATTGTTGCATTGATATTTTATATTATTGTTGTTTCAATAATTATTGCTGCACAGTATTTTCATTTATCAGATCAATAATTCATATTATTTGAATAATATTATTAGATAACATTATTGGCAATGTCTAGAAAGTTCTGTCTAAGGAGAGGTTTGGTCATCTAATTGCGCGCCAGTAAGGAGAAATCCTTATTGGAAAGCCCCCTCTTTCCTGGGAACGGCCTGGTTGTCATAAATGTGATTCTGTAATATTATTTATGAATAATTAATTATTGATTCATATGATAAGGAAATATTTATTTTATGTGGATATAAATGAGGGATATATATTTTTGTGGTTAAAAATGAAGGAGTTAATGTTGAGGTTTTTATCCATATTTTTGTCGGAATGGAGGTATTACAAATCAGGGTTTTTGAGAAATATTGCGGGTGTTATAATTTTTAATCCGACCGTTGGATCGTGGTAATTTTTGGATATGTTATACATATATAAGTTGAGTATATGTCCACAAATTTTGAACCGTTAAAAATGAACGTATGATTTATTATGAATTTTACAAGATGACTGGTTCAGAAATTGTTGAATTTTCGGAGTTTATCATTTTGGTGGAAAATTCTAGAATTGGTGGGCCCCACTTGTGGTTGGTGAAGAAATGTGCTGAATTATATTTCAAATGTGGTAGGTGGGAATAGTAGCAGGTAAAGCCATCAGGTTGCAGGTCAAACCTACCAAAATTTTCCTATAAATAGAGGGCTAAGTTAGAATTGAAAATTACACCAGAAACAAGTTTTCTCTCTTTCTCTCTCTAGATTATTGAGTGTATTTTGTGAGTATTTAGATACTTTGAGAGTTTCTATTCATCAGAGCAAGTTTCTTTCAGCCTTATACCGGTATTCCGACCAGAAGTACTGATATTTTGAGGTAAGGGATATTATTTTCTTCTTAATGATATTATTTTCTTCAATATCATTATGCTGAAATATTGATATAAGTTTTTATCAAATTTGGAACTTTTTTTGTGTCGGGGGTTACTATTCACGTATACGGCACTATTCACGTATACGGCACTATTCACGAATACGGCACTATTCACCGAAAAATAAAATTTTTCCTTTTTGTCCAAGATGTCTATTATGGTTACTATCTTTGATTGTATCCATGTTTTGATCTTTATTTTTGAATTCTGCTTCACAATTGATTATTGTGAAGTATTATTGATCTTGGATAAACTGTTATACGAATCCCTACTATTTGTCCTTCTGTCTCATTGGATTCGTTCTCTTTAAGATATTTTTTCATCATCCTCAGTCCTAAATGATGATATTACTGAATATCTTTGGCCTGTAGTGCAAAGATGTATAATTACTTGATGAATATCTTTGGCCTGTAGTGCAAAGATGAACAGGTGTTGAGATGAACATGACCGACTGATGATACAAATGAATATCTTTGGCCTGTAGTGCAAAGATGAATATTTGGTTAAAGATGATTATTAATTGATGTTACAGGGATAAAATATTGATGATGGACTTTTAAATCTTAGAAGATAGTAGAATTCTTTCTCTACTTGACTCTTCTAATGGTTTGTTGTTTCCGCTGCAGTTGTTGATCTAAAACTTGTTGTCGATTATATTTTATCAGATTTTTCCCTGTTGAAGACTAACGATAATTTGTTGTATATTATCTTAGTCATAATATTCTTTACTGGGCTAGTTGAGCTCACCCTTTTCCTTTTTGTTCCATTTTTCTTCTCAGGAGGTGAGAACATAGCAGGATCTAGTCGGGGTATGGAGTGATGGTTCTAGAAAGATGTATTAGCAGTCCTCACTATTTCTGTAAAATAGTGTTTGAATAATTGTAATGAGGATTTATTTGAGTGTGGATATTGTCTAGAAGACAATATTTGTATTTAAACTCACAGTATGTGTTGTCGTATTTTGCACGACAATTGTATTATTGAAGTTGTAGTTTGCTTTCTGTACCATGTATTTGGCGACTCAGAATGGGTGTTGTATACCTATTCTGGGGGCGTCACAGTTGGTATCAGAGCTTAGGGATATGATCCCTGGCTGAGATGTGAGACAAGAACTAGGAGGGGAGAGACGGGGAATTCCTTCGCTAGTATGACCTGACTAAGTTTATTTGGTGTTTATTTGGTCGGTCAGAGTATAGGGATAATATATGACATGACTATTAACCCTTGTTTTATGGCAGTATTTAAGAATGGCAGCTGAGAACGTTAATAATGGAGTAAATCAGACCGTGGAGACACCTTGATCACTACCCAGGGGAACGTGCAACAGGAAGGCAATATTCCTCCTGTAAACAACGTTACCGAGCAAACGATGAATGATGGAATGTTTAGGAGCTTTTTGCAGTTCATGCAAAATCAGACGAGGGAGACTCGTGTGCAGAATACGGGTGGAAATGATAACAACGCGCGGTTTGTCACAGCTAAGCAGTTCAAAGAATTGGGACCACCAGAATTTAAGGGAAAGCCGGATCCGATCATGGCGGAGACGTGGGTCAAGCAAATTACCAAGATATTTGATGTCTTGGGATGCACGGAGGAACAGAAGGTTCCATTCGCCACATTTATGTTCCGCGGTGAGGCAGACTACTGGTGGGAGTCTGTGAAGCGTACCCAGCCTGACGCACTCAACATGTCCTGGGAAACATTTCAAAAACTGTTCAATGACAAGTACTTTCCTGAAAGTATTCGTCATATGAAGGAGGTTGAGTTTATTAGACTGGAACAAAACAACATGACGGTATCCCAGTACGAGGCGAAGTTTGCAGAGTTATCCAGGTTTGCACCTCATTTGGTCGAAAATGAGGAACGAATGACGCGGATGTTTCTGAGAGGTTTAAAACCTGAGATTCGTCAATACCTTATCTCTCATAAATTTTCTCTGTATTCAGACGTTGTCAACAGGGCCCAATTATTAGAGAGAGATAATGAGTATACTCAACCGAGGGACCACAACCAGGGTCATACCGGTGACAGCAATCATCAGAGCGATGATAACCAACGAGGAGGGAAAAATACGAACAAAGGCGGTAACCACTCGGGTGGTCATCGTGGCCATGATAATAGGAGAGGTGAGTCAAGTGGAAATTTCAGAAAGAGGAGATTCAACAATGACGGGAAGACATCAGCACCAGCGCCAGCACCAACAACAAATTTTAGGGGAGGAGAACGACCGCCAGTTAGATGTTACAAATGCGGGAAAGAGGGACATATCAGCCCAACTGTCCACAACAATCCAAGGTGTTTACAACTGTGGGAAGGAAGGCCACATCGCTCGAGATTGTACTATAGCGAAACCAAGTTCAGCGGGAGTGGTGATTCCAAGGGCTGTCCCGGATAAGGCGAAATCAGCGGTTCCTGGAAGAGCGTTTGTCGTTACTGGCCAAAACGCGAGAAACCCGAACGAGGTGATCACGGGTAAGCTAATCTTGAATTCTTACGAAGTTTATACTTTACTAGATACCGGTTCTACCCATTCTTTTATCTCTCCTGCTTGTGCTCAACGTTTAAACTTGACTCCGGAGAAATTGGACTTTAACTTATCTGTTGAAACTCCGTTGGGTGAAACCTTCGTTACATCTACAGTTTATAAATCTTGCATGATCCAAGTTGGCGCTATCACATTACCTGTTGATCTTATCTCTTTAAAGATACTTGCTTTTGATGTGATTTTAGGAATTGATTGGTTAACCACTCATCATGCTAAAATTGATTGTTTTCGTAAGGTTGTTAGTTTTCATATTCCTAACCAACCTGTCATACGAATTCAAACTACTAAACCACTAAAATCAGTCACTGTCATATCGAGCCACAAAGCTATTCGTTTATTGAAAAACGGATGTCAAGCTTTCTTAGCCCATGTTATGGATTTGAACAAAGACAAGTCAGATTTGAATAATATTTCTATTGTTAGAGAATTTTTCGATGTATTTCCTGAAGAACTTCCCGGTCTACCCCCGGAACGAGAAATTGAATTCTTTATTGACCTTGAACCCGGTACAAAGCCCATTTCTAAAACCCCATATCGAATGGCTCCTATTGAACTTCAGGAGTTAAAAGTCCAACTACAGGAGTTGTTGGACATCGGTTTTATTCGTCCTAGTACGTCTCCTTGGGGTGCTCCTGTTTTATTCGTAAAGAAGAAAGACGGGAGTATGCGACTTTGTATTGACTATCGAGAATTGAACCATGTCACCATCAAGAATAGGTATCCGCTACCTCGCATTGATGACCTGTTTGACCAGTTACAAGGAGCACAATTCTTTTCAAAGATCGATCTTCGTTCTGGATATCATCAGCTGAAGATTAAAACTGAGGATATTCCAAAGACTGCCTTCAGAACTCGGTACGGGCATTATGAATTCTTAGTAATGTCTTTTGGATTGACTAATGCTCCTGCTGCCTTCATGGATATGATGAACCGTGTATTCAAAGAATATTTGGATCAGTTCGTTGTTGTCTTTATTGATGACATCCTCATCTATTCCAAAAGCCGTGAAGATCATGAGCGCCATTTGAAGCTGGTACTGCAAAGGCTTCGTGAAAACAAGCTATATGCCAAACTGAAGAAATGCGAGTTCTGGCTTGAGGAAGTAGCATTCCTTGGGCACGTGGTGTCAAAACATGGAGTATCTGTCGACCCGGCGAAGATTGAAGCCATACAAAGTTGGGAGCAATCGAAGTCGGTAACCGAAGTACGTAGCTTTCTGGGCTTAGCTGGTTATTATCGGAGATTTGTGGAAGGATTTTCTCGAATCGCTACTCCGTTAACTCAGCTGACTCGGAAAGATACAAAATTCGTATGGAGTGAGGAATGCGAGAAGAGTTTCCAAGAACTCAAGAGGACTCATTTCGGCACCTGTTCTGACAATACCATCTGGTTCGGATGGATTTGTTATCTACAGTGATGCTTCAGGCAAAGGTTAGGATGGATGTGCTCATGCAACAGGGAAAGTCATAGCCTATGCCTCACGACAACTCAAAGAATATGAGAGGAATTATCCTACTCATGATTTGGAGTTGGCAGCAGTCGTTTTTTTTTGCGTTAAGATCTGGAGACACTACCTGTATGGGGAGAAAGTGGAGATCTATACAGATCATAAAAGCCTCAAATATTTCTTCACCCAAAAGGAACTCAACATGCGGCAACGACGTTGGCTTGAGCTGTTGAAAGATTACGATCATACCATCCAATACCATCCTGGAAAAGCAAACGTAGTAGCTGACGCATTGAGTAGAAGATCATATGCGGGTACGAGTGCAATGTTTTTAACACAAAGGCCCATTTTGTATGACTTGCAAAGGATGGAGATAGAGATGAAGGCTCCAAGTACCCACATGATGATATCAAATATACGAGTAGAACCGACTTTAATCGATAAAGTTAAAGCTGCTCAAGCTACGGATATAGAGCTGATGCGTATGAAGAAGAAAGTGCAAGAAGGTGCTATTCCAGAAGCAAGAATCGATGAAGAAGGAATACTTCGAGTCAACTCCAGACTTTGTGTTCCTAACGATTTTGACTTGAAGCATAGAATAATGATGGAGGCACACAACACACCGTTTGCAATCCATCCTGGGAGTACCAAAATGTATCACGATCTTCGACATACATTTTGGTGGAGCAATATGAAAAGAGAGATCGCGGAGTTTATCTCGAGATGTTTAACTTGTCAACGTGTAAAAGCGGAGCATCAAGTACCAAAGGGTCCATTGCAACCACTTGAGATTCCGAAATGGAAGTGGGAAACACATTACTATGGATTTTGTTACAGGTCTTCCCAAGGTTTCTCAAGGCATAGATGCGATTTGGGTTATTGTTGATAGATTAACCAAGTCCGCTCATTTCTTGCCGATACGTGAGACTTATTCCCTTGAACGTCTTGCTAGTATGTACGTGAACGAGATTGTGAGATTGCATGGCATGCCAGTATCCATAGTTTCGGATCGTGACCCAAGATTCACTTCACGATTTTGGGTTAGCTTGCAGAAAGCTATGGGCACGGATTTACGATTCAGTTCAGCATACCATCCTCAAACGGACGGACAATCAGAGAGGACTATTCAAACTCTTGAAGATCTATTAAGACTTTGTGTCTTAGATCTCAAAGGGAGTTAGGATAAGTACCTACCATTGGTGGAATTCTCCTACAACAACAGTTATCAGCGAGCATAGGTATGGCTCCATTTGAGGCGTTGTATGGAAGAAAATGTCGTTCTCCAGTATGCTGGGACGAGGTGGGTGAAGCAACATTGTTGGGACCAGAGTTGGTACGCATTACTACAGAGAAGATCCAAACGATTCGACAACGTATACAAACGGCACAGGATCGACAAAAGAGTTATGCGGATCTTCATCGGAAGGACGTGGAATTTAATATTGGGGATCATGTATTGTTACGTGTTGCACCATGGAAGGGAGTTACAAGATTTGGGAAGAGAGGAAAGCTCAATCCAAGATTTGTTGGTCCATTTGAGATTCTTGAGCGAATAGGAAATGTGGCATATAGACTCGCATTACCTCCAAGCATGTCTCGTGTTCATAATGTTTTTCACATATCTATGCTTCGTAAATATGTTAAAGACCCGAACCACATTATTGAGTTAGAACCAGACGAGATAGCTGAAGATTTAACGTACGAGGAGGTACCTGTTAAGATCTTGGATAGGAAAGAGCATGTCCTACGCACGAAGGTTATACCACAAGTTAAGGTTTTGTGGAGAAACCATGCTATTGAAGAAATGACCTGGGAGTTGGAATCAGAAATGAAAGCGAGGTATCCTCACTTTTTTGAAACATCAGGTACGTACGTCAATTTCGAGGACGAAATTTCATAAGGAGGGGAGGTTGTAAGACCCCAACTTATTAATGAATAAAATCAAATTTTCTCTAAATATTATTGTGAATAATAAGGGGTTAATTTGATATAATACTTTGGTTATGGGTGAAATGTGCAAATTTTACAAAATAAGCAAGTGGTTATAAAATATTTATTTTTGGTCGGTGAATATTCGGTTGGTCGTGGAATATTCTTGCTGTCGGGGAATATTCGTACGACGACGCAGCCTTGTGTGGGCCCCATAACGGAAAGCGATTGGATGAAGAAAACGACAAGTATAAGTTGTTTATTTATAATGGCGTAGTTGTTACCGTTAACACTGTTTAAATACCCGGTGGTTAAAAATACAGTAATAACGCGTGGTTGCATAGTAGCACACGGATTGCACAGTATAGTTGAATTATTGATTCGTACGTAAGAAGGCACTACTCAATAATTGTTACAGTGATTACTGTTCAATATTTTATTTTATTGGTTCAATAATTGTTGCATTGATATTTTATATTATTGTTGTTTCAATAATTATTGCTGCACAGTATTTTCATTTATCAGATCAATAATTCATATTATTTGAATAATATTATTAGATAACATTATTGGCAATGTCTAGAAAGTTCTGTCTAAGGAGAGGTTTGGTCATCTAATTGCGCGCCAGTAAGGAGAAATCCTTATTGGAAAGCCCCCTCTTTCCTGGGAACGGCCTGGTTGTCATAAATGTGATTCTGTAATATTATTTATGAATAATTAATTATTGATTCATATGATAAGGAAATATTTATTTTATGTGGATATAAATGAGGGATATATATTTTTGTGGTTAAAAATGAAGGAGTTAATGTTGAGGTTTTTATCCATATTTTTGTCGGAATGGAGGTATTACAAATCAGGGTTTTTGAGAATATTGCGGGTGTTATAATTTTTAATCCGACCGTTGGATCGTGGTAATTTTTGGATATGTTATACATATATAAGTTGAGTATATGTCCACAAATTTTGAACCGTTAAAAATGAACGTATGATTTATTATGAATTTTACAAGATGACTGGTTCAGAAATTGTTGAATTTTCGGAGTTTATCATTTTGGTGGAAAATTCTAGAATTGGTGGGCCCCACTTGTGGTTGGTGAAGAAATGTGCTGAATTATATTTCAAATGTGGTAGGTGGGAATAGTAGCAGGTAAAGCCATCAGGTTGCAGGTCAAACCTACCAAAATTTTCCTATAAATAGAGGGCTAAGTTAGAATTGAAAATTACACCAGAAACAAGTTTTTCTCTTTTTCTCTCTAGATTATTGAGTGTATTTTGTGAGTATTTAGATACTTTGAGAGTTTCTATTCATCAGAGCAAGTTTCTTTCAGCCTTATACCGGTATTCCGACCAGAAGTACTGATATTTTGAGGTAAGGGATATTATTTTCTTCTTAATGATATTATTTTCTTCAATATCATTATGCTGAAATATTGATATAAGTTTTTATCAAATTTGGAACTTTTTTTGTGTCGGGGGTTACTATTCACGTATACGGCACTATTCACGTATACGGCACTATTCACGAATACGGCACTATTCACCGAAAAATAAAATTTTTCCTTTTGTCCAAGATGTCTATTATGGTTACTATCTTTGATTGTATCCATGTTTTGATCTTTATTTTTGAATTCTGCTTCACAATTGATTATTGTGAAGTATTATTGATCTTGGATAAACTGTTATACGAATCCCTACTATTTGTCCTTCTGTCTCATTGGATTCGTTCTCTTTAAGATATTTTTCATCATCCTCAGTCCTAAATGATGATATTACTGAATATCTTTGGCCTGTAGTGCAAAGATGTATAATTACTTGATGAATATCTTTGGCCTGTAGTGCAAAGATGAACAGGTGTTGAGATGAACATGACCGACTGATGATACAAATGAATATCTTTGGCCTGTAGTGCAAAGATGAATATTTGGTTAAAGATGATTATTAATTGATGTTACAGGGATAAAATATTGATGATGGACTTTTAAATCTTAGAAGATAGTAGAATTCTTTCTCTACTTGACTCTTCTAATGGTTTGTTGTTTCCGCTGCAGTTGTTGATCTAAAACTTGTTGTCGATTATATTTTATCAGATTTTTCCCTGTTGAAGACTAACGATAATTTGTTGTATATTATCTTAGTCATAATATTCTTTACTGGGCTAGTTGAGCTCACCCTTTTCCTTTTGTTCCATTTTTCTTCTCAGGAGGTGAGAACATAGCAGGATCTAGTCGGGGTATGGAGTGATGGTTCTAGAAAGATGTATTAGCAGTCCTCACTATTTCTGTAAAATAGTGTTTGAATAATTGTAATGAGGATTTATTTGAGTGTGGATATTGTCTAGAAGACAATATTTGTATTTAAACTCACAGTATGTGTTGTCGTATTTTGCACGACAATTGTATTATTGAAGTTGTAGTTTGCTTTCTGTACCATGTATTTGGCGACTCAGAATGGGTGTTGTATACCTATTCTGGGGGCGTCACAGTTGGTATCAGAGCTTAGGGATATGATCCCTGGCTGAGATGTGAGACAAGAACTAGGAGGGGAGAGACGGGGAATTCCTTCGCTAGTATGACCTGACTAAGTTTATTTGGTGTTTATTTGGTCGGTCAGAGTATAGGGATAAAATATGACATGACTATTAACCCTTGTTTTTATGGCAGTATTTAAGAATGGCAGCTGAGAACGTTAATAATGGAGTAAATCAGACCGTGGAGACACCTTTGATCACTACCCAGGGGAACGTGCAACAGGAAGGCAATATTCCTCCTGTAAACAACGTTACCGAGCAAACGATGAATGATGGAATGTTTGGAGCTTTTTTGCAGTTCATGCAAAATCAGACGAGGGAGACTCGTGTGCAGAATACGGGTGGAAATGATAACAACGCGCGGTTTGTCACAGCTAAGCAGTTCAAAGAATTGGGACCACCAGAATTTAAGGGAAAGCCGGATCCGATCATGGCGGAGACGTGGGTCAAGCAAATTACCAAGATATTTGATGTCTTGGGATGCACGGAGGAACAGAAGGTTCCATTCGCCCATTTATGTTCCGCGGTGAGGCAGACTACTGGTGGGAGTCTGTGAAGCGTACCCAGCCTGACGCACTCAACATGTCCTGGGAAACATTTCAAAAACTGTTCAATGACAAGTACTTTCCTGAAAGTATTCGTCATATGAAGGAGGTTGAGTTTATTAGACTGGAACAAAACAACATGACGGTATCCCAGTACGAGCGAAGTTTGCAGAGTTATCCAGGTTTGCACCTCATTTGGTCGAAAATGAGGAACGAATGACGCGGATGTTTCTGAGAGGTTTAAAACCTGAGATTCGTCAATACCTTATCTCTCATAAATTTTCTCTGTATTCAGACGTTGTCAACAGGGCCCAATTATTAGAGAGAGATAATGAGTATACTCAACCGAGGGACCACAACCAGGGTCATACCGGTGACAGCAATCATCAGAGCGATGATAACCAACGAGGAGGGAAAAATACGAACAAAGGCGGTAACCACTCGGGTGGTCATCGTGGCCATGATAATAGGAGAGGTGAGTCAAGTGGAAATTTCAGAAAGAGGAGATTCAACAATGACGGGAAGACATCAGCACCAGCGCCAGCACCAACAACAAATTTTAGGGGAGGAGAACGACCGCCAGTTAGATGTTACAAATGCGGGAAAGAGGGACATATCAGCCCAAACTGTCCACAACAATCCAAGGTGTGTTACAACTGTGGGAAGGAAGGCCACATCGCTCGAGATTGTACTATAGCGAAACCAAGTTCAGCGGGAGTGGTGATTCCAAGGGCTGTCCCGGATAAGGCGAAATCAGCGGTTCTTGGAAGAGCGTTTGTCGTTACTGGCCAAAACGCGAGAAACCCGAACGAGGTGATCACGGGTAAGCTAATCTTGAATTCTTACGAAGTTTATACTTTACTAGATACCGGTTCTACCCATTCTTTTATCTCTCCTGCTTGTGCTCAACGTTTAAACTTGACTCCGGAGAAATTGGACTTTAACTTATCTGTTGAAACTCCGTTGGGTGAAACCTTCGTTACATCTACAGTTTATAAATCTTGCATGATCCAAGTTGGCGCTATCACATTACCTGTTGATCTTATCTCTTTAAAGATACTTGCTTTTGATGTGATTTTAGGAATTGATTGGTTAACCACTCATCATGCTAAAATTGATTGTTTTCGTAAGGTTGTTAGTTTTCATATTCCTAACCAACCTGTCATACGAATTCAAACTACTAAACCACTAAAATCAGTCACTGTCATATCGAGCCACAAAGCTATTCGTTTATTGAAAAACGGATGTCAAGCTTTCTTAGCCCATGTTATGGATTTGAACAAAGACAAGTCAGATTTGAATAATATTTCTATTGTTAGAGAATTTTTCGATGTATTTCCTGAAGAACTTCCCGGTCTACCCCCGGAACGAGAAATTGAATTCTTTATTGACCTTGAACCCGTACAAAGCCCATTTCTAAAACCCCATATCGAATGGCTCCTATTGAACTTCAGGAGTTAAAAGTCCAACTACAGGAGTTGTTGGACATCGGTTTTATTCGTCCTAGTACGTCTCCTTGGGGTGCTCCTGTTTTATTCGTAAAGAAGAAAGACGGGAGTATGCGACTTTGTATTGACTATCGAGAATTGAACCATGTCACCATCAAGAATAGGTATCCGCTACCTCGCATTGATGACCTGTTTGACCAGTTGCAAGGAGCACAATTCTTTTCAAAGATCGATCTTCTTCGTTCTGGATATCATCAGCTGAAGATTAAAACTGAGGATATTCCAAAGACTGCCTTCAGAACTCGGTACGGGCATTATGAATTCTTAGTAATGTCTTTCGGATTGACTAATGCTCCTGCTGCCTTCATGGATATGATGAACCGTGTATTCAAAGAATATTTGGATCAGTTCGTTGTTGTCTTTATTGATGACATCCTCATCTATTCCAAAAGGCGTGAAGATCATGAGCGCCATTTGAAGCTGGTACTGCAAAGGCTTCGTGAAAACAAGCTATATGCCAAACTGAAGAAATGCGAGTTCTGGCTTGAGGAAGTAGCATTCCTTGGGCACGTGGTGTCAAAACATGGAGTATCTGTCGACCCGGCGAAGATTGAAGCCATACAAAGTTAGGAGCAACCGAAGTCGGTAACCGAAGTACGTAGCTTTCTGGCTTAGCTGGTTATTATCGGAGATTTGTGGAAGGATTTTCTCGAATCGCTACTCCGTTAACTCAGCTGACTCGGAAAGATACAAAATTCGTATGGAGTGAGGAATGCGAGAAGAGTTTCCAAGAACTCAAGAGGAGACTCATTTCGGCACCTGTTCTGACAATACCATCTGGTTCGGATGGATTTGTTATCTACAGCGATGCTTCAGGCAAAGGGTTAGGATGTGTTCTCATGCAACATGGGAAAGTCATAGCCTATGCCTCACGACAACTCAAAGAATATGAGAGGAATTATCCTACTCATGATTTGGAGTTGGCAGCAGTCGTTTTTGCGTTGAAGATCTGGAGACACTACCTGTATGGGGAGAAAGTGGAGATCTATACAGATCATAAAAGCCTCAAATATTTCTTCACCCAAAGGAACTCAACATGCGGCAACGACGTTGGCTTGAGCTGTTGAAAGATTACGATCATACCATCCAATACCATCCTGGAAAAGCAAACGTAGTAGCTGACGCATTGAGTAGAAGATCATATGCGGGTACGAGTGCAATGTTTTTAACACAAAGGCCCATTTTGTATGACTTGCAAAGGATGGAGATAGAGATGAAGGCTCCAAGTACCCACATGATGATATCAAATATACGAGTAGAACCGACTTTAATCGATAAAGTTAAAGCTGCTCAAGCTACGGATATAGAGCTGATGCGTATGAAGAAGAAAGTGCAAGAAGGTGCTATTCCAGAAGCAAGAATCGATGAAGAAGGAATACTTCGAGTCAACTCCAGACTTTGTGTTCCTAACGATTTTGACATGAAGCATAGAATAATGATGGAGGCACACAACACACGTTTGCAATCCATCCCTGGGAGTACCAAAATGTATCACGATCTTCGACATACATTTTGGTGGAGCAATATGAAAAGAGAGATCGCGGAGTTTATCTCGAGATGTTTAAACTTGTCAACGTGTAAAAGCGGAGCATCAAGTACCAAAGGGTCCATTGCAACCACTTGAGATTCCGAAATGGAAGTGGGAACACATTACTATGGATTTTGTTACAGGTCTTCCCAAGGTTTCTTCTCAGGCATAGATGCGATTTGGGTTATTGTTGATAGATTAACCAAGTCCGCTCATTTCTTGCCGATACGTGAGACTTATTCCCTTGAACGTCTTGCTAGTATGTACGTGAACGAGATTGTGAGATTGCATGGCATGCCAGTATCCATAGTTTCGGATCGTGACCCAAGATTCACTTCACGATTTTGGGTTAGCTTGCAGAAAGCTATGGGCACGGATTTACGATTCAGTTCAGCATACATCCTCAAAACGACGGACAATCAGAGAGGACTATTCAACTCTTGAAGATCTATTAAGACTTTGTGTCTTAGATCTCAAAGGGAGTTAGATAAGTACCTACCATTGGTGGAATTCTCCCTACAACAACAGTTATCAAGCGAGCATAGGTATGGCTCCATTTGAGGCGTTGTATGGAAAGAAAATGTCGTTCTCCAGTATGCTGGGACGAGGTGGGTGAAGCAACATTGTTGGGACCAGAGTTGGTACGCATTACTACAGAGAAGATCCAAACGATTCGACAACGTATACAAACGGCACAGGATCGACAAAAGAGTTTATGCGGATCTTCATCGGAAGGACGTGGAATTTAATATTGGGGATCATGTATTGTTACGTGTTTGCACCATGGAAGGGAGTTACAAGATTTGGGAAGAGAGGAAAGCTCAATCCAAGATTTGTTGGTCCATTTGAGATTCTTGAGCGAATAGGAAATGTGGCATATAGACTCGCATTACCTCCAAGCATGTCTCGTGTTCATAATGTTTTTCACATATCTTTGCTTCGTAAATATGTTAAAGACCCGAACCACATTATTGAGTTAGAACCAGACGAGATAGCTGAAGATTTACGTACGAGGAGGTACCTGTTAAGATTTTGGATAGGAAAGAGCATGTCTCTACGCACGAAGGTTATACCACAAGTTAAGGTTTTGTGGAGAAACCATGCTATTGAAGAAATGACCTGGGAGTTGGAATCAGAAATGAAAGCGAGGTATCCTCACTTTTTGAAACATCAGGTACGTACGTCAATTTTCGAGGACGAAATTTCATAACGAGGGGAGGTTGTAAGACCCCAACTTATTAATGAATAAAATCAAATTTTCTCTAAATATTATTGTGAATAATAAGGGGTTAATTTGATATAATACTTTGGTTATGGGTGAAATGTGCAAATTTTACAAAATAAGCAAGTGGTTATAAAATATTTATTTTGGTCGGTGAATATTCGGTTGGTCGTGGAGATATTCTTGCTGTCGGGGAATATTCGTACGACGACGCAGCCTTGTGTGGGCCCCATAACGGAAAGCGATTGGATGAAGAAACAGACAAGTATAAGTTGTTTATTTATAATGGCGTAGTTGTTACCGTTAACACTGTTTAAATACCCGGTGGTTAAAAATACAGTAATATACGGTGGTTGCATAGTAGCACACGGATTGCACAGTATATTGAATTATGATTCGTACGTAAGAAGGCACTACTCAATAATTGTTACAGTGATTACTGTTCAATATTTTATTTTATTGGTTCAATAATTGCTGCATTGATATTTTATATTATTGTTGTTTCAATAATTATTGCTGCACAGTATTTTCATTTATCAGATCAATAATTCATATTATTTGAATAATATTATTAGATAACATTATTGGCAATGTCTAGAAAGTTCTGTCTAAGGAGAGGTTTGGTCATCTAATTGCGCGCCAGTAAGGAGAAATCCTTATTGGAAAGCCCCCTCTTTCCTGGGAACGGCCTGGTTGTCATAAATGTGATTCTGTAATATTATTTATGAATAATTAATTATTGATTCATATGATAAGGAAATATTTATTTTATGTGGATATAAATAAGGGATATATATTTTTGTGGTTAAAAAATGAAGGAGTTAATGTTGAGGTTTTTATCCATATTTTTGTCGGAATGGAGGTATTACAAATCAGGGTTTTTGAGAAATATTGCGGGTGTTATAATTTTTAATCCGACCGTTGGATCGTGGTAATTTTTGGATATGTTATACATATATAAGTTGAGTATATGTCCACAAATTTTGAACCGTTAAAAATGAAGTATGATTTATTATGAATTTTACAAGATGACTGGTTCAGAAATTGTTGAATTTTCGGAGTTATCATTTTGGTGGAAAATTCTAGAATTGGTGGGCCCCACTTGTGGTTGGTGAAGAAATGTGCTGAATTATATTTCAAATGTGGTAGGTGGGAATAGTAGCAGGTAAAGCCATCAGGTTGCAGGTCAAACCTACCAAAATTTTCCTATAAATAGAGGGCTAAGTTAGAATTGAAAATTACACCAGAAACAAGTTTTCTCTCTTTCTCTCTCTAGATTATTGAGTGTATTTGTGTGAGTATTTAGATACTTTGAGAGTTTCTATTCATCAGAGCAAGTTTCTTTCAGCCTTATACCGGTATTCCGACCAGAAAGTACTGATATTTTGAGGTAAGGGATATTATTTTCTTCTTAATGATATTATTTTCTTCAATATCATTATGCTGAAATATTGATATAAGTTTTTATCAAATTTGGAACTTTTTTTGTGTCGGGGGTTACTATTCACGTATACGGCACTATTCACGTATACGGCACTATTCACGAATACGGCACTATTCACCGAAAAATAAAATTTTTCCTTTTTGTCCAAGATGTCTATTATGGTTACTATCTTTGATTGTATCCATGTTTTGATCTTTATTTTTGAATTCTGCTTCACAATTGATTATTGTGAAGTATTATTGATCTTGGATAAACTGTTTATACGAATCCCTACTATTTGTCCTTCTGTCTCATTGGATTCGTTCTCTTTAAGATATTTTTCATCATCCTCAGTCTAAATGATGATATTACTGAATATCTTTGGCCTGTAGTGCAAAGATGTATAATTACTTGATGAATATCTTTGGCCTGTAGTGCAAAGATGAACAGGTGTTGAGAATGAACATGACCGACTGATGATACAAATGAATATCTTTGGCCTGTAGTGCAAAGATGAATATTTGGTTAAAGATGATTATTAATTGATGTTACAGGGATAAAATATTGATGATGGACTTTTAAATCTTAGAAGATAGTAGAATTCTTTCTCTACTTGACTCTTCTAATGGTTTGTTGTTTCCGCTGCAGTTGTTGATCTAAAACTTGTTGTCGATTATATTTTATCAGATTTTTCCCTGTTGAAGACTAATGATAATTTGTTGTATATTATCTTAGTCATAATATTCTTTACTGGGCTAGTTGAGCTCACCCTTTTCCTTTTTGTTCCATTTTTCTTCTCAGGAGGTGAGAACATAGCAGGATCTAGTCGGGGTATGGAGTGATGGTTCTAGAAAGATGTATTAGCAGTCCTCACTATTTCTGTAAAATAGTGTTTGAATAATTGTAATGAGGATTTATTTGAGTGTGGATATTGTCTAGAAGACAATATTTGTATTTAAACTCACAGTATGTGTTGTCGTATTTTGCACGACAATTGTATTATTGAAGTTGTAGTTTGCTTTCTGTACCATGTATTTGGCGACTCAGAATGGGTGTTGTATACCTATTCTGGGGGCGTCACATTTGATGTTTGGTGCAAATTGAAGTGGTAGCAGGTTTAACAAACAAGAAGTACATTGTTAACAAACTAGAAGCAATTGGCAATTCCATCCACACAATATTCAGTCGAATGTATATAAATAAAGTACACTGCACAACACAATTTTCATACACCATGTGACGCCCCCAAAATTAGGTATACATCACCCATCTTGGGTCATCAGATACATAGTACAGAATACAAATACAACTTAGTAATACAACTGTCGTGTACAATACGACAAAACATAAACTGTGAGTTTGAATACAAATATTATCTTCTAGAGAGTATTCATACTCAAAAGGAGTCCTCATTACATTTATTAACACACCATTACATAGAATAGTGAGGACTACTAACTAATACTATCATTCGGACCATCACTCCGTACCCCGACTTGTCCTAGCTACGTTCTCATTTCCTGAAGAGAACAGTGAAAGAAAGGGTGAGCTCAACTAGCCCAGTAAGAAATATTATGACTAAGATAATGCAGAATAAATTATCATTAGCCTTCAACAATGTTAAACTGATAAAATATAATAGACATCAAGTTTAACTGTAGCGGAACAAGCAATCCATTAAAAGAGTCAAGTAGAAAATAAACTCTTACTATCTTTTATGATTTAAAAGTTTTTCAACACTGTGATCGCTGGGACTCAGCTTAATAAAATAATCCACATCATCGAATCACCCCTGCACTACGGCCAAGGATATTCGTATATTCATTAATGGTCATGATCATGCCAACAACTGTCCATCAATGCACTACGGGCCAATGATGACTTTTACCACATCATTTGTAACATTACGGTCATGATTACACCGAATAATCCCTGGTCATAATCATACCAAGTCCATCTATGCACTACATGCCACAGATGACTTTCAACATTTTATAAACATGAGGATGATGACAATGATATAAAAATTCAATAAAACAAGTTCAAGAATTAATTTATCCAGGAATTAACAACGTCCAAATTGTCAACATGATACTGCATTGTGGAGTAAAATTCAAGAATGCTTAGAAGAATATTTTCTTGAAAAGATACTGGATGAAACGCAACTATCAAGGATATTCCACAACTTTCATGGAGTATAGAAGTCAAAACTTAACCAACTGAGTACAATAAAGAATGGAATAACAAAAGAAATCACCATGCATGCGATAGACCGCACAGACAGGTTATTCCAATAGAATAATAAATAATGGAACCAGGTCTGGCGTAAACGCACAGACAGTATATTCCGACAGAATAATAAATAATGGAACCAGGTCCGGTGTAAAACACACAGACAGGATGTTCCAACAGAATAATAATAAAAACGGAACCAGGTCCGGTGTAAAACACACAGACAGGATGTTCCAACAGAATAATAAACGGAACCAGGTCCGGTGTAAAACACACAGACAGGATGTTCCAACAGAATAATAGAAGAATGTCACCAAGTATAGGGTAGACCGCGTATACTGGTTATTCCAACAGAATAATAACGAATGGAATAACAGAAGTTCTCTTCATGAATATAAAAGAAAATAATATTCCCTACCTTAAAAGAACTGGATAATGGAAAAGTGATGTAGCAGAATACTTTTATTCTCTCTCTCTTATTCTCTCTATACTTTCTCTCTCTATAGATTGAATGAATTCGTGAAAAATAATGAAGCCCTAGGCCTCTATTTATAGAAAAATTGAGGGTGGCTCTTGGTCTTAACGAAGGGTCAAATGACTCTTGGTCTTAACGAAGGGTCAAATGACTCTTGATAATATTGAAGGGACAACTACTATTGACGAAAGTAATTACTATGACCAAGGTAAATACTATTGACGAAGGTAAATACTATTGACAAGGTAAATACTATTGACGAAGGTAATTACTATTGACCAAGGTAAATACTATTGACGAAGGTAATTACTATTGACTAAGGTAAATACTATTGACGACGGTAATTACTATTGACGACGGTAATTACTATTGACGAAGAGACTTTTAAATGATGACATATGGCCCCCCATAAAATAACCAAACTTACCACAACGTCTCAATAATATAACATATTATACAGATGATACTATGACAATAATTTAAGAGATATGATGCAGCAATTACTGTAGCAATAATTGAGTATAGCTGAGTGACTTCTCACGTAAGCATCAATAATCAATACCGTGTGCTACTATGCAACCACGCGTATTACTGTACTTTTACTACCAAGTAGTTCAACAGTTTTAACGATTTTAACGTATACCTCAGCTGTTATTTTTATAGAAAGATAATTTTGTCGTTTTCTCAATCCGATAATAATTCCGTTGTGGGGTCCACCAATGATTGTGCCGTCGTACGAATATTCCCGACAAAAAGAATATTCCCCGACCAAACGAATATTTTATAACAACTTGCTTACTTTGCAAAAATTTATAATATTACCCACAACTATAACATTATATCAAATTAACTTCATAATATTCAAAAATGATATTTATAGAAAATTCATCTTTATTTATAAAAATTGGGGTCTTACAACCTCCCCTTCTTATGAAATTTCGCCCTCGAAATTAGGGTACGTACCTGGTATGTCGAAGAGGTAAGGATACCTTGATTTCATTTCTGATTCTAACTCCCAAGTCATTTCCTCAACATCGTGGTTTCTCCACAAAACTTTGACTTGAGGTATAACCTTGGAGCGTAGAATATGTTCCTTCTTATCCAAGATTTGAACAGGAACTTCTTCATACGTCAAATCCTCCGCTATTTCGTCCGGTTCTAACTCAATAATGTGGTTCGGGTCTTCCACATATTTGCGTAACATGGATATGTGGAAAACGTTATGAACACGAGACATACTTGGCGGTAAAGCGAGTCTATAAGCCACAGTTCCTACTCGATCGAGGATTAAAAATGGACCGATGAATCGAGGATTTAGCTTTCCTCTCTTTCCAAATCTTGTAACTCCTTTCCATGGAGCAACACGTAAGAACACATGATCTCCTACATCAAATTCCACGTCCTTTCGATGAAGATCAGCATAAACTCTTTTGTCGATCTTGTGAGGTTTTTATACGTTGTCGGATCATTTGAATCTTTTCTGTAGTCATACGTACCAACTCCGGTCCCAACAACGTTGCTTCGCCCACCTCATCCCAGCATATGGAGAACGACATTTTCTTCCATACAATGCTTCGAATGGAGCCATGCCAATACTTGCTTGATAACTGTTGTTGTAGGAAAACTCCACCAATGGTAAGAACTTGTCCCAATTCCCTTGAAGTCAAAGACACAGAGTCTTAATAGATCTTCAAGAGTTTGAATAGTCCTCTCTGATTGTCCGTCCGTCTGAGGATGATATGCTGAACTAAATCGTAACTCCGTGCCCATAGCTTTTTGTAAACTAACCCAAAATCGTGAAGTGAATCTTGGGTCTCGATCAGAAATTATGGATACTGGCATACCATGCAGTCTTACAATCTCGTTTATGTACATACGAGCAAGACGTTCAAGTGTATAAGTTTCTCGTATCGGTAAGAAATGAGCAGACTTGGTCAATCTATCAACAATGACCCAAATCGCATCAATACCTTGAGAAACCCTGGGAAGACGGGTAACGAAATCCATGGTAATGTGCTCCCACTTCCATTCTGGAATTTCAAGTGGTTGCAATGGACCTTTTGGTACTTGATGCTCCGCTTTGACTCGTTGACAAGTTAGACACCTTGAGATAAACAACGCTATCTCTCTCTTCATATTGCTCCACCAAAATGTATGACGAAGATCATGATACATTTTGGTACTTCCAGGATGGATTGCAAACGGTGTGTTGTGCGCCTCCATCATGATTTCATACTTTAAATCAGGGTTGTTAGGAACACAAAGTCTGGAGTTGACTCGAAGTATTCCTTCTTCATCGATTCTTGCTTTCGGCATAGAACCTTCTTGCACTTTCTTCCTCATACGCATCAGCTCCAGGTCTGTAGCTTGAGCAGCTTTAACTTTATCGATTAAAGTCGGTTCTACTCGTATATTCGCCATCATCACATGGGTCCCTGGAGTCTTTAACTCTATCTCCATCCTTGCAAGTCACACAAAATGGGCCTTTGCGTTGTTAATATTGCACTTGTACCCGCATATGATCTCTACTCAATGCGTCAGCTACCACGTTCGCTTTTCCAGGATGGTATTGAATGGTATGATCATAATCTTTCAACAGTTCAAGCCAACGTCGTTGTCGCATGTTGAGTTCCTTTTGAGTGAAGAAATATTTGAGGCTTTTATGATCCGTAAAGATCTCCACTTTCTCCCCATACAAGTAATGCCTCCAAATTTTAAGTGCAAAGACAACAGCTGCCAACTCTAGATCATGAGTAGGATAATTCCTCTCATATTCCTTGAGTTGTCTTGATGCATAGGCTATGACTTTTCCATGTTGCATGAGAACGCATCCCAACCCTTTGCTCGAAGCATCACTGTAGATGACAAATCCCTCCGAGCCAGATGGTATTGTTAGAACAGGTGCTGAAATGAGTCTCCTCTTGAGTTCTTAAAAACTCTGCTCACATTCTTCGCTCCAACCAAACTTTGTATCTTTCTGAGTCAGCTGAGTTAATGGAGTAGCGATTCGAGAAAATCCTTCCACGAATCTCCGATAATAACCAGCTAAACCAAGAAAGCTACGTACCTCGGTCACTGATTTAGGTTGCTCCCAGCTTTGAATAGCTTCAATCTTTGCCGGGTCAACCGATATTCCGCGACTTGATACTACGTGCCCAAGGAATGCTACCTCTTCCAGCCAGAACTGCATTTCTTCAACTTGCATAAAGCTTGTATTCACGAAGCTTTTGGAGTACCAGCCTCAAGTGTTGCTCATGATCTTCACGGCTTTTGGAATAAATAAGGATGTCATCAATAAAGACGACCACAAAATGATCCAAATATTCCTTGAATACCCGGTTCATCATATCCATGAAGGCAGCAGGAGCATTAGTCAATCCAAAGGACATGACTAGGAATTCATAATGCCCGTACCGAGTTCTAAAAAGCCGTCTTTGGAATATCCTCAGTTCTAACCTTCAGCTGATGATATCCAGAACGAAGATCGATCTTTGAAAAGAATTGTGCTCCTTGCAACTAGTCAAAGGTCATCAATACGTGGCAATGGGTACCTGTTTTTGATGGTGACATGATTCAACTCCCGATAATCAATACAAAGTCGCATACTTCCATCTTTCTTCTTCACGAATAGAACAGGAGCTCCCCAAGGAGAAGTACTAGGACGAATAAAGCCAATGTCTAACAATTCCTGCAGTTGGATCTTTAACTCCTGAAGTTCAATAGGAGCCATTCGATATGGGGCTTTGGAAATGGGTTTGTACCGGGTTCAAGATCGATAAAATTCAATTTCACGCTCTGGGGGTAGGCCAGGAAGTTCTTCAGGAAATACGTCAGGAAATTTATTAACAACAGAAATATCATTCAAAGCTGACGTATTTTTGTTTAGATCTGTGACATGAGCTAAGAAAGCTTGACATCCGTTTTTCAATAAACGAATAGCTTTATGGCTTGAGATGACAGCGATTGATTTTAATGGTTTGGTTGCTTGAATTCGCATAATAGGTCGATTAGGAATATGAAAGCTAACAACCTTATGAAAACAATCAATTTTTGCATAATGAGTAGTTAACCAATCAATCCCTAGAATCACGTCAAATGCAAGTATTTTTAATGAAATCAGATCGATAGGTAATGTGTGGGTACCAACTTGAACCAAACAAGACTTATAAACAGTGGAGGTAATGAAGGTTTCTCCCAACGGAGTTTCCACAGATAAGTCAAAGTCTAATTTCTCCGGAATCAAATTTAATCGATGAGCGCAAGTAGGAGAAATAAAAGAATGGGTTGAACCGGTATCAAATAAAGTATAAACTTCTTTAGAGTTTATAATAAGCTTACCCGTGACGACCTCATTCGGGTTCCTTGCTCTTTGGGAGTTCACAACAAACGCTCTCCCTTGCACAACCGGTTTTGACTTTTCTGGGACGGCTTTTGGTGCCTCCATCCTAGCTGAATTTGTCTTCGGTAAACGACAAAATCGGGCTAAATGACCTTCTCTTCCACAATTATAACATGCTTTGGACGGCATCGCGCAGTTTGGACTGATGTGTCCCTCCCCTCCGCATTTGAAACATATGATAGGTGGTCGTTCTCCTTCCTTAACGACAGGTGCTGGTGCTGACGTCTTTCGTCATTGTTGAATCTCCTCTTCTTGAAATGTCCATTCTTATTGTTTTGGCCCTGATTACCACCGAAGTGGTTACCATTTCTGGCCTGTTGATTCCCTCCACGCTTGTTGTTACCGCTTCGATGACTGCTCTCACTGGTATTATCATTTTGCCGGCTGCTCTCTTTTGGTTGCGTTGTCTCGTTATCGCGCTCCACCAACTGAGCCCTATTTACAACATCTGAATACAAACACAGTTTATGAGAAACAAGATGTTGACGTATCTCCGGCTTCAAACCTCTTAAAAACATCCGCGTCATTCTTTCTTCATTATCCACCAGGTGGGACGCAAACCGGGATAACTCCGCAAATTTTGCCTCGTACTGCGACACGGTCATATTATTCTGCTCCAATTTGATGAACTCCACCTCCTTCATATGACGAATACTCTCGGGAAAGTATTTGTCGTTAAACAGATCTTGAAACTTCTCCCAAGACATCTTCAGTGCGGCAGGTTGAGTACGCTTTATCGATTCCCACCAGTAATCTGCCTCTCCTCGCAACATAAAGGCGGCAAAGGGAACCTTTTGCTCCTCGGAGCAACCCAAGACATCAAATATCTTGGTGATCTGCTTTATCCATGTTTCAGCTACAAGCGGTTTGGGTTCTCCCTTAAACTCCGGTGGTCCCAGCTCCTTAAACTGTTTAACGGTGACCGCCTGCGAGTTTCCAGTATTTCCACCTACGTTGTGGACAGGAGCCGCTTTCACCTGTTGTTGCATGAATTGCATAAAGCCTCTGAACATTTGATCATTCATCATTTGGTCAGTGTTGTTGTTTGCATGAGGATTGACACCTTCCTGATGCACATTATCCTGATTATTGATATGTGGTGAATCAACAGTCGTCTGTGCTCCATTGCTATTCTCAACATTCTCGGATGCCATTTTCAGATACTGCCATAAAATAAAAATTAATTGATATGTCATATATTATCCTTATATTATGACCGACCAATTAAATACCATGCAAATAAACTTAGGTATGTCATACTAGCGAAGGAATTCCCCGTCTCTCCCCTCCTAGTTTTATTCTCACATCTTAGCCAGGGATCATATAACCTGGCTCTGATACCAACTGTGACGCCCCCAAAATTAGGTATACATCACCCATCTTGGGTCATCAGATACATAGTACAGAATACAAATACAACTTAATAATACAACTGTCGTGTACAATACGACAAAACATAAACTGTGAGTTTGAATACAAATATTATCTTCTAGAGAGTATTCATACTCAAAAGGAGTCCTCATTACATTTATTAACACACCATTACATAGAATAGTGAGGACTACTAACTAATACTATCATTCGGACCATCACTCCGTACCCCGACTTGTCCCAGCTACGTTCTCATTTCCTGAAGAGAACAGTGAAAGAAAGGGTGAGCTCAACTAGCCCAGTAAGAAATATTATGACTAAGATAATGCAGAATAAATTATCATTAGCCTTCAACAATGTTAAACTGATAAAATATAATAGACATCAAGTTTAACTGTAGCGGAACAAGCAATCCATTAAAAGAGTCAAGTAGAAAATAAACTCTACTATCTTTTATGATTTAAAAAGTTTTTCAACACTGTGATCGCTGGGACTCAGCTTAATAAAATAATCCACATCATCGAATCACCCCTGCACTACGGCCAAGGATATTCGTATATTCATTAATGGTCATGATCATGCCAACAACTGTCCATCAATGCACTACGGGCCAATGATGACTTTTACCACATCATTTGTAACATTACGGTCATGATTACACCGAATAATCCCTGGTCATAATCATACCAAGTCCATCTATGCACTACATGCCACAGATGACTTTCAACATTTTATAAACATGAGGATGATGACAATGATATAAGAATTCAATAAAACAAGTTCAAGAATTAATTTATCCAGGAATTAACAACGTTCAAATTGTCAACATGATACTGCATTGTGGAGTAAAATTCAAGAATGCTTAGAAGAATATTTTCTTGAAAAGATACTGGATGAAACGCAACTATCAAGGATATTCCACAACTTTCATGGAGTATAGAAGTCAAAACTTAACCAACTGAGTACAATAAAGAATGGAATAACAAAAGAAATCACCATGCATGCGATAGACCGCACAGACAGGTTATTCCAATAGAATAATAAATAATGGAACCAGGTCTGGCGTAAACGCACAGACAGGATATTCCGACAGAATAATAAATAATGGAACCAGGTCCGGTGTAAAACACACAGACAGGATGTTCCAACAGAATAATAATAAAAACGGAACCAGGTCCGGTGTAAAACACACAGACAGGATGTTCCAACAGAATAATAAACGGAACCAGGTCCGGTGTAAAACACACAGACAGGATGTTCCAACAGAATAATAGAAGAATGTCACCAAGTATAGGGTAGACCGCGTATACTGGTTATTCCAACAGAATAATAACGAATGGAATAACAGAAGTTCTCTTCATGAATATAAAAGAAATAATATTCTCTACCTTAAAAGAACTGGATATTGGAAAAGTGATGTAGCAGAATACTTTTATTCTCTCTCTCTTATTCTCTCTATACTTTCTCTCTCTATAGCTTGAATGAATTCGTGAAAAATAATGAAGCCCTAGGCCTCTATTTATAGAAAAATTGAGGGTGGCTCTTGGTCTTAACGAAGGGTCAAATGACTCTTGGTCTTAACGAAGGGTCAAATGACTCTTGATAATATTGAAGGGACAACTACTATTGACGAAAGTAATTACTATTGATCAAGGTAAATACTATTGACGAAGGTAATTACTATTGACCAAGGTAAATACTATTGACCAAGGTAAATACTATTGACGAAGGTAATTACTATTGACCAAGGTAAATACTATTGACGAAGGTAATTACTATTGACTAAGGTAAATACTATTGACGACGGTAATTACTATTGACGACGGTAATTACTATTGACGAAGAGACTCTTAGATGATGACATATGGCCCCCCATAAAATAACCAAACTTACCATAACGTCTCAATAATATAACATATTATACAGATGATACTATGACAATAATTTAAGAGATATGATGCAGCAATTACTGTAGCAATAATTAAGTATAGCTGAGTGACTTCTCACGTAAGCATCAATAATCAATACCGTGTGCTACTATGCAACCACGCGTATTACTGTACTTTTACTACCAAGTAGTTCAACAGTTTTAACGATTTTAACGTAATACCTCAGCTGTTATTTTTATAGAAAGATAATTTTGTCGTTTTCTCAATCCGACAATAATTCCGTTGTGGGGTCCACCAATGATTGTGCCGTCGTACGAATATTCCCCGACAAAAAGAATATTCCCCGACCAAACGAATATTTTATAACAACTTGCTTACTTTACAAAATTTATAAATATTACCCACAACTATAACATTATATCAAATTAACTTCATAATATTCAAAAATGATATTTATAGAAAATTCATCTTTATTTATAAAAATTGGGGTCTTACACACCAATACACCATATTAGAAACTGGCATGACAATGCACAACATTGAAGCATTTTGAGGTACTGCAAACATGAACTAGTACTAATATCATACACCAATACACCAATTCAGGTATAATGCTTAGACAATAACAAAAGCTTTTCTATTATAAAAGTTAAAGCATTCAGACCAATGACCATTACATATTCATATTAAATATTCCAAAATATAAAATACCATAATCATCCATATTAACATTCATCCAGTTCAGTAGCATAATTGCATACAAAATACTATAATCAGTCCCAAAAGATAAGAAACCTAATAACTTAATATCCCAAAAGATAAAAATCCTAATTTTTATCTAACTTTGCTCCATCCTTCTTCTTCCTTGGAATTTTGTACCTCCCTCTTGTAGAGTCTTGGTTGCCAACATTTATCTTCCTTTTTCCCCTCTGGTTTGAATTTTGGAAGAAACTGAGCTTAGAGTTGGTGTTTGGAAGCCCATTTCAGTAAGATGTGTTGCATTTGGCGGGGTACTGGCTGGAGGGGTATTATTGATAGGCAAATCAGTAGTACCCATCACATGTGTAGTGGGCTCTTCAACAGTATCTCCCATGGACCCTGCATTGGCCTCTTTAACTGGGCATTGGTTCTTTCTATGATCAGACTTTCTACAAATGCTACAATGCATTTTCCTTCCTACCCTACTCACCCTCTTCAAGGGGCCATGATTTCCTTTGTCTTCCCAACCTTCTCTCCTTCTCAGCCTCGGTGGTCTGCCTCTCAGTTTCTTTGGTATTGGTGGAGGCCCCATAATGTCACAGTCTGTGAATTCCCAGAAATCTTCACCATTTAACACCTCAAGAGTGTGACTATAAGTCTTGAGATAAGTATCTCTACTATACCAGTGAGCTACATAGTCTATTGGATTTTGATAAATTGACTGAATTGCTGATACAGCATGACAACATGGGATGCCAGTAAGGTCCCACACTCTACATGCACAAGTTCTATCATTAAGATTCACAGTAAATGCTCTACCTCTTTCCTTGACTTGGAATGAGATTTTGCCATCCCAAAGTGGATCACAATGGGCAGAGGCAATGATGACAGCATCAAGTTTCTTCATAATTCTTGGACAAATTAAATCCTCTGACTTAAGCATAGCATCCCTTTTCTGATGCAATCTCACCATGATTTGATCATGAATTTCCTGAAGCATTGTTAGAACTGGCATGTACCTAGACAATGGTAGATATAAGAGTAAGTAAGTTAGTAATAATGCAAGAACTGGAGTAAGTAAGTTAGTAAGTAGGTTAGTAATAATGCAAGAACATTACAATAATGTACCTAGATTTGATAATCCAAGCATTGAAGCATTCAGACATGTTATTCTCAACATTATCAGCCTTTGAATGAGTCCCAAAATAAGCCTTAGACCAAACCTTTGGGTCTTGCTCCACAATCTTATCATGTGCAGGGCCAGAAAGCCTCTTAATCTCCCACATTGCTCTCTTATGTGATTGATCATGAGTTGCACATGAAGCTTCCCAAAATAATCTCTTTAGTGCCTGTGAAGTGAACCTCTTCCTCCAGTTAGAATAAATGTGTCTAGCACAATTTCTATGCTCAACATGAGGAAGCAGTTCACATATGGCATTCTTCAAACCCTGTACAACACAAACTGGAGTTAGTAAAGCATATGCAATTATTAAAACAGAGGCAATTAGTAAAACAGAGACATTTATAGTAAATATATACCTTTTGTTGGTCACTGATTATAGTAAATCCATAGCCTTCACCAAGTTTAAGGTCATCAGCCAACAACTCCAAAAACCATCTCCAACTGTCACCATTTTCAGTTTCTACAACAGCCATAGCTACAGGGAACATTTGATTGTTCCCATCCCTTCCCACAGCAGATAATAGTTGACCCCCACATACAGTTTTTAAGAAACAACCATCCAATCCAAGAATTGGCCTACAACCCTCTCTCTAAGCTTTCTTTAAGCTATCATAGCAAACATAAAATCTCTTGAACTTGACCTCATCTTCAGGATTCAGCCTAGTGGTTTTGATGTTGACTGTATTCATTTTATTACTTCTCAAAATCTCTGCCCCAAAATCCCAAACCCTTGAATAATGTTCCTTCATAACTGCATGTATACTTGCCAAAGCTAAATTCCTGACCCTCACACACTTCACAAGTGTAACATCCAATTTTAATTTAATTTTAATCTCCTCTTGCATGTCATTCAACCTCCAGTTTAGATTTTTCCTTATCCTCTTTCCATAAAACTCTGCCAAAAATTTGGTGTTTGCCAACTTGTTTTTAAAACTGTACACACAATTATGTGTGTCTAGTATTGACTTTATTTGCACATTCTCAGTTCCTTGAATGTAACTAGCCCACAGTTTCTAAGGACAGCCCTTATCACACCTAACCTGCACTCTTTCCTTGTCGTTTACCTTGTACCACAACTTCCTGCCATTAGCAATTGAATAGTCTCTAATGGCAGTCTTTCTTTGAAATTAGTAAAAGTTTGATAGTGTGCAAACTTTATGTGCTTTCTCTTTGTTTTTGGGTTAAAAACATCACAATGCAGAGGCTTTTTCTTTTTTACAAGAGGAACCACAAAACCAAGGTCCTCATCTTCCCTACTTTCTGATGGGGACCTTAATACATCACTGTCTTCATACTCACTATGCCAATCACTATCATCATCAGAGTCACTGACATTATCTCCCTCACTATTTCTATCAACCTCTTCCATAACATCATTCACTAACCTATCACCCCCAGCCTCAACACCTTCTGCCCCTTCATCATCTCTCTCATTCCCTGTTTCTTCAGTCTCTTCACCTTGACCTGCCCCCTCAACATCACCCTCAACACCCTTAGTATTATCATCACCTACATCCCCATCAACAAAGTTTGTTTCATCACCTTCACCTGCCTCTGTTTCAACTCTAGCCATCTCTGCTTTGTAATCCCTGCAACTCTTCCTAGCCTCTAATAATTCTTCATTACTACTTAATATTTCACCATCACTTTGTGCATCGCTACTATCCGAGTCCCCAATCACAATTGGTGTATCATCACTTTTTTTATTTGATTTCTGATTCATTCTAATTCTATTACTCTTCCTCCTCTGATTATTCATAGTCTCCTTCAAACCTGCCCTTTGCTTAGTCCTCTTTGACATCTGCCTATTAGCACTAGTACTCCCCTTATTATTATCTTCTGTATTAGGGGGTTGAGTAATAGATGTTGTAACTTGTTCATTCACATCAGGTGGTTCAATCACAACTCCTCCTTCATTCACAAATACATGATCAACAAAAAATTCCAGAACACCAAAAGGGAGACACACTTTTACCATGTCTCTAATACTGTCATTATCATGCACCAATCTATAACCACTTTCAGTAGTTTGACCATTATTCTTAAAAAAAACCTTAGCATTGCTATCATAATCTAAAGCTTCAGCAAACCCCCTAATTACAGTCATGCAGATGAAATCAACATCAACACAGGGATAAATTTCAACCTTACCTCCCTTGTACTCAGTTTTAGGCTGATTAATAAATTTGCCCCCATAGTGAAGATGCAACTGACAAATCCGACTCATTCTGTGAAAATGAAAACAATACAAAAAAATTATAAAATATTAGTAAAGTACATTGGGGGGACCGAAGAAGACAACAATGGCAAAAATAAAATCCTATGGACCACATGTCGGATATATAAAGTCCAAAAAGATGGAGAAAACATCAAGACAAACAAGATGGCTACATCATATTAAAAACCCCTAATTTTACCGTACCCATTCCCAACCAACCCATGTGCACAAACCCTAAATTAAAGAAATATATCTTACCTCACAGAAGATTCGCACTAGTAGATTCGTATCCAAGACCAATATTCGCATCAAAGACCAAGATTCGCCAGCAAGAAGAGAAATTCGCGCCTAAATCTTCTCTCTCCTTCACTCCTTCGCGCGTTTTCCTTTTCTGTCTCTGTCTGGCCTTAGTCGACCAAATTGTTTTTAAGCACTGAGTTTCCACCGTGGCCATGACAAGGACTAACCCACGTGATGTAAATGATGTGTCATTAGAAGTGGGGTAGGTTATATCTGATGTCACATGTTTCTGTTAAAAGTCAACTCATTTAACGGAATTTGTAACGATTTGATAAATTTTTGTAGTTTAATGAGTCGATTGTAAAAAATTTCAGTTCAGTGATGCATTTGTAAACCGAGGTTAAGTAGAGTGGGGAAAAGTGTATATAACCCCGAATTTAACTCTATAGTGAGTTGGTCAATTGATCAATAATTTAAATTTGATTATCCCGAACTTAACTCTATAGTAAGTTGGTCAATTGATTAATATAGTGCTAACACACAAGGAGAGAGATTATCTCCCAACCTAAGTGTCAACACTGTATTGATCAATTGACCAAAGTTAATTTCATGATCACTCCCGACTAACTTAATTGCTTGTTCGTCTAACCACATTTGATGTATTTAAAGGTTCTAAACGCACCAAATGCAATTGAGAATATTGTTTATTGTTTACAAATAATTTATTTTAAACGTAACTTTTTTTAACTCGCAAACGCTGCAAAACACAACACTCCAAAAAGAGTGCGATTGCAAACTCTCTAAACGCCAAGAGTCGAATATATCTTAATTTTGGCAAAAGTTAGGACTTGTTTGTTTTGGTGTGTTTGTAATTTTTTAAAATTGTGTTTGGGGAGTTTTTAAGTTTTAGATGCACAATATTATTTGGGAACTCATATTTTCACGTGTATTTTTTTATATTTTTATATAATCTTCTCTCATATGAGCATACAATGGGTCTCACCTTCATGTAAGAAGGAACGATGTGAAATTTCAGTTTAAGGCTTAAAAGCCCGCGTTTGTAAATTAAAAAAGATTACATTTAAAATAAGTTGTCTTTATATAAAATTTTCAATTATGTGTGAACTTTAAAGTTCCAAAAGCTCTAAATCAAGCACCAATATATGCTGACATAGATAAAATGGTCAAAATTAAGGTCAAAATTTTATATTTTGAAATAGAATATTATAATTTTGGTTGTAAATTTATTTTCTTTAACTATAGAAAGCATATCAATCAATAACCATTCTTCTTTTGAATTTTTTTTCGAGAGTTTTTCAATCATATATAATATTTACAATTTTCAATTTATAAAAAAATATTAAATTATAAAATTAAATTGAAAAAGATTTGTGTAAAGAAACATAACCGATTGTTTCTAGCATGACTTTCAACCCGAATCGATCATCGAAACGGAAAAAAGTATTGACTGGATGGATCACTGGTTTAATTAGTGGTTGAACCGTTATTGATTCAATGTCATTAATATATAAAAATATATATTATTAGTAATTAATAAAATTTTAAAAAATATCATTTTTTATGAATTAAAACATAATAAAATAGAGTTATAATATTACTAAGTGAACTGATATTTTCACATAAAAATTTGATATTACCACATGACATGAATAGTGAGAGGGTCCCACCTCTATGTGAAAAAGACTCATGTAGAAATATCATTTTAACATGTAAAAATATCAGTTTCTTATTGTAAGACCCCAACTTTTATGAATAAAGATTAATTTTTTTCTAACTATCATTTTGATTATTAAGGTGTGGATTTGATATAATGTTATAGTTGTGGGTAATATTTATAAATTTTGTAAAGTAAGCAAGTTGTCATAAAATATTCGTTTGGTCGGAAAATATTCATTTTATCAGGAAATATTCGTACGACGACATAATCATTGGTGGATCCCATAACGAAATTACTGTCGGAGTTAAAAAACGAAAGAAATATCTTTTTTTTAAAATAACGGTGAAAGTTTTACCGTTAACTGTTGAAATACCAGATGATAAAAGTATAGTAATACGCGTGGTTGCATAGTAGCACACGGTATTGTACAATATCTTTGATTATTGATGCTTACGTGAGAAGTCACTCAGTTATACTCAATTATTGCCACAACTATTGCTGCATAGTATCTCACATTATTGATTCAATTGTTATCACAATATTTTATATTATTAAATCAATAATTGAGATGACAAGTTATTCATATTATTATTTGCATTATTGATAATGTCTAGAAAGTTTTGTCAAGAAAAGGGGTTTGGTCACTTAATTGCGCGCCAATATGGAAAAATCCTTATCGGAAAGCCCCTTCTTTCCTATGAATGATCTGATTGTTAATATTGTGAGTTATAAATGATGAATAAATATTATTAAAAATGTGTTTTGTGAAGCCAAGTGAATTGAGATAAAAAGAGGGGATTTTTATGAAGTATTTGTTATAAATTTGGCTTATTATATGGACCTACACTTACTCATTTTTCAAAATAGTCGGTAGAAAGTTTTATATATATGTTATTGTATATATATATATATATATATATATATATATTTATATATATATATATAATCGAATATATTATATTTTATTATTTGCATAGTGTTGCATAGTACTGCATAGTAAAATCAAAAAAAATTCAGAAAGTTTCGCCCGTGAATTTTTCCTACTGTGCGTCCGTGATTTTCTAAATTCAAATAGTATCATTCCATTATCCTATAAATAGGATGCTTAGTTTAGAAATAAAAATCACACCAGTATCAGAGAATTCTTCTTCTATAATATTAAGCATATTTCTTTAAAGTTTAAGGAAGTTTTGAGTGTAGAAAACAGTACAAGTTTTCTTCAAGAATATCCCCGCTATACAATTCAGAAGTACTCTCCTTTTAAGGTAAGAGATATTATTTTTGTTCAATATTCGTAAGAAATAATATTTTCTTCCATACTCTGTAGTATGTAAGTAATATTATTTTGTTTCAGATTCAGAATTCTACACTCATTTTGATAAGTATTGCTTCTATACTCCGTGAAATTAGTAGAATATCTTTGAAATTTGTGTTTTATCTAGTATCTTTTCACGGAAATATTATTCTAAACATTCTTGATAATTTTTAATCTTTTCATGTCGGGGTACTATTCACGGGGTACTATTTCTGAAGTACTATTCACGGGATACTATTCACCTGGGGTACTATTCATGATAAAAATTGATTTCTTTTCTGTCCAAATTATATTTGATAAAATTTTATTCTTGAATTTTACTCCACAAAGCAGTATCATGTTCACAATTTGGACATTATTAAATTCTGGATAAATTAAATTATAAATCTTTAAAATTTATCCTTGCTCTCATTTAATCGAATTCTTATATCATTGTCATCATCATCATGCTTATATTGTGATGAAAGTCATCCTTAGCCCGTAGTGCATAGATGGAATGTTGATTGATATGATTATGACCAGAAATTATGTATCGGTATAATCATGACCTATAATGTTACAAATGTGTGGTAAAAGTTCTCATTGGCCCGTAATGCATTGATGGACAATTGTTGGCATGATCATGACCATTGGTGATAATAATGAATATCCTTGGCCCGTAGTGCATGGATAATTCGTGGATGTGATACTAATGAATATCATTGGCCCGTAGTGCATGGATAATTCAATGATGTGAATTATTAAGCTGTGTTGCATCGATAAAATATTGATGATGAACTTTTAAATCATAGAAGATAGTAGATATCATAATCTACTTGACTCTTCAAATGGATTGCTTGTTTCGTTGCAGTTAAACTTGTTGTTTATTGTATTCTATCAGTTTTTATACTATTGAAGGCTAATGATAATTTATTTTGCATTATCTTAGTCATAATATTCTTTACTGGGCTAGTTGAGCTCACCCTTTTCTTTCATTGTTCTTTTCAAGAAATGAGAATATAGCTAGTACTAGTCGGAAAACGGAGTGATGGTTCAAGATGATGGCTATAGTAGTCCTCATTATTCTATGAAATAGTGTGATAATAAATATAATGAGGACTCCATTTGAGTTTGGATATTGTCTACGAGACAATATTCGTATTAAAACTCTCAGCTATGTTTTGTCGTATTTTACACGACAGTTGTATAATTAAGTTTGTATTTGAATTTCGTACCATGTATTTGGCGACTCAGAATGGGTTGTGTATACCTATTTTGGAGACGTCACAGTTGATATCAAAGCTTAGGGATATGATCACTGGCTGAGATGTGAGATTAGAACTAGAAGAGGAGAGATAGATAAATCCTTCGCTAGTATGATCTACCTAAGCTTAATGGTTATTTAATTGGTCGGTCAAAATATAGGAATAATATGTGACATGTCAATTAACCCTTGTTTTGTGGCAATGTTTGAAAATGGCATCTGAAAATGTTGAGATAAATAATGGAGCACATGAGACCGTTGAGTCACCGAAGATCAATAAACAGGATAATGTGCATCAAGAAGGCAATAATCCTCATACAAACAACAACACCGACTAAATGATGAACGTCAGGATGTTTAGGAGCTTTCTGCCATTCATGCAACATCAGGCGAGGGAGACTCCTGCTCAAAATGTAGGTAGAAACACTGACAACTCACGGATGGTCACCGCTAAACAGTTCAAGGAGCTGGGACCACCGGAGTTTTTGGAAAAGCCAGAACCACTTAAGGCAGAGACGTAGATAAAACAGATCACCAAGATATTTGATGTCTTGGGATGCTTCGAGGAGCAAAAGGTTCCCTTTGCCACCTTCATGTAGCGAGGAAAGGCAGATTATTGGTGGGAATATATAAAGCGTACTCAACCTGCCGCACTAAAGATGTCTTGGGAGAAGTTTCAAGAATTGTTCAATGACAAGTACTTTTTCGAAAGTATTTGTCACATAAAGGAGGGGGAGTTCATTAAGCTGGAGCAAAGCAATATGATCGTGTTGCAATACGAGGCTAAGTTTGTCGAGTTATTCTAGTTTACATCCCATTTGGTTGATAATGAGGAGAGAATGACGCGAATGTTTATTCGAGGTTTGAAACCCGAAATACGTCAATACCTCATTTCTCACAAACTTTGTTTGTATTCAGATGTTGTGAATAAGGTTCAGTTATTGGAGCGCGATAATGAGTCAACCCAACTAAGAGAGAGCAGCCGGTAAAACGATAATACCAGTGGTAGCAGTCATCGAAGCGGTGACAACAAACGTGGAGGAAATCAACATGCCAGAAATGGTAACCACTTCGGTGGTAATCCTGGACAAGATAATAAAAGTAAAAATTTTAAGAAGAGGAGATTCAATAATGATGGAAAGACAGCAACACCAACACCCGTTTTCAAGGAAGGAGAACGACCATCGCTCGTATGCTACAAATGCGGACATGAAGGACACATCAGTCCAAACTGTACTCAGCAACCCAAAGTGTGTTACTATTGCGAAAAGGAAGGTCATTTTGTAGGACCCCAACTATTATGAATAAAGATAATTTTTTTTCTCTAAATATCATTTTTGAATATTAAGGTGTGAATTTGTTATAATGTTATAGTTGTGGTAATATTTATAAATTTTACAAAGTAAGCAAGTTGTCATAAAATATTCGATTGGTCGGAGAATATTCGTTTTAGCAAGGAATATCGTACGACGTTACAATCATTGGTGGACCCCATAACAGAATTATTGTCGGAGTTAGAAAATGACAGAAATATCTTTTTATAAAAATAACGGCGAAAGTTTTATCGTTAACTGTTGAAATACCCGATGATAAAAGTACAGTAATACGCGTGGTTGCATAGTAACACACGGTATTGATTATTGATATTTACATGAGAAGTCACTCAGTTTTATTCAATTATTGCCACATTAATTGCTGCATAGTATCTCACGTTATTGATTCAATTATTGTCACAATATTTTATATTATTAAATCAATAATTGAGACGACAAAGTTATTCATATTATTATTTATATTATTGACAATGTCTAGAAAGTTCTGTCGAGGAAAGAGGTTTGGTCACCTAATTGCGCGTCGATAGGGAGAAATTCGGAAAGCCCCATCTTTCTTGGGAATGATCTAGTTGTTAATATTGCAAGTTATATTATTGATGAATAATTGCTGTTTAAAAATATATTTTGTGAAGCCAAGTGAATTGAGATAAAAGAGGAGATTTTTATGAAATAATTGTTGTAAGTTTGGCGTATTATTTGGACCCCCACTTACTCATTTTTTAAAATAATCGGTAGAGTATATATATATATATATATATATATATATATATATATATATATATATATATATATATATTATATAAGTTTTATTTTTTTATGTAAAATAGAATATATTATATTTTATTATGCATATTATTTGTATAGTACTGCATAGTAAAATAAGATTTCAGCCGAATTAGTCTGTGATTTTCCCACTATGCGTCTGTTTCTAAATAGTATTATTCCATTCTCCTATAAATAAGATGCTTAGTTTAGAATTGAAAATCACAGCAGAATCAAAGATTTCTTCTTCTATAATATTGAGCTTATTTTTTTCGAGTTTTAAGAAGTTTTGAGTGTAGAAAACAGTACAAGTTTTTTTCAAGAATATCCCCGCCCTACCAATTAGAAATACTCTCCTTTTAAGGTAAGGAATATTATTTTTGTTCAATATTTGTAAGAAATTATATTTTCTTCCATACTCTGTAGTATGTAAGTAATATTATTTCGCTTCAGATTCTGAATTCGACACTCTTTTTATTAAAGTATTGCTTCTATACTCCTTGAAATTGGTAGAATATCCTTGAAATTTGTGTTTCATCTAGTATTTTTCATGAAAATATTATTCTGAGCATTCTTGATAATTTTTAATCTTTTTATGTCGAGGTACTATTCACAGGGTACTATTCTCGAAGTACTATTCACGGGATACTATTCACCCGAGGTACTATTCATGATAAAAATTAATTTTTTTTCGGTCCAAATCATTTTTGATACAATATTATTCTTGAATTTTATTCCACAAAGCAGTATCATGTTGATAATTTGGACAATTATTGAATTCTGGATAAATTAAATTATAAATTTTTAAAATTTATCCTTGCTCTCATTTAATTGAATTCTTATATCATTGTCATCATCATCATGCTTATATTGTGATGAAAGTAATCTTTGACCCGTAGTGCATAGATGGACTGTTAATTGGTATGATTATGACTAGGGATTATTCGATATAATCATGACCCGTAATGTTATAAATGATGTGATAAAAGTTCTCATTGGCCCGTAGTACATTGATGGACAATTGTTGGCATAATCATGACTATTGGTGATAATAATGAATATCCTTGGCCCGTAGTGCATGGATAATTCGTGGACGTGATACTAATGAATATCATTGGCCCATAGTGCATGGATAATTCAGTGATGTGGATTATTTATTAAGCTGAGTTTCAGCGATAAAATTGATGATAAACTTTTTAAATCATAGAAGATAGTAGATATCATGCTCTACTTGACTCTTCAAATGGATTGCTTGTTCCGCTGCAGTTAAACTTGTTGTTTATTGTATTCTATCAGTTTAACACTGTTGAAGGCTAACAATAATTTATTCTGCATTATCTTAGTCATAATTTTTTTACTGGGCTAGTTAAGCTCACCCTTTTACTTTTATTGTTCTCTTCAGGAAATGAGAACATAGTCGGGACTAGTCGAAAAATGGAGTGATGGTCCAGGATTGTGGCTATAGTAGTCCTCACTATTCTATGAAATAGTGTGATAATAAATGTAATGAGGACTCCATTTGAGTTTGGATATTGTCTATAAGACAATATTCATGTAAAAACTCTCAGCTACACTTTTGTCGTATTGTATAAATGAAGTTTGTATTTAAGTTCTGTACAATGTATTTGGCGACTCAGATTGGGTGATGTATACCTATTTTGGGGGCGTCACAGTTGGTATTAAAGCTTAGGGATATGATCCTTGGACGAGATGTGAGACTAGAACTAGGAAGGGAGAGACGGGTAAATCCTTCGCTAGTATGACCTACCTAAGCTTATTTGTTATTTAATTGGTCGGTCAGAATATAGGGATAATATGTGGCATGTCAATTAACCCTTGTTTTGTAGCAGTGTTTGAAAATGACATCCAAGAATGTTGAGATAAGCAATGGAGTACAAGAGACCGTTGAGTCACCGATGATCAATAACCAGGATAATGTGCATCAAGAAAGCAATAATCCTCATATACACAATAACACCGACCAAATGATGAACGTCGGAATATTTAGGAACTTTCTATAATTCGTGCAACATCAGGCAAGAGAGACTCCTGTTCAAAATACAGGTGGAAACACTGGCAACTCTCGGACGGTCACAGCTAAGCAGTTCAAGGAGCTGGGACCACCGGAGTTTTTGGGAAAGCCAGAGACGTGGATAAAGCAGATCACCAAGATATTTGATGTTTTGGGATGCTCCGAGGAGCAAAAAGTTCCCTTTGCCACCTTCATGTTACGAGGAGAGGCATATTATTGGTGAGAATCTGTAAAGCGCACTCAACCTGCCGCACTAAAGATGTCTTGGGAGAAGTTTCAAGAATTATTCAACGATAAGTACTTTCCCGAAAGTATTCGTCACATGAAAGAGGTGGAGTTCATCAAGCTAGAGCAAAATAATATGACCGTGTCGTAGTACGAGGCGAAGTTTTCTGAGTTATCCCAGTTTGCATCCCATTTGGTAGATAATGAGAAGCGTATGATGCGAATGTTTCTACGAGGTTTGAAACCTGAAATATGTCAATACCTTATTTCTCACAAACTTTGCTTGTATTCAGATGTTGTGGATAGGGCTTAGTTATTGGAGCGCGATAATGAGTCAACCCAACCAAGAGAAAGCGGCCGACAAAACGATAATACCAGTGGTAGCAGTCATTGAAGCGGTGACAACAAACGTGAAGAAAATCAATATGCCAGAAATGGTAACCACTTTGGTGGTAATCCTGGCCAAGATAATAGAAGTGAAAATTTCAAGAAGAGGAGATTCAATAATGATGGAAAAACAGCAGCACCAGCACCCGTTTTTAAGGAAGAAGAACGACCACCGATCGTATGCTACAAATACGGAGGGGAGGGACACATCAGTCCAAACTGTACGTAGCAGTCTAAAGTATGTTATAATTGAGGAAGAGAAGGTCACCTAGCTCGATTTTGTCATGCAGCGAAGTCAAGTCCAGCTTGGACGGTGACACCAAATGCTGTCCCAAACAAGTCAAAGCCTGTAGTTCAAGGGAGAGTATTTTTCGTGACCTCCCAAAAAGCGAGAAACCCGAACGAAGTTATCACGGGATAAGCTAATCATAAACTCTTGTGAAGTCTATACCTTATTTGATACCGGTTCTACCCATTCTTTTATTTCGCCAACTTGCGTTCAAAGTTTAAATTTAACTCTGGAAAAATTAGACTTTGACTTACTTGTTCAAACTCTGTTGGGAGAAACCTTCATTACATCTACTGTTTATAAGTCTTGTTTGATTCAAATCGGTACCCTCACGTTACCTGTCGATCTTATCTATTTGAAAATACTTGTATTTGATGTGATTTTAAGGATTGATTGGTTAATTACTCATCATGCTAAAATTGATTATTTTCGTAAGGTTGTTAGTTTTCATATTTCTAACCAACCTATTATGCGAATTCAAGTAACCAAACCACTAAATTCAATCACTGTTATATCAAACCATAAAACTATTCATTTATTGAAAAACGGATGTCAAGCTTTCTTAGCCCATGTCACAGATTTAAATAAAAATATGTCAAATTTGAATGATATTTCTATTGTTAATAAATTTCCTGACGTATTCCCTGAAGAACTTTCTGGCCTACCCCCAGAGCGTGAAATTGAATTTTGTATCGACCTTGAACCCGGTACAAAACTTATTTCCAAAGCCCTATATCGAATGGCTCCTATTGAACTTCAGGAGTTAAAAATCCAACTACGGGAATTGTTAGACTTCAGTTTCATTCGTCCTAGTACGTTTTCTTGGGGTGCTCCTGTTTTATTCGTAAAGAAGAAAGATAGAAGTATGCGACTTTGTATTGATTATCGGGAGTTAAATCACGTCACTATCAAAAATAGGTACTCGTTGCTTCGTATTGATGACCTGTTTGACCAATTGTAAGGAGCTAAATCCTTTTCAAAGATCGATTTTCATTCCGGATATCATCAGTTAAAGATTAAAACTGATGACATTCCAACGACTACTTTCAGAACTCGATACGGGCATTACGAATTCCTAGTCATGTCTTTTAGATTGACTAATGCTCCTGATGCCTTCATGGATATAATGAACCGAGTATTCAGGAAATATTTGGATCATTTATAGTTGTCTTTATTGATGACATCCTCATTTACTTCAAAAGCCATGAAGATCATGAGCAACACTTGAGCTTGATACTCCAAAAGCTTCGTGAAAACAAGTTGTATGCCAAGTTGAAGAAATGCGAGTTCTAGCTTGAGGAAGTAGCATTCCTTGAGCACGTGATATCAAATCATGGAATATCTGTTGACCTAACAAAGATTGAAGCAATACAAAGCTGGGAGCAACCTAAGTCAGTGATCGAAGTACGTAGCTTTATGGGTTTAACTGGTTATTATCGAAGATTCGTGAAAGGATTTTTTCGAATCGCTACTTCATTAACTCAGCTGACTCGAAAAGATACAAAATTCGGTTGGAGCGAGGAATGTGAGAAGAGTTTTCAAGAACTCAGGAGGAGACTCATTTCAGCACTTGTTTTGATAATACCATCTGGTTCGGAGGGATTTGTCATCTACAGCGATGCTTCAGGCAGAGGGTTATGATGTGTTCTCATGCAACATGGGAAATTCATGACCTATGTCTCACGACAACTCAAAAAATATGAGAGAAATTATCCTACTTATAATCTAGAGTTGGCAGCGGTCATTTTCGCATTTAAAATCTGGAGGCATTATGTAAGGCCCCAACTTTTTATAAATGAAGATTTAATTTGTTCTAATTATTATTTTGAAATAGTAAGGGGTTGATTTGATTAATGTGGTTAGTTATGGGTAAAATGCGCAAATATTTTTAAATAAGCAAGTGGTTATAAAATATTCATTTCTGTCGGGGAATATTCGTTTTGTCGTGGAATATTCTTGCTGTCAGGAAATATTCGTACGACGGCACAGTCTTTTGTGGGCCCCATAACGAAAAGCGATTGGATGAAGAAAACGACAAGTATAAGTTGTTTATAAATAATGACATAGTTGTTACCGTTAATACTGTTGGAATACCCGGTGGTTAAAACACAGTAATACGCGTTGTTGCACAGTAGCACACGGTATTGCACCAATTATTGATTCTTACGTAAGAAGGCATTACTCAATAATTGTTAGAGTAATTACTGTTCAATATTTTATTTTATTGATTCAATAATTGCTACGTTGATATTTTATATTACTGTTGTTTTAATAATTGTCACTACACAGTATTTTCTATTATCAAAGTAATAATTCATATTATCTGAATAATATTATTAGATAACATTATTGGCAATGTCTAGAAAGTTCTGTCTAAGGAGAGGTTTGGTCACCTAATTGCGCGCTAGTAAGGAGAGATCCTTATTGGAAAGCCCCCTCTTTCCTGGGAACGGCCTGGTTGCCAGTACTGTGATTCTGTAATATTATTTTTGAATAATTAATTATTAATTTATATGATGAGAAAAATATTGATTTTATGTGGATATAGATGGAGAAATTTTTAAAGTGACAATTGTTGAAAATTGTTATTTTATCTTTTCTGATAAAATAATATTTTATTATATTATTATAATATAATATGATGATATTTTTACAATGAATGTGGGATATATGAGTATATGAGGAGAAATAGTATTTTTGTTGCAATAAATGTTTAAAACATGTTAAACATGTTGGTGGACCCATTTCTTGACCGAAATTTGATTATAGCCTGTAAAATCGTCCGTTTGTGGATTTCAGTCAATTTCTATTTTGAATTTGGGAAAACTTTCTTCTGCAAAGTTGTAGAGAATTGAATTTTCTATAAAAAATCGCAAGATTCGAATTTTCTAACAAAAGGGCTATTTATTATGAATTATTGAAGTTCCGAAATTCTAGAATAATTGATTTTTGGAAGGTTTAATTATTTTAATTAAGAAAAACGTTTTTTACATTTTGTGGGCATCATTAACATGTGATAGGGTCTGAATTCAGTTGGCAAAGGAGTGCGCAAGAAATTTTGATATATATATTAATATTATATTAAATTTTCTGCTTTGGTGTTCTAAACATTTTCCTATAAATAGGGTGCTTAGGTTAGAATTGAAAATCACACCAGAAACTGAAGTTTTCTCTCTCTATAATATCGAGCGTATTTTTTTGTGAGTATTTTAATACTTTCAGTATTGCTATACGGTGCAAGTTCCTTCAGTACTATATCTTGTATTACAGTCAGAAGTACTATTTTTTTGAGGTAAGAGATGTTATTTTCTTTATAAATGATATTATTTCTTCAATATCATTATGTCGATATATTGGTTGGAACTTTTTATCAAATTTGAAACTTTTTCATGTCAGGGTTACTATTCATGAGTTACTATTCACGAGTTACTATTTATGAGTTACTATTCACGAGTTACTATTCACGAAGCATGATGATTTTTTTTGTGAAATTTCTATCTTTAAGTGTCGGAGTCACTATTCACGTATACGGAACTATTCACGAATACGACACTATTCACAGAAAAATTAAATTTTTTTTTCGTCCAAAATATCTATTCTGGATACTAGCTTTGATTGTATTCATGTTTTGATTATTCTTAAATTTTACTCCACTATGATTACTTATGTGGTATTTTTGGACATGGAATAGCTGAAATACGAATATTTAATATTTATTCTTTTGTTTCACTGGATTCGTTTTCTTTAAAATATTTTTCATCATCCTCAGTCCTGAATGATGAGTGCAAAGATGAATGATTTTCTGATGAATATCTTTGGCCCGTAGTGCAAAGATGAACAGGTGTTTAGATGAACATGACCAACTGATGAATATCTTTGGCCTGTAGTGCAAAGATGAATATTTGATTCCAGATATATATTGATTAATGTTACAGGGATAAAAGATAGACGATGAACTTTTAAATTCATATATAGAAGATAATAGATTTCATTCTCTACTTAACTCTTCTAATGAATTATTATTTCCGCTGCGAATATTGATTTAAAACTTGTTGTCTATTGTATTCTATTAGATTTTTCCCTGTTGAAGACTAACGATAATTTGTTTTATATTATCTTAGTCATAATATTTTTTACTGGGCTAGTTGAGCTCACCCTTTTTCTTTTGTTCCATTTTTCTTCTCAGGAGGCGAGAATGTAGCGAGTACTAGTCGGGGTGTGGAATGAAGGTTCTAGAAAGCCGTTTTAGTAGTCCTCACCATTTTTATAAAATAATGTATCAATAATTGTAATGAGGACTTATTTGAGTGTTGATATTGTCTAGATGGCAATATTTGTATTTAAACTCACAATTTTTATGTTGTATTAATAAAGTTGTAGTTGTTTCTGTACCATGTATTTTGACGACTCAGAATGGGTGTTGTATACCTATTTTGGGGGCGTCACACATTACCTGTATGGGGAGAAAGTGGAGATCTATACGGATCATAAAAGCCTCAAATATTTCTTCACCCAAAAGGAGTTCAACATGCGGCAACGACGTTGGCTCGAACTGTTGAAAGATTACAATCATACCATTCAATACCATCTTGGAAAAGTAAATATAGTAGCTGACACGTTGAGTAGAAGATCATATGCGGGTACGAGTGCGATATTGTCAACGCAAAGGCCCATTTTGTATGACTTACAAAGGATGAAGATGGAGTTAAAGACTCTAGGGACCCATGTAATGATGTCAAATATACTAGTAGAACCGACTTTAATCGATAAATTTAAAGTTACACAAGCTACGGACCTGGAGCTGATGCGTATGAGGAAGAAAGTGTAAGAAGGTGATATTCCAGAAGCAAGAATCGATGAAGAAGGAATACTTCGAGTCAACTCCAGACTTTGTGTTCCTAACGACTCTGATTTGAAGTATAAAATCATGATGGAGGCGCATAACACACCGTTTGTAATCCATCCTGGGAGTAATAAAATATATCGTGATCTTCAACATACATTTTGGTGGATTAATATGAAGAGAGAGATCGCGGAGTTTATCTCAAGGTGTTTAACTTATCAACGTGTCAAGGTAGAGCATCAAGTGCCAAAAGGTCCATTGCAACCACTTGAAATTCTAGAATGGAAATGGGAGCACATTACCATGGATTTCGTTACTGGTCTTCCCAAGGTTTCTCAAGGCATAGATGCAATTTGGGTCATTGTTGATAGATTAACCAAGTCTGCTCATTTTTTACCTATACGAGAAACTTATTCACTTGAACGTCTTGCTCGCATATACATAAATGAGATTGTAAGACTGCATCGTATGCCAGTATCCATAGTTTCTGATCGAGACCCAAGATTCACTTCACGATTTTGAGTTAGTTTGCAAAAAGCTATGGGCACGAATTTACGATTCAGTTCGGCATATCATCCTCAGACGGACGGACAGTCAGAGAGGACTATTCAAACTCTTGAAGATCTATTAAGACTCTGTGTCCTAGACTTCAAAGGAAGTTGGGACAAGTTCTTGCCATTAGTGAAATTCTCCTACAACAACAGTTATCAAGCAAGTATAGGCATGGCTCCATTCGAGGCGTTGTATGGATGTAAGTGTCGTTCTCCAGTATGCTGGGATGAGGTGGGTGAAGCAACGTTATTGGGACCGGAATTGGTACGCATGACAACGAAAAAGATTCAAATGATCCGACAATGTATAAAAACCTCACAAGATCGACAAAAAGAGTTATGTTAATCTTCATCGATGGGACGTGTAATTCAATGTTGGAGATCATGTGTTGTTACGTATTGCTCCATGGAAAGAAGTTACAAGATTTGGAAAGAGAGGAAAGCTCAATCCTCAATTCATTGACCCATTTTAAATCCTCGACCGAGTAAAAACTGTGGCATATAGACTCGCCTTACCACAAAGTATGTTTTGTGTTCATAACATTTTTTACATATTTATATTACGTAAATATGTGGAAGACCCGAACCACATTATTGAATTAGAACCAGACGAGATAGCGGAAGATTTAACATATGAAGAGGTACCTGTTAAAATCTTGGATAAGAAGGAACATATTCTACGCTCAAAGGTTAAACCTCAAGTCAAAGTTTTGTGGAGAAATCACGAAATTGAGGAAATGATCTGGAAGTTAGAATCTGAAATGAAATCAATGTCTCCTCACCTCTTCGACATACCAGGTACGCACGCCAATTTCAAGGACAAAATTTCATAAGAAGGGAAGGTTGTAAGACCCCAATTTTTATGAATAAAGATTAATTCTTCTCTAAATATCATTTTGAGTATTCAGGTGTGGATTTGATATAATGTTATAGTTGTGGATAATATTTACAAATTTTACAAAGTAAGCAAGTTGTCATAAAATATTCGTTTGGTTGGAAAATATTTATTTTATCAAGAAATATTCGTACGACAGCACAATCATTGGTGGACCCCATAACGGAATTACTGTCGGAGTTAAAAAATGATAGAAATGTCTTTTTATAAAAATAATGGCGAAAGTTTTACCGTTAATTGTTGAAATACTCGGTGATAAAAGTACAGTAATATACGTGGATGCATAGTAGCACACAGTATTGTACTGTATCTTTGATTATTGATACTTACGTGAGAAGTCACTCAGTTATACTCAATTATTACCACATTTATTACTGCATAGTATCTCACATTATTGATACAATTATTGTCACAATATTTTATATTATTAAATCAATAATTGAGATGACAAGTTATTCATATTATTATTTGCATTATTGACTGTGACGCCCCCAAAATAGGTCCACACGACCCATTCTGAGTCGCCAGATATCGCACTATAAAAATTAAATATAAACTTCATTTATACAACTGTTGAACTGTCGTGCAGTGTATGACAACAGATAAGCTGTAAGTTTTAATACAAATATATATAACTCTCGTGGTGCCTTGACCACAAGACCTTACAATAGTACCTTACATAAAGGTACAGTCAATAATTATTTTAGAAATTAAAATATTTGGAAAATACTCAAAGAAACCTTCGTACATGGGAGGTCATGCGTCTAGGTTATGATAGATATCATATGTCCACAGAATTATCCTTGGTTGACCCAAAAGTCTCCAAAGAAAAACAAGAAGATTACTATCATCTTCTTTCCAATGGTGAGTCTTCTCTTGACATATAATTATCTCCGTTGTCTCTAAGTGAAAATTATATTTCAAATAAACTCCAAGATCATATAGGTAGTGCTCGTGGATATACTCAGCAAGTGGATGTGCACAACCCTGTCTTCTGATAACACGAGGTTGTATGTCATTAGACCTCTTTTATGATAGCGGCAAAACACTCTTCCAAAGTTGGGTTCACCTTACCCTATTCGGTTCACCAAAATTAAATATCAAATGACGTATACAATACGACACACTTATCTAAAGTTCTCAACAAAATTATTTCCATACTATTTAGGGAGAACCTCAACAGCTATAGACCACCGTTCTATTTTTTTGTTATCCCTGCTCAACTTGGCAACACTCTTATTACCTAAAAAGGAATAGTGAAGCAAAAAAGTGTGAGCATAACTAGCCTAGTAAAGAATATCATGACTAAAGATAATTTACATCATCAATAGCCTTCATTAGTAATAAATCAGAGATTTAGGACATATGGTAGATGATAAAACTTTTCAACCATAGTTACAGCGGAACGAGCAATCCATTAGAAGAGTCAAATAGACCATCAGGTCTATTATCTTCTCCATGTTAAAAGTCCACCAATAATGTTTTATCCCTGTAACATCAATCAACAATTCATGTCCACAATTATATGAATAACTCATAATCATAATTGTGATTCTAAATTTCTCTTCGCACCCAGGACGAAGATAATTTTCATCACCTATCTTTACCTGAAACATCAAAAATCGTGGTTATACCAAATCACAATTCCTGCTCATAGTCATACTAATAAATTCATCTTTGCACTACGGCCAAAGATATTCATTAACAATTCATCATTATACTACAGGCCAAAGACATACAACTGTATTTTAGAAGAGTCAAGTAGAGCATGATATCTACTATCTTTTACGAATTAAAAGTGTATAATCAATATTTTATCGATGAGACTCAGCTTAATAAATAATCCACATCATCGAATCATCCCTGCACTACGGCCAAGGATATTCATGTAATCATCAATGGTCATGATTATACCGAATAATCTATGGCTATAATCATACCAATAACTGTTCACCAATGCACTACGGGCCAATGAGGACTTTTACCACATCATCTATAACATTACGGGTCATGATTATACCGAATGATCCCTGGTCATAATCATACCAATAAACAGTTCATCTATGCACATAAGCCAAAGATACTCATCAATCAATAGTTCATCTTTGCACGTAAGCCAAAGATATACAACTGTAAAACCAATAATCAACAGTCCATCTTTGCACGTAAGCCAGAGATATACAACTGTTAAACCAATAATCAACAGTCCATCTTTGCACGTAAGCTAAAAATGACTTTCATCACAATATAAGCATGAGGATGATGACAATGACATAATAATTCAATAAAACAAGTTCAAGGATAAATTTTAAAGATTTATAATTTAATTTATCCAAAAATTAATAACGTCCAAATTGTCAACATGATACTGCTTTGTGGAGTAAAATTCAAGAATAATATTCATGTACCAAAAATAATTTGGACAGAAAAGAAATATATTTTTCGGGTAAATAGTACCCTGTGAATAGTACTTCAGGAATAGTAACTTGTGAATAGTACTCTGACACGAAAAGTGTCCTGAATACCCGAATGAATAATACTAGAGTGAATAGTAATCGGATGAATAGTAACCCGTGAATAGTAACTCATAAAAAAATACCAAAAAAAATGATATTCCATGACGAGTACAAAAAAAATGATATCTCATACGAGTATAATAGAATATATAAAACTGCAAACGAATTTTTACCCTCCATGCGGTAATCCACGTAGACAGATCATTTCTATAATTTAATAAAGAATGAATACGAAGGATCATTTATCATGCATGCGGTAATCCATATAGAAAGGTTATTCTAATAGAATAATAAAGAATGGAATAACAAAAGAATTCATCAGACATGCGATAGATCGCACAGACAGGTTATTCCAACAGAATAATAAATAATGAAACCAGGTCATGCGTAATTCGTATAGACAGGATATTCCAACAGAATAATAAAGAATAGAACCAGGTCACGCGTAATCCGCACAGACAGAATATTCCAACAGAATAATAAAAAATAGAATAACAGAAGAATTTCACCATGTATGCAGTACTTCGCATAGACAGGTTATTCCAACATAATAATAAAGAATGGAATAACAGAAGAATTTTACCATGTATGCAGTACTTCGCATAGACAGGTTATTCCAACATAATAATAAAGAATGGAATAACAGAAGAATTTCACCATGTATGCAGTACTTCGCATAGACGGGTTATTCCAACATAATAATAAGTAATGGAATAACAATAGCTCTCTTCCTGAATACGAAAGAAATAATACCTCTTACTATAATAATAATATCCCTTACCTTAGAAGAAAACTAGATACTGGAATAGTGAGGTAGCAGACTTCTCTTCTTCTTTCTCTCTATAATTTTTCTCTATAATAATTGCTCTATAGCTTTAGTGAATTGGTGATAAATGAAGGAAGAATGAGATTTTATTTATAAGAAAATATTGTTTCGATAATTACACATTTTGGGGCTCGAAATATTACAGTATAATACCTTCCTCTTTTTCTTCATTTTTAATTTAGTCCTGCAAGTATTATCAAACTTGCACCACCTCTCCTAATAGTAAATCATGTGAATCAATAGTAAATCATGTGACTCAATAGTTCTAAACATGTGAAAAAAGTAATTATAGTATAGTACCTTCATCTATACCTCTATTTTTAATTTAGTCCAAAGATCATTTGTACTACTATCACTACATGAATTCCTATTGACAGATAAGTAAAACTCCATTAGGTATTCCTTAGCAAGCCACGTTCAGTGAACTTATTCTCTAATAAATACCTACATACTTACTTTAGTGTCTCCACACAAATGATCATAAGATCTATCATCCTCATCCAATGAGCAAGCAACGTATGTACCAATCTATCCGTATTCACTAATTCCCAATTTAGTAATTCAACGATTGGGAACTATTTTAGTTTTAAGCTTTCTAAGAATTTAGATCTCATTAGAATGATCATCATCAATATTCTAAAAGCATTGCTTAAAACTATGAGTTTATCACATATTATAAACCAGCATCATATAGATAATTAAAAGCCTTTAATAAATTAATACTTTTTATTAATAAATGAATAAGATTGTTACAAAGTATATATTTTATCATCAAACATGATTGGCTTGTGTGCATACTACTTTCAATCTCCCACTTGCACTAAAGTCAATCGTCATGGTATCTCATACCCTTCTTCTCTAAGTGACGATTTTCCTGCTGTTGGATAAGCTTTAGTTAATGAATATGTAATGTTGTTTTTGAGAGTTCACTATCTCTATAGTGATTTTCCATCTTTCAATGATTCCTTTAATCAAATGAAAGTGCCGCAACACATGTTTAGATCCATGATGAGACTTAGGAACTATTCCTAGTTCTGTAATGAACGTTTCATCTAAACAATCAACTTGCAACTTCATTTACAGCTATATACTTTATCTTTATCACTAAACCAACAACTCTTTGATGTTTGAAACCTTTCTAATTCACTACACCACCGTTCAAGATAACGCTTTACCTTAAAGTGAAATTTCTGTCGTCTTGGTCTGTCTGAAAAACTTGAGTCTGTTAGACCCTCTAGTTTTAATTTAGACCCACCATGAATATGATCACATCCTTAGTGTTGGTTAAGTACTTTAAGATATTTTTTACTGACTCACAGTGAACTTCTCCAGAATATGACTGATCAACATCAGGTCTCGTACATTTCATTGCATACATGATAGTTACTCATGCGATCTCTCTTTTATGAGTCTATGGGGACTATTAAGAGAGATACACTCCAGGGCTCATCAATATGAGACATCCCATGGAGTTTGCCATGCTAAACGACTTTAGAATCAAATGAATATACATTCCTTGGGTTAAGTCGAGCATCCTATTAAATCTATCTATATAGATTTCTATCCCCAATTAAGATACTCTTCTCAAATCATTCATGGAAGAATGTTTAGACAACTTTATCTTTACTGATTGTAGCATTAGTATGTCATTCCTTACCCATAGTATATCATCATATAATATTTGGATTGTCACAGCGCTCCCACTGACCCTTTTGTACACACTAGGTTCATTCTTATTTATGATAAAATCAAACTCTTTTGATTTGTTTTATCAAAACGAATGTTTCATATTTGAGAAGCTTGCTTCAATCCATTTCTCTGAGTGTCTACAACTCTTATCTCATCGTATGTAACTGGATCATCATCTTCTATGATACGTACCTCATCATCATCATCCATGATGAATCCATGCCTCCCAGGTATCCTCGATATTATTTCATATTTATAATTCGGTTGTGGTATAATAGTTCTATCTACAGGTTCCTCTTATTTGACTTATAGTATTTTGTGGTTCTTGAACTCTTCAAGATTCTATTATCCTCCCACTAGTCCCTTCAATGATAAACACCATTATCTTAAAAGGTAGCGTGTTTCACAACAAACACCTTTTGCTAAGTAGGATTATAGAACATATACCCTAAACTTACTTTAGGATGTCCTACAAATCTGTACTTGTTAAATCTTGTCCCAAGCTTATCCTTTGAAACCTTTTTCACATAAGTTTGACAACCCATTATCTTAATATACTTAAGATTAGGAATCCTCTCTGTCCATAACTTTTATGGAGTCTTGGGGCCAAATTTTAAGGTTTCCTTTTCGTAGATATGCAACCATTTCTAGGGCATGACCCCAGAGGGATACTGAAATGTCGGTAAAATTATTATGGATCGCACCATATCTAACAAGCTACAATTTTTTCTTTCAGATATATCAATCAATTATTTCGTATCAGGAGGCGTCCATTGTGAGAAAACCATTTGAGATGATCTAGAAACTCATTGCACAAGTATTCCTTCCTTGATCCGATCAAAGAAACCTAATACTTTATCAATTTGTTTCACTTCTGAATTCTTTGAACCTTTCAAATAATTCATACTTGTATTTCAGCAAATACAAGCATTTAACTCTTTGAATGATCATCTCCTTTTCTTATACTAGTTTGTTCAATTTGCAAAATAATTTTTCACATAAGTCAAGTATACAAAATCCATTAAGTAATATTCCAGTTCTATACAAAATATTATTATTATAAATAGAACAATAATTATTCTTAAATATAATGCCAAAGATTTCATTATCCAACAACAAAATGGAAATAATATTTCTAACAAGAACTGAAATACAATAACAACTTATTGACTTAATCGATTTACCCGTAGGCATTGCTAAACTATAAGTTTCTATATCTAATGTAGCAACCTTTGCTTCATTTTCCACACATAGGATTACTTATCTTTGTTTAGCTTTCTACTTCTGCTTGGTCCCTTCATAAATCTATATTTATGATAACCAAAGCCGGTATCCAATACCCAAGTAGAACCTTGACTTAAAGAAAAATTTATTTCAATCATGAATAAAAACTATATTTGTAACCGAAACTTCACTAAGCTTCTTCTGGTTAGCCTCTACAAGATACTTCTCGTAGTTTCTTTTCCAGTGTTCAGGTTTATTACAGTGGAAGCAAACTCCTTTGTTATCCGTATCAGTTTTATTTTTATTATCCTTTGTTTATGCCTTTTCTATTTACCTTCTTAGAATCGTTCTTCTTTTTAGAAGATCCTTTGGCCCCTATCAGTAAGACTTGGTCTTTCTTGGTTGGAAAGTGACTCTCAACATTTTTCAATATGTTAAGCAAATCAGCGAAGCTGATATCTAGTTTATTCATATGAAAAATTCACAACAATTGTGAGAGGAGTCCAGAGTGACTGCAAGATCAAATCTTGACTCAACTCTCCATCCATGACAAAACATGTTGTCCTAATTGTTCAATCAAATTGATCATGTTAAGGACTTTTGTCTGTACTGTAGTGTCATCGGTCATTCTAGATCGGAAGAGATCCTTAGATATCTGATATCTATCAGTCCTACTTTCCTTACCATCAACTACTTGATATGAAGGAATATAATAGGAGCATCCATAATTTCATGTTGACGCTGAAGCTAGTTACTCATGGATACGAGCATGCTGCATTGAGCCAACTGTGCATCATATTACCACTTTTTAAAAGTAGCAATCTCTTTTTCAGAGGCATTGCCTGCAACCATTGTAGGGATATGCGTATTAAGAAAATAAGATAGATTTTCAGTCATGAGAACTATTCTCAAATTCCTTAACCAATCCATTTAATTCGGTCCGGTTAAATAGCATCTAATATGCTTCACAGTGATAGTAATTTAGACATTGTAAAATTCTGTAAATGAATTTGTAATTAACAACATTTTAACATACTCTCTTTAATTAATTACCAAAATAAATTAGGTATTGTTTTAAATTGGTATTTCCCACTATTTTTATCAAACTATATTACCATCACTTATATAGTTCGGCAAAATATAATTAAAGATTTGCTAGTAAGAATAAGGATCACATTTCAAATGTATATAGCCTTGTGGTGACACAACAAACTATATATAAATAAATAGGTAGACAACTCTTGTCAATTACATCAACTATGCAACTCCTTGTATTTTGTCTCTAAGATTATTTTAATCAAGTGGTGGCACATCCGAATCAAAATTATCCAAGTTAAGTCCAACCTAGCACTCCATATATTCAAAAAAGAAAAATATTGTCCTTGTAGTGACACAACAAAATAATATTGTTCAATTTTCTTTATAAGCATCAAATGTGATAAAATTAACATCTCAAAGAATTAAGATAAGCCTTGTGGTGACACAACAAACTTATAATAATTAATTGATACTCTATTATTTTTTATCATGCTAGTAGGCGACGTTCGATATTCCAAATATCTTTGAACGCTTAGGACTTAATATAAAAATTTGAAATGTTTGTTATTAATTTTTCTCATCTTGTTTAGCACGCATGGACATATATATATATATATATATATATATATATAAATATGTGTCATATTAATTAATATGTGAAGCATGTTTGCATAATATATAATATATATAGTATAAGCATGTATATATAGAATACTATATTCTACCCGGATTGATTATGGACTTTTATTCTAGTTTGGTTCACTAGAGCCACCATGTAACGACCCCAAAATAGGTCCATTCCATCCAACCCATTCTGAGTCGCCAAATACATGGTACAGAAAATAACTACAACTTTATTACAACAATTGTCGTATAAAATACAACAACACATATGCTGTGAGTTTGAATACAAATATATACCGAATGTGACACATGTTCCAACCGTGGATAGCACCTCACAGTGGCACCTTACATAAAGGTATAGTCAAAGATTGTTTTAGAAATTAGAATCTTTGGGAAGTGCTCAAGGAAACCTTTGTACATGGGAGGCCATACGTCTAGGTTATGATAGATATCATATGGCCACAGAATTATCCTTGGTTGACCCAATAGACCCCAAAGAAAAACGAGAAGATTACTATCATATTCTTCCCAATGGTGAGTCTTCTCTTGACTTATCATTATCTCCACTGTTTCTAATTGAGAATTATACTTCAAACAAATACCAAGATTATATAGGTAGTGCTCGTAAATATACTCAGCAAGTGGATGAGCACATCCCTGTCTTATGATGACACGAGGTTGTATGTCATTAGACATCTTGTATGATAGTGACAAAACACCCTTCCAACGTTGGGTTCGCTTCACCCTAGATGATTCACCAAATATAACTCCTAAATGATGACAACCGTTTTATTCCCCTGTTACCCTCGCTCGACCCAGCTACACTCTTATTACCTGAAAAGAATTGTGAACAGAAGGGTGAGCACAACTAGCCCAGTAAAGAATATCATGACTAAAGATAATTAAATTATCAATAGCCTTCATCAGTAATAAATCAGAGATTTAGAACATATGGTAAATGATAAAACTTTTCAACCATAGTTGCAGCGGAACGAGCAATCCATTAGAAGAGTCAAATAGACCATAAAGTCTATTATCTTCTCTATGTTAAAAGTCCACCAACAATGTTTTATCCCTGTAACATTAATCAACAATTCATGTCTACAATCACGTGTATAAATCATAATCGTAATTGTAGTTCTAAATTTCTTTTCTCATCCAGGACAAAGATAATTTTCATCACCTGAAACATCAAAGATCATGGTTATACCAAATCACAGTTCATATTCATAATCATACTAATAAATTCATCTTTGCACTACGGCCCAAAGATATTCATCAACAGACCATCTTTGCACTACAGGCCAAAGATATTCAACAACAGGTCATCTTTGCACTACGGGCCAAAGATATTCATCAATAATTCATCTTTGCACTACAGGCCAAAGATATTCCTCAACAGTTCATATTTGCACTACAGGCCAAATATATTCATATCTCAAAGAAATATATAATCATTTCAGAATTTATATACACCATAATTATAACCATGTTAATCAATTCATCTTTACACTTAAGCTAAAGATATTCAATTATAAATTCAATGGTCATGATCATACCAGTTAACAATTCATATTTGTACTACAGGCCAAATATATTTCTCAGTCACGATCATACCAATAATTTACCCATCTTTACACTCAAGTGAAAGAGAAATTCAACATCAGGGTTATAAAAATGTTATATATGATAATAAAAACAATATGATCAAAAACTGCATTTATTTTCGAGAGCAACAATCATAAATCAACGATAATTTGGCCAGAAAAAGAAACTAATTTTTGTCGTGAATAGTACCCGTGAATAGTAACTCGTGAATAGTAACTCGTAAATAGTAACTCATGAATAGTATTCCGTATTCGTACATAGTACCGTATACGTAAATAATGTCATATACGTAAATAGTGCCATATACATGAATAGTGTCGTATACGTGAATAGTGTCGTATACGTGAATAGTAACCCCGACTCAAAAAGGTAGAAATTCCACAATAAAATTTATACCAATATTTCAGTATAATGATATTGAAAGAATAACATCATTATGAAGAATATAACATCCCTTACTATCCCTTACCTCAAAAGAGCAGCACTTCAGACTAGATATCGGCTATGACGCTGAAGGAAACTTGCACTGATGAATATCAACTCACCAAGTATCTAAATACTCACAAAATACACTCAATAATCTAGAGAGAAAAAGAGAGAAAGCTTGTTTCTGGTGTGATTTTCAATTCTAACTTAGCCCTCTATTTATAGGAAAATATTAGTACGCCGAAGCAGACTTAACCTGCAACCTGATGGCTTTACCTGCTACTATTCCCACCCACCACATTTGAATAAAAATCTTAGCACATTTCTTCACCAACCAAGAGTGGGGCCCACTAATTCTAAAATTTTCTACCAAAATGATTAACTCCGAAAATTCAACAATTTCTGAACCAATCATCTCGTAAAATTCATAACAAATCATACGTTTATTTTTAACGGTTCAAAATTTGTGAACATATACTCAACTTATATATGAATAACATATCCAAAAATTACCACGATCCAACAGTCAGATTAAAAATTAAAACTCACACAATAAAGCTGTAAGAACACTGATTTGATCTTTTAATACTTCTAATCTGACAAAATACTGATAAAATACCTCAACATTAATTCCTTCATTTTTAACCACATAATATATCAAACATTTATATTCACATAAAATAAATATTTCCTTATCATATGAATCAATAATTAATTATTCACAATTAATATTACAGAATCACATTTATGACAACCAGGCCGTTCCTATGAAAAATGGGGCTTTCCAATAAAGATTTCTCCTTACTGGCGCGCAATTAGATGACCAAACCTCTCCTTAGACAAAACTTTCTAGATACTGTGCAACAGTAATTATTGAAACAACAATAATATAAAATATCAACGCAACAATTATTGAATCAATAAAATAAAATATTAAACAGTAATTACTGTGACAATTATTCAATAGTGCCTTCTTACGTAAGAATCACGAATTTCAAAAATACTGTGTAATAACACGTATTACTATATTTTAACCACCGAGTATTCCAACAGTGTTAACAGTAATAACTACGCCGTTATTTATAAAAACTCAATTTTGTCGTTTTCTTCATCCGACAGTTATTCTGTTATGGGGCCCACAAATGGCTGCGCCGTCGTACGAATATTTTCCGACAGAAAGAATATTCCACGACCAAACGAATATTCCCTGAAAACAATGATTATTTTATAACCACTTGTGTATTTTGAAAAAAAAAATTATATATCACCCTTGACTTTAACATTTATCAATTTAACCATTTACTGAATAGTAATTATAAGAAAAATTGAATACTTTTATTTATACCTGACAAACGGGCGGGCCGGGCCGAGGCCGGGCCGACGGCGGGCCGGGCCAAAAAGGTCCGGGTTTTGGTGGGCTGGAAATGGCCGGCCCGTGGCCCGTGGCGGGCGAGCCGGGCCGGCCCGCGGGCTTCGGCCATTAAATTTTTTTTTTTTTTTGCAAACTCTTTGTTACACCAAAAATAATCATAATAAATATTAAAAATAATAAAATAATTAATAATAAACAATAATACAAACAAACACGATTAATTAATTACATACATTAACTACATATCTCAATTAATTAAAATTGTAATAGTATTATAAATTAGTATTATTAATTAATTTTTAATTATAGTTAAAATATATTGAAGATTACATTAAAAATAAATAGTTGTTGTAGCTCAGTTGGTTTGAACTCTTATTTATTTACTTACAAGTCTTGTGTTCAAGCCTCACAACCTAACACTTTATTTAAAAAAAAATAAAAAAAAATTTGTTGGCGGGCGGGCCGGGCCAAAAAGGCCCGGGTTTTCATAGGCTTAAAAACAGTGGCCCAAAGCCCGGGTTTTGGCGGGCGGGCGGGCCGGCCCGGCCCGCGGGCTTTGGGCCGGTTTGCCAGGTCTACTTTTATTTCATAAAATTCAGGGTCTTACACACCAAGTAAACCAAAAGGTCAAACCCTAGGGGTGCAAGAATTAATATTTAAATATAACTATTACATTTAAACCCGGGCTCCATTACAAACGGGTCTTCAAGCGCTCCTTGCTCCTTGATTTCCAATTCTTCAAAATTAATTCTAACTATTCCTATTACAAAACTATTTAAAATAAATAAAAACCTTGATCAACAGTCAAGAGAAAGTACATAGGAGGGAGATAAAATTTACATTAAGAAAAAAATTAGAGAAGACGAGGTACGCAGACCCCATTTAATAAAATTCATACATTCACGCATCCAACTAAAATAAAATCCAATCACATTGGTCAATAGTCCATAATCAATCACATTTATTATCATACACATCACCATATGCTTCAATAAATAATATTCATATCATGAATAATAAGCATTCAATATATATATTGATATCATTTAATGGACAAATTTAGTTAGTATAAAATCTAATTTTGAATCAAAATAAACTCATTTATTTTAATCCAAATTTAAATCAAAATAAACCTCTTTTATTTTAATTTATCCAATCTTGAATAAAATAAACTATTTTATTTTAATCAAAATCTTTAATCAAAATAAACTCATTTATTTTAATTAATTAAGGAATCCAATTCCAAGAAAAAAAATAAAATTCCTTTATTTAAAGGAAACACAGATACTTTTCCTATTCACAAATAAACTCTTTTATTTTGAATAATATGAAATCTTATTTCATATCTAAATAAACTCATTTATTTAAGGAAATATGGATTCACTCTTCTATTCACAAATAAACTCCTTTATTTTAGGAAACATGAAATCCAATTTTAACTCCAATTAGTTATCATGAAATTCAATTCCAACTCTAATTAGTTAGCATGAAATTCAATTTTAAAATTAAAATAATTCTTTTTATTTTAATTATAAAATTATTAAAAAATATTATATATATATATATATATGTATATGTATATATCCGTACGTAATATATATAATATATATTATATATATATCATGTGAAGATTCTTGCAGGATTTATGTAAATTAAGTAATATATATATATATATATATATATATATATATATATATATATATATATATATAGTATATAATAATACAACCATACATGATAATAATCATGAACCGAAGGAATACTAAATTCCATATAAGTGTGTAACTATTATATATATAATATATATATAAGAAACGTGAACTTCAGGAATTCTTCCCACGTGATTCGTAACGTAATTCGTGAAGGGTTTTTTTTTTTTAATAAATTTTATACAATAAAATTATACTCAATTAAATTGTTATAAACACATATCAATATACATATTAAATTTGAACAATTAATAATTCGCATAAAGGTTTACATCTGATGTCACTGTTAGGTTTGTTATTCATGAATGCAATTAAATTGCACAAATTAAGCAGAAGCACGGAAAATCAGAGTTTAAAATTTTACAAACCATATATCCGGATCATCCTTTATGCACAATTATTAATTAAACGAATAGATATGAAAAACAAAAATCATACCCTTGAATATTCGAGCTTTCTCAGATATAAGTTCACCTCCAATCCTTTTCGCTTTCAACTTGAATCCACCGGGTTTGGTTCATTCCTTTGATCAACGTTAGCCACCCAAGTGTTTGGCCTCTAGAGGTGATCCACCAAGAAATAATAAAGATTCAAGAAGATGAGTGTTTGGCAAAACCCTAATTTTTCTATCTCTCATAGAAAAGGAGCGTACTCTCCAACTATTGGTATTACGTATGTTGTGAAAAAGTCAACAACAACTCTACGCCTCATACTCATCTTATTTATATATATAGGCAACCCTCCTTAACAATTAAGGAATTAGGTTTTATTTTAATTAATTAAATTTCTTTAATTAATTATGCTCACAATCTTATTAGGGATAATTAATTAAAATCTTTTAATTAATTTAGCTCATAATCTTATTAGGAATATATGAGAGTACTTTTATTAATTAATTCTCAAACTCCTTTAGGAATTAAATAATAATAATAGTAATAATAATAATAATAAGACTCCTCTTATTAATTTATATTTAATATTTTTAAAATATTAAATAATAAATATTAAGCTATTTAATTTATTATATCACCATAGATTAAATTAAATATACTTAACTTATTATTATGATTATGCCATTAACTTCTTAAATAATTATTCTTCCTTTCATGGTATGACCCTTTAGGTTCTCCATATTAAACCGGTTGTGAATAAATCAATTAGAACAATTTTAATCTTATTTAAATAAATAAATTAAATTATTAATTTATTTAAATAAATAATATTTATTCTACAATAGGGATAAGCCTACCTAGCGATCAACGATTTTTCAGATAATATAGATTTCAACATTAATCATAAAAGAATATTTGAGAAAATAGTTACCGTATAATTCAATCCTTCCACCATACAATGTCCCAATTAAATATAAGACATGGAATTACTGTCAAGTCTTATTTTATTTAATTATATATATTTCGACTCTTAAATGCATAACTCCAAATAATGCAAATTAGAAACTCATTTTTAATTTTATTCTGCCTTGGCCAAGGACTACTGGGTTGTCATTTATCGAATCACATAAGACATTTCTCTTCTTTTACTAGAAGCGATAAATTCTTTATTGATCATACATTATCTCCGTGTATAACTTATTATACCTAAGCATACCCTTTGATATACCTTAAGGGTCTTAAGGAATAAGTCAAAGTATAGCTCATCATATACAAGATACTATGATGATCTCAAGTCCAACGATCATTTGTACTACTATCACTACAGGAACTCCTATTGACAGACAAGTAAAACTCCATTAGGTATTCCTTAGCGAGCCACGTTCAGTGAACTTATTCTCTAATAAGTACCTACATACTTACTTTAGTGTCTCCACACAAATAATCATGAGATCAATCATCCTCATCCAATGAGCAAGCAACGTATGTACCAATCTATCCGGATTCACTAATCCCCAATTTAGTAATTCAACGATTGGGAACTATTTTAGTTTTAAGCTTTCTATGAATTTAGATCTCATTAGAATGATCATTATCATTATTCTAAAAGCATTGTTTAAAACTATGAGTTTATCACATATTATAAACCAACATCATGTAGATAATTAAAAGCCTTTAATAAATTAAAACTTTTTATTAATAAATGAATAAGATTGTTACAAAGTATATGCTTTATTATCAAACATGATTGGGTTGTGTGCATACTACTTTCAATTTCGCACTTGAAATTTACGTACGTACTTGGTATTCGAAGAGATGAGAATACCTTGCTTTCTTTTCAGATTGTACCTTCCCGGTTATATCCTCAGTACCATAATTTTTTCATTGCTCATCTCCTGTATTTCAGATATCATTCTAGAATATATCTTCGAAACAGAAGTTAATTGACATATCACAATTTGTCAACTTATCAAGTAAACAATTTCAGCTTAGGTAAGCCACACACTAGCGAAGTATATTACTCGTCTCTCCCATCCTAGTTCTAGACTCATATCTACGCCAGCGACTATATCCCTAAGCTCTGATACCATTTGTGACGCCCCCAAAATAGGTCCACACGACCCATTCTGAGTCCCCAGATATCGCACTATAAAAATCAAATATAAACTTCATTTATACAACTGTTGAACTATCGTGCAGAGTACGACAACAGATAAGCTGTGAGTTTTAATACAAATATATATAACTCTCGTGGTGCCTTAACCACAAGACCTTACAATGGTACCTTACATAAAGGTACATTCAATAATTGTTTTAGAAATTAAAATCTTTAAAAAATACTCAAGAAAACCTTCGTACATGGGAGGCCATGCGTCTATGTTATGATAGATATCATATGTCCACAGAATTATCCTTGGTTGAACCAAAAGTCCCCAAAGAAAAATAAGAAGATTACTATCATCTTCTTTTCAATGGTGAGTCTTCTCTTGACATATAATTATCTCCGTTATCTACAAGTGGAAATTATATTTCAAGTAAACTCCAAGATCATATATGTAGTGCTCGTAGATATACTCAGCAAGTGGATGTGCACAACCCTGTCTTATGATAACACGAGGTTGTATGTCATTAGACATCTTGTATAATAGCGGCAAAATACTTTTCTAAAGTTGGGTTCACCTTACCCTATTCGGTTCACCAAAATTAAATATCATATGACGTATACAATACGACACACTTATCTAAAGTTCTCAACAAAATTATTTTCATACTATTTAGGGAGAACCTCAACAGCTATAAACCACCGTTCTATTTTCCTGTTATCCTCGCTCGACCTGGCAACACTCTTATTACCTGAAAGGAATTGTGAAGCAAAAAAGGGTGAGCACAACTAGCCCAGTAAAGAATGTCATGACTAAAGATAATTTAAATCATCAATAGCCTTCATTAGTAATAAATCAGAGATTTAGGACATATGGTAGATGATAAAACTTTTCAACCATAGTTGCAGCGGAACGAACAATCCATTAGAAGAGTCAAATAGACCATCAGGTCTATTTTCTTCTCCATGTTAAAAGTCCACCAATAATATTTTATCCCTGTAACATCAATTAACAATTCCTGTCCACAATCATATGAATAACTCATAATCATAATGGTGATTCTAAATTCCTCTTCGCACCCAGGACGAAGATAATTTTCATCACCTATCTTCACCTGAAACATCAAAAATCGTGGTTATACCAAATCACAATTCCTGCTCATAATCATACTAATAAATTCATATTTGCACCACGGTCAAAGATATTCATTAACAATTCATCTTTGCATTACAGGCCAAAGACATACAACTGTATTTTAGAAGAGTCAAGTAAAGCATGATATCTACTATCTTTTACGAATTAAAAGTGTATAATCAATATTTTATCGCTGAGACTCAGCTTAATAAATAATCCACATCATCGAATCATCCTTGCACTACGACCAAGGATATTCATGTAATCATCAATGGTCATGATTATACTGAATAATCCATGGTTATAATCATACCAATAACTGTCCATCAATGCACTAGGGGCTAATGAGGACTTTTACCACATCATCTATAATATTACGGGTCATGATTATACCGAATGATCCCTAGTCATAATCATACCAATAAACAGTTCATCTATGCACATAACCCAAAGATACTCATCAATCAATAGTTTATCTTTGCACGTAAGTCAAAGATATACAACTGTAAAACCAATAATCAACAGTCTATCTTTGCACGTAAGCCAAAGATATATAACTGTAAAATCAATAATCAACAGTCCGTCTTTGCACGTAAGCCAAAGATGACTTTCATCACAATATAAGCATGAGGATGATGACAATGACAATGACATAATAATTCAATAAAACAAGTTCAAGGATAAATTTTAAAGATTTATAATTTAATTTATCCAGAAATTAATAACGTCTAAATTGTTAACATGATACTGCTTTGTGGAGTAAAATTTAAGAATAATATTCATGTACCAAAAATAATTTGGACAGAAAAGAAATATATTTTTCGGGTAAATAGTACCTCGTGAATAGTACCCTATAAATAGTACTTCGGGAATAGTACCTCGTAAATAGTACCTCGACATGAAAAGTACCCCAAATACCCGAGTGAATAATATTTGGGTGAATAGTAACCCGTAAATAGTAACTCGTGAATAGTACTACGACACGAAAAGTGTCATGAATACCCGAGTGAATAATACTAGAGTGAATAGTAATCGGGTGAATAGTAACTCATAAAAAAATACCAAAAAAAATGACATTCCATGACGAGTACAAAAGAAATGATATCTCATACGAGTATAATAGAATATATAAAACTGCAAATGGATTTTTACCCTCCATGCGGTAATCCACGTAGACAGATTATTTCTATAATTTAATAAAGAATGAATACGAAGGATCATTTATCATGCATGCGGTAATCCACATAGACAGGTTATTCTAACAGAATAATAAAGAATGGAATAACAAAATAATTCACCAGGCATGCGATAGACCGCACAAACAGGTTATTCCAACAGAATAATAAATAATGGAACCAGGTCATGCGTAATTCGCATAGACAGGATATTCCAACAGAATAATAAAAAATGGAACCAGGTCATGCGTAATTCGTACAGACAGGATATTTCAACAGAATAATAAAGAATGGAATAACAGAAGAATTTCACCATGTATGCAGTACTTCGCATAGACAGGTTATTCCAACATAATAATAAAAAATGGAATAACAGAAGAATTTTACCATGTATGCAGTACTTTGCATAGACAGGTTATTCCAACATAATAATAAGAAATGGAATAACAATAGCTCTCTTTCTGAATACGAAATAAATAATACCCCTTACTATAATAATAATATCCCTTATCTTAGAAGAAAATTGGATACTAGAATAGTGAGGTAGCAGACTTCTCTTCTTCTTTCTGTCTATAATTTCTCTCTATAATAATTGCTCTATAGCTTTAATGAATTGGTGAGAAATGAAGGAAGAATGAGCTTCTATTTATAGGAAAATATAGTTTCGATAATTGCACATTTTGGGGTTCGAAATATTACAGTATAATACCTTCATCTCTTTCTTTATTTTTAATTTAGTCCTGCAAGTATTATCAAACTTGCACCACCTCCCCTAATAGTAAATCATGTAAATCAATAGTAAATCATGTGACTCAATAGTTCTAAACATGTGAAAAAATTAATTATAGTATAGTTCCTTCATCTATACCTCTATTTTTAATTTAGTCATGCAAGTATTATCAATTTTACACCAACTCCCCTAATAGTATAAGAATGTGAATCAATAGTACACATATGTGAATAAATAGTTATAAACATGTGAAATAATAACAATTAATTACTCATTTATTCGGTTAATTACCCGATTGGTCAATATAACCTCCAGACATTAATTATTATCGAAATAAATATCGATTTCCACTAACACTAATAATTCTCACACAATGAAACTATCAATTTTATCTTTAATCAACACGAACTTATTCATCATTAATATTATAACTCACAATATTTAACAACCAAGTCGTTCCCAAGAAAGAGGGGACTTTCCGATAAGGATTTCTCCCTATTGGCGCGCAATTAGATTATCTAACCTCTCATCGACAGAACTTTCTAGACATTGTCAATATTGCAAATAATAATATGAATAACTTTGTCGTCTCAATTATTGATTTAATAATATAACATATTATACAGATGATACTGTGACAATAATTGAATCAATAATATGAGAGATATGATGCAGTAATTACTGTAGCAATAATTTAGTATAACTGAGTGAATTCTTACGTAAGCATCAATAATCAATATCGTGTACTACTTGTACTTTTACTATCAGGTAGTTCAACAGTTTTAACGGTAATACTTTCGCCGTTATTTTTATAGAAAGATAATTTTGTTATTTTCTAACTACGATAATACTTTCGTTGTGGGGTCCACCAATGATTGTGTCGTCGTACGGATATTCCCCGATAAAAAAATATTCCCCGACCAAACGAATATTTTATAACAACTTACTTACTTTGCATAAATTTTCACATATCACCCTTAACTTTAACCTTTTATCAATTTAACCATTTACGAAATAACATAATAATTAAAAAAATTGAATACTTTCATTTCATAAAATTCAAGGTCTTACATTGATAATGTCTAGAAAGTTCTGTCGAGAAAAGGGGTTTAGTTACCTAATTGCGCACCAATAAGGAGAAATCCTTATCGGATAGCCCTCTCTTTTTTGGGAATGATCTGGTTGTTAATATTATGAGTTATAAATGATGAATAAATGTTATTAAAAATATATTTTGTGAAGCCAAGTGAATTGAGATAAATAGAGAAAATTTTTATGAAGTATTTATTGTAAATTTGACTTATTATATAGACCCCTACTTACTCATTTTTTAAAATAATCGATAGAAAAATTTATATATATGTCAGTATATATATATATATATATATATATATATATATATATATATATATATATATTCATCACATCACACACCCCACACACCCCACACACATTTTTTATATTTAAATATATAATATATATATATATATATATATATAATAGAATATATTATATTTTATTGTTTAAATAGTATTGCATAGTGTGTACATAGTGCTGCATAGTAAAATTAAAATTTTTTCAGAAAGTTTCGCTCGTGAATTTTTTTCTACTATGCGTCCGTGATTTTTTAAATTCAAATAGTATCTTTCCATTCTCCTATAAATATGATACTTAGTTTAGAAATGAAAATCACACCAGAATCAGAGAATTCTTCTTCTATAATATTGAGCGTATTTTTTTAGAGTTTAAGGAAGCTTGAAGTGTAAAAAATAGTTCAAGTTTTCTTCAAGATATCCCCATTATACCATTCAGAAGTACTCTCCTTTTAAGGTAAGTGATATTTTTTTTTCAATATTCGTAAAAAATAATATTTTATTCCATACTCTGTAGTATGTAAGTAATATTATTTCGTTTCAGATTCTGAATTCTATACTCATTTTGATAAGTATTGCTTCTATACTCCGTGAAATTAGTAGAATATATTTAAAATTTGCGCTTCATCTAGTATCTTTTCACAAAAATATTATTCTGAACATTCTTGATAACTTTTAATCTTTTCATGCCGGAGTACTATTCACGGAGTACTATTCCCGAAGTACTATTCACGGGGGTACTATTCATGATAAAAATCAATTTCTTTTCTATCCAAATTATTTTTGATATAATATTATTCTTGAATTTTACTCTACAAAACAGAATCATGTTGAAAATTTGGATATTATTGAATTCTGGATAAATTGAATTATAAATCTTTAAAATTTATCATTGCTCTCATTTTATTGAATTCTTATATCATTGTCATCATCCTCATGCTTATATTATGATGAAAGTCATCTTTGGCCCGTAGTGCATAAATAGACTGTTGATTGGTATGATTATGACTAGGAACTATATATCGGTATAATCATGACCTGTAATGTTACAAATGATGTGGTAAAAATCCTCATTGGCCCATAGTGTATTGATAGACAGTTGTTGGTATGATCATGACCATTGGTGATACTAATGAATATCCTTGGCCCGTAGTGCATGGATAATTCGATGATGTGAATTATTAAGCTGTGTTACAGCGATAAAATATTGATGATAAACTTTTAAATCATAAAAAATAGTAGATATCATACTCTACTTGACTCTTTTAATGGATTACTTGTTCCGCTGCAGTTAAACTTGTTGTTTATTGTATTCTATCAGTTTTTATACTGTTGAAGGCTAAGGATAATTTATTTTGTATTATCTTATCCATAATATTATTTACTAGATTAGTTGAGGTCACCCTTTTCTTTCATTATTCTCTTCAGGAAATGAGAATATAGCTGGTACTAGTCGGGGAACGGAGTGATGGTCCGAGATGATAGTTATAGTAGTTCTCACTATTTTATGAAATAGTGTGATAATAAATGTAATGAAGACTCCATTTGATTCGTGTTAAAACTCTCAGCTATGTTTTGTCGTATTTTATACGACAGTTGTATAATTAAGTTTGTATTTGAATTCCGTATAATGTATTTGGCGACTCAGAATGGATTGTGTATACCTATTTTGGGACTGTCATACCTATTACTAAAAGTGATTAATTTTAACATTAAATTTTTTTTTATAAAAAAATAATATTAAAAAAATAAGTTCACTGAGTTAATTAACCGATTTTACCAGTTGAACTACCGATTGGTCAACCGATTTTTGACCAACTCAATAAAATCAGATCAAAACGGACAAAAGTGTAGACTGGTTTCAATTTTTAACGATTGAACCGGTCGGGTTTAATAACCATGGTTTCTAGGCAGGTCCTTTTGCACGAGTTATCAAATTTGAGTAAATAATAACTTTTAACACATTTATTTAGGAGACACTCGTTTAGAAATATTTGAAAATAGCATTTTATTTTATTTTTGGTCATTTTACTAATAGTGTATGTTTGGCCAAAAAAGTGAAAAACAAAAAGAGTGTACAGAGTTACAGACGTATTCTTTTAAATTTGACAATTTGGGTGCTTCTAGCCTTCTACACAAGGCTTTGGAAAAGCTCGGATCCGAAATACAGATATTGTGATTAATTTCCGACAAAATTCGTGTTGATAGACAATTGCCAACTCCTTGAGCTATATATATAACTCACTTGAGCTATATATATAACTCATCTGTACTCATTCTGATATGGGTTTAATTGTCTCAAAACTTTGACGTCAAAATCTCTCGAAGAAATGAAATCGTCGTCGAAGCAGGGAGGCGAAAACAATCGTGGAACCAGTGGCCATATGTTCAAACTTCATCAGCGCCTCTACCATGCTCTTAATCTTGGACTCAGGTTTATTATAACTATTTTTTTTTATTATTTGTTGAATTCTGTAATTTTTGATGTTACCCTTTTAATTTTTGAATGAAATTTAGCTTTATTTTTTGAAGAAATTCAACTTTTTTGTTGTTGAATTCTGTAATTTTTAATGAACCCTTTTTGTTTTTTAAATATTCTGTATGGAACTTTAGCTTTAATCAGTATAATTTTGCAATACAATGGCCACTTTGTCCAAGCTTGGATTCTATGTGTATGGAATTTCGATTTAGTGCATTTTGGAAGTTATTTTTGGGTAATGAATCAGGATTTATTTTTCCTCCTGTTTTGTGTTTGAGTTTTATATTTTGGGTTTGCGTTCGTGCTTTTGGCGTGTGCAGCACCAAATAAATTTAGGGTTGACAAGTATTTGTGATTGAAAAATGGTGATAATGGGCAGGTGGATCCAGGAAAAAATTCCCAGCAGGGGCGGATTTTAAATAATTTTTTTGTTAAAGTTAAATAAAGAAAATTTGAGCTAATCATAATATTTTTATAAAATACTGTATATACTCAAACTAAGAAGATTTTTGTACTTGAATTTAGAATTGGTTTATAAATTTTTTTTGTCCCTCCAAGTTTAACTTTTTTATTAATCTATCCCTTGATTTTATTAATTTACATATTTGTCCTTTCCTTGTACCTATAAAAAAAATAAAAAATCTAGTAGGGGCAGCTGCCTATGCTGCCCCTCATGTAGATCCGCCCCTGATAATCGGTATATCTTATAGGACTAGATTTTAATCTATGTGGGTTGCTACATATCCAATTTTTTCTTCTTTTTTTTCTTTCAAAAATATATAATATATTTCAAAATGTAATTAGTTGATGATCTACCATACATGGGTGGACTTGGTGATTATAACCAATATTTATCATACACATCAGTTTGTATCCACTTTTAATTTTTTTTTCTTTAGTCACCAAAGCACTATTATTAATCTATTACAGTACCGCATTCCATTAGTCTTAGTTTTACGTATTTTGTTGTTTTAGTTGAGGTGCCTAACAAATGACCCCATGGATATGAGGTTATGGTTAAGACTTGAGAAAAGTTCAGAAATTTGAGGAAGAGGAAGAAGAAAGAAGTTATAAAGAAAGATTATACCTTACATACTGACAGACATGACACATTTAAGGTTCACCAAACTCAATTCATTGACTAAATTATGTCACTAGGCTGTCTAAGTTAGCAGGGGCGGATCCACATAAGGGCCAGCTATGGCAATTGCCATAGCCAAAATTTAAAGATTTTTTAATATTATATATTTAGGACTTTTACAAATAAAATGTTATTTAATTTAAATATAAAAAATATTATTCATTAAGATTTTTTGATATTTCAATTTAATGAAATTCTTTTATAATGTGTTTTTTATATAAACTTCGCCGATGAGATCTTATAGCCTAGTGGTTATTAGATCTCAGGTTCGATTCTCACTTTTAGGTGAGCTTATTGCTTCCTATTCCAGTGAGGTTTGATTATTTCTTGATATTGTAATAGTGAATGATGTACTTAATTGTACTTCCCAAAAAGTGGGACTTCAAAAAAAAAGTGTCACTACTTCAAAGTAAAATCACAGGAAAATATGTACACATCTTAAGCAAGGAAAAAAGGCACTTTTGATTTACTTGTTTTAATACAAAAATTGAAGTTTCTAAAGATATTAGATATTCAATCTTGAAATTCTTTTGCAATTTGTCAATAAAAGAAAAAGAAAACATAATTAAGATGTGATGCCTACTTGAGAAGGTAAACTAAAAGTTACTTTGATTGCCAACACTATTAAACACATTACTTGAAAATTCTATTCAATAATGTAAAAAAAATTTAACTAATATTTTGACATAGCTGACCTTAATTTCTAGATCTTCCCCTGTGAGTTAGCGAGTTCTATTTGTATATGGACAAGAAGTAATTTGAAACTTTGACTCTATCAACATCTTAAAGTTACTATTAACTACATTTGAAGTCTCACTAAACATCTCTGGACCTAAATCTAAAATTCTAAATACCCTCAACCACTAAATATAGTGTAGATAAGTTTAAGTGCGAGCGGGCCTTAGGCCCGCTCCTGAGGAGAAAAATCGAGAATGGTATGAACAACAGTGGCGGTGATATTAGCCTCTAAAGGCACCCGGTCCCCGACAATCTGCAAACCAGTGATGTACCGCCAATCCATGGGTGTCATCATAACCTTATAATCTAAGAGATGAAGGGACTGACTCTGATGAAACCACCTCTCGGACAAAGCTCAAAGATAGCCCTAAGGGCAGCGACAATGGGCAATGGTGAAGAAGTCATGAAAACCATATGAATCTACTCGTGCCCGATAATCGGCATGATGCGACCAGTACAATGAGTACACACTGAACTAGTTACCCCTAGGGTGGGTAAACTTCGGAACCTGCATGGCATTAAGGTTAAAAATCGATTATCGACAAGGATAGAGGATTAAAGCAAATCAATATGAAAACTCTAGTACCTCATTCGCATGCAAGTGAACGGATGGATGACGGCTCAAGTCAGTACCCAACAAGTCTGGAACAAATACCTGGATACCCGGAAGGAATCTAGGCATAACAATGGACCGATGTGGAACCTCAGGCTCAAGGATATCACCCTCGTATAAATGGGACATGTCCTCATTGAGAGTACGATGTACTGACTCTGTCAAGCGACGAACCTGTCGAGTAATCCGCGGAATGGGAGTATCTGAAGCAGGCCTACGAAGCCGAACCCCGGATGAAGCCCTATGAGAAGAAGAGCTACTACTGAATGAATTGTGAAAATGACATGAGTTCAAGCATACACTACTACATGGAGTCCTCAAATCTTTACTTCTTTTTAATGATGATGTAGGCCTTTATCTCTCCTTGTATTGTTCGTGATATGTGGATGCACTTTTTAGCATTTGTGTCTGAGGTTATTCTTTCTTAATTTGGCTTGTTCTTTGCAGAAGTTACAATAACAGAGAACGAAAATGGCATTGTACAGATATTGAGATCCAAAGACTTGTCATTCGCTCAGTCGATGCATTTCTGGATTGTATTACTAGTGAGACATCACAACACCAACTTGTAAAGGTACCTGCAAAATTTGATATATTGCTATAATATTTCAAAAAAGGATTATGTCAAATATGGATTTTTATCAAATATTTCTGCTCATAGGCAATAAGAATGCATTATTGAATTAACTCTTATTGTACCTACTGTTTTTGTTCTTCACAAATGATCATTTCTCTGTTATCATATAACTAATATAACTAAGAATTTATCATGGTTCAAAGTCGCGGTTGCGACCTATGTCTCAGAAGGTCATTTTTTGACTCAGTATTGGTTTCGAGTGATACGCACCGTTAGCTAGTTAGGAACTTGAAAAAAAGTAAAAAAATTATGAAAAAGTTCTAAATAATAAGAACAAGAAGATGAATCAATTAAGTTCACAAAAATGAAAAAACACTATCTAGTGCACGTAACATTGTCCAAATGATAAAACTAACATCTCGTAGATATATTTAATCAATTTTACGTTTGAATAAAGTTGATATTGATAGTCTTAACTCAAATGGTTGAGCACACATGTTCTGTATAATTTAATTACAATTTAACTTAAGTATATTTTAAGTGTAATTTTTTCAAGTTGGTACTTAACTAGTTCAAAGTCGAGATAATGACCTATGTTTCGGAAGTTCATTTTTTGACTCAGTATCGGTTTCAGGTGATGCGCGCCATTAGCTAGTTAGGAGCTTTAAAAAAAAGTAAAAATTATGAACGAATTCTAAATAATAAGAACAATAAGATGCAATGTTCTAAAAGACGCTAGGCGGGAGGCGGGAGGCGGGCGGCCGAGGGGGGCCTAGCGCCTAGGGGACCTAGGCGGGGCCTGGGCGGGGCCTAGGCGGAATTTTTTATTTTAAGTCAATTTTAATATTTTATCTTACATTTATCCAAACAAAATAATAATATAAAGCAAAACAATCTATAATAAAGATAATAAAGGCATTTTTTTTAAGTTCAAACACATCCATATTGTTAATGTTAAAGTTCAAACATAAACATGCAATTGTTCAAAGTTTAAACATATTTTTAATGAATTAGTTTTATTTATAAACAAGATTGTTATTAAATAATAAAATTTAAAATTTCAAGAATTTAATTCAATATTAAAACTTAAGAAACTAAATATAAATTTAAGAATTATAAAATTGAATTAAACTAAATATTACAAATGTATCATTATTTATATAATTTGAAGTTGGTACAAGTTCAAAAAATTACCACTATAATAAAATTATCCATTTTGACTTGATATTGTTCACTTCTTGTTGTGATTTGATATGTTACAACCTGTATTATGAATATGATAAATCATTAGAAAAATAAATATATCAAGATTTGGTTTTAATAGTTATTAAAATAAAAAAAATCTCTCTGCCTAGAATTCGCCTAATTTTTTTGAGGGATTTTTTTGCCGCCTTAGGCCTAGGTGAGGTGTCTGGGGGGCTAAAGATGCCAATGGGGGCCTAGCGCCTAGGTGGGGCACCAAACGGGGGCCTAGCGCCTAGGCGGGGCGCCAAGAGAGGGCCTAGCGTCCTGCCTAGACGCTAGGCGGGGCCTAGGCGGACCTAGGCGGGAATTTTTAGAACAGTGATAAGATGAATAAATTAAGTTCACAAAAAACACTATCTAGTGCACATAACATTGTCCAAATGATAAAACTGACATCTCACAGATATGTTTAATTAATTTTACATTTGAATAAAGTTGATATTGATATGGTCTTTAGCTTAAATGGTTGAGCACTCATGCTTTGTATAATTTAACTTAACCAAGTATAATTTAAGTTTAATTTTTTTAAAGTTGTACTTAACTAGGTACTATAGGTACAATTTAATTATAATTTAAGTACAATTAAGAATAACTAATTATATATTAAGAACATTTTTAAATATTTTTTTAAGTTATACTTAACTAGGTTCTATATAGGTACATTTTAAATATAATTTAATTTAATCAAGTATATTTGAAGTACAATATTTTTTTCTTTTTTTAAGGTATACTTAACTAGGTACTACATAGGTAGAGTTAAATATTTTTTTCATTACTGTACTTTAGACCAACTTACAAATGACTAACTATACTTTTTTTTCTTACCATCAACTAACTAATCTTTTGTTTTGTTACAGAAATTTGAAATTTCGTCTTGACTGTCAAGTTTTTTAACGGTAGATCGACATGGCAATGTCACGTATGCACTAAATCTTATCTGTAAGGTTCTTTTAACTTCTTTATACAGTCAGCTTTAGCACACCCAATAAAACCCACCCACCCACCCACGCACCCACCCACCATCCATGAATATTCGACCTATATCCCACAATCTACCCAAAACCCACCCACTAACAGGAAAATATTTTGTTTATTACAATTTCAAAATCAAACACAAGGGATTTGTCTTACACAATCTTGTTGAAAAAAAGTTATCATTTTAACTCTAGAATGCTAAGATGCCCAAGTTTTAATTAAACAAATAAGATGAATAGATCGGGTCAACGTTAGATCTAGCACTAAATCGAGAAGATCAAATCAAAAAAGAAAAGAAAGAAGAGGAAGATGAAGAAGACCTTGAATCGGGCAATGAAGAAATGCGGCTTCCCGATGACAACAATTACTTCAAGTTCTAAATGACGATCACTTGCTTTGCCGAATTTAGAGACGATTGGAGTCGCTAGCTATGATTGTAAAATGAGCAAACAGTTCGGGATTGATTCGTACTCACTCGACTAAAAGTTTGATTCGAGCTCGACTTGAAATATAAATGATTCAAATATGAGTAATTTTAAAGCTCGATAAATTACTCGAACCTCCTCAAATTGCAATTTTCTATTAATACTCGGATCATATTCGTTCGAAAAGTTCAAACTGCTTAGGCTCGATTCGAAATTGTGCTCGACTCAGTAGCTAAACGAGTCTCAATCAAAATTTATTTTATACTTTGATAAATTTTGTGAATCAAATCTAAGCAACTCAATACTCTGCTCGACTCGGTTCATTTATACCTTAATCACGACGGTGATTGAAGGATAATTTTCTTTCTTTCGATTTCATAAATGTATGTATGAATATATATATATATATATATATATATATATATATATCATAACCACCACCAAAATTATCATTGCAAAGCTCTAATATGTTTCAAAAATCAAATGAATTTGGGCGATTGGGACATGGGCGTTTGATGAATTTGAAAGCTTGATGTATATGATCAGGACTCTTATCCATGCCTGAATTTTTTATGCTTCTTGCCGTGAAGATTTTTTTCCTTCCTCGGTTCAAGTGATGGTATGTTTATCCAAGGACTTTATTTTCTCCCTTTAATCTAACTAATTTAAATTTTAAAATCTAATTAAAAAAATTATTTTTACTACACATAATTCATTAATTTCGAAGTTAGAATGCATGTATACAAAGTCAATAAGAATTTATAAATATATATGTATATCAAGTCGATAAGAATTTATTTTAAAAAGATTTTTGATTTCAATATATTTTTAATTTTTATAATTTCCAAGCAATAATGAATGTATATAAAGTCAATAAGAATTTATAAATATGTATGTATATAAAGTGAATAAGGATTTATTTTAAAAAGATTTTTAATTTCAACATATTTTTAATTTTTATAATTTTCTAATTAATTGACTCTTTGTCATTAATTACCTAAAAAATGATTTGCTAGTAATTACAAAAATAAGTAAATTATTATTTTTCCCTTTTTTGGCTAAATTTTGTAATTTTATTTTTAAAATGTTATTTTATTTTCCCCTTAACTTTATTTCATTTCCACTCAAGAGTGGCTACATCATACATAAGAGTTCCATGTCTGTTTTCTCTCTCTTATGTGGAATCAGATACGGCATACCGTTTAAAGTCAAACATAATTTAATAGATTTTATAATGTTCTGTAAGAAAACAAAAGTTCAGTTAGTTTACTGTAAGAAAAAAAAGTATAGCTAGTCATTTGTAATTTGTTCTAAAGTACAGTGATGAAAAAAACATTTAAACATACATAGGTACGATTTAAGTATAATTTATAAAGAAATGTTCGTTCTCTTTTGTCGTCTCCTTTTTGTAGCTTTCAGCATATTCAATTTTTTTGAGGCGTTTCTCCCCTTTATACCATGATTCCTCCTTTATTTGGTCTGAAACCACTGCGTTACGTCGAGTTTTCGAAATTTTGCCAAAAATTACCCTTCATGAGTAATTCTCAATTTTGCAATTCGTGTCGAGGTTGCTGTTTGACACCGACCAATACCTAATTGATACACCAATATTTCGGCGCAACGACTGATACTTTGAACCATAAAGTTTTAGGACCAAGCTAGATCCTATTATCCTACCAATGAATCAAACTGGTAGAAGAAATGATATCAGAAACAAAGTTTGAGGAGAAAGATTGGGCAGGAAAAGGAAGAAGTTGAGGTTGAGGTTAGGGATAAGGGAGAGAAACTTCTCTCAATATTTCATATTTTATTCATCGCAAGCATAAAACGAAATCACAACCACTGTTCATATTTATCCTACTAGATAGAATCATAGAACCTATTAGAGTGAACTATTGCACACTAGCTATTTTGAGGACAAAGCGAACTTAGACACCAAGCAACCTTGGAGACCAATATAAAAGAGTACTAACTAATGAGTCCCTAGACTTCATTTATTTCTACCATGGCCTTGGCCTTACATTGTCTTCTCCTTTTTAACATCAATGTCCTCGCGGATGTTTGTGTTGTTGAAGTTTCCTTTATTGGTAATTACCATAACCTTAAAGGTTAGCTTCTTTTGCTTGTCACCTGCTCCCGGCTCAAAAGTCATTATCAAGAATTTAGTCATGTTCTTTAGTTCATTCAAGCCACCTTTACTGGCATAACTTGGAATTCTTGTTTTTAATACATAAAATCGGGTTAACTTCTTGCCTCTTACCCATTTTCTCTTTTTTGAATGCTTCAATTTATTGCATAATTAAATCAAATAGATCTTTAAAATTTTGATGGACTTTAACATTTTAATGTCCTGAAATAGATTGTAACTCGCAAATTTCACATTCTTTAACACATTTGTCGAAAACTTGGTGGTGAAACATACTCTTCTAAATGTGGAATTAAACAATTTCACTTGGATCTTCATCGAAAATTAGAGGACATAATCTATCAACAACATTTTGAAGGGAAGGGGATGTTGTAAAGGGCCATTCAGTTTCACACATGCTGAATATAGTTGGTAATTTCCAGGTTTTCTTCCAGAATAAGTATGAAGTATAAGAGATTTGGAGAAGAAGAAATTGAAAATTTTACTCGGACATTAAACCAAAGACTTGGTGTACAAGAAAGTAATAAGCTAGAAAATGAGAAGAATATGAAATTTAAGAAGAAGAGAATGAGACTAGAATAGAGATGTGAGTGAAAGAGAATAGACGAATCTTATTGGAATTTCAGCAAGTAGAAGTTGTAGAATAACAGGTGATGAAGAAAATATTAATCATGGTTGTAAAGTCTGCTATTAGAAGCTTGGTCCCATTCGATACCATATTGTTGGGACCAAGCTAGATCCTAACAATGAATCAAACGTAACGGAATTGAACGATCCATCCCATATCAATTCATCACCAATGCAACGTATACTTGTGTAGATTGACCCAATAAGCATGTTTGATAACTTTCGTACCTAAAAGGTTAACCTGTTAGATTAAGGTTTCACCATACTTATTAACCCATCTACACTTAAATCTGTCCGATGTGGGATTCATGTGAAATATCTCAACAATCTTGACCTTTCACTTGAATACTCATTACAAGTATCATACTAGAGTAATCACTATTGAGCACACTTTCTTCTTTTAAGTTTTTCAAGAGTCTTGCTCGACTCTAATACTGCTCCACCACGTTGGGCGCAAACGTGAGAGTACAACCTTGCTTCTAGTCAACCTAGCTCCTAGTTAACCTTTCACCCTGAGCTGCTTCCCAGAGTCATTGAGCCCGCTCCATTAGACTCAAATCATACTTCACCGTGTAGTGGCAAACGCGAGTAATCCCTTGCGCTCCACTTGACTTCACTCTATTTGCTCTACCGCACAGTGTTCTAAAAATTTTCGTCTAGGCCCCATCTAGGAGTTAGGCCCCCCGCCTAGGCGCTAGTCCCATGGCGGCAAAAACATCCCTCCAGGAAATTAGGCTGAGTCTAGACAGAGAGGTTTTTATGTATTGAATAACTACCCAAACCAGATCTTAATATATTTATTTTTCTAATGATTTACCTCCTAACGCAGCAATTCTCGACTTCCATGCCCATCTAAGTGCTGTTTCTGAACCCTGGTTGCTTCATAGGCTTCTTGTACTACCACAGTTATAGCTTCTTGTGTCATCCTTTGGTGGGCAAATTGTAATTATGTCATCCTTTGGTGGACATAGGGAGTATAAACATATATGTATATATTCATCTGATATTAACAATCCTGTCTCTGTGTACTTCTAATCGCTATCTGTCATTGTGCCTCAACATTTCAGGATTCAGTTACTGATATGATCGCGGCATTAGAAGGCATTCTTCATTTCAAAAATGAATCTATTTTGAGATTGGTGTCAACTGTGGCAGTAAAGATGGTTCATGCTTTACCGAGTCAATTAATTCAATCTCATGTGTTGGATATTGTTCATCCTTTGTCATCTTTGCTATCTTATCATCACTTGCAAGTTTCACTTTCATGCGCCACTGCTTTGAGTTCGATCCTCTCAAATTTGAGTATTAAAAATGAGAGAGAGGTCTGGGAGATCTTGACAGAAACAGAAACAGTTGCTAATATTGTTCGCAGTATACAGAATTTTCCTGGTGGTACTAAGCCGATTGAATATTTTCAAGAGATGGTTTCTCTTTTGAGTAAGATACTGTGGCGGTGGCCATCCTCGAGGTTTTGTATTTGGAGTGATGCTAAATTGTTGGAAGTATTGGATTCTGTCACTCTTGAGCCCAATTTTTCTGTCAAGGTTTCTGTTCTGCAGTTGTATTCTACTATAGGTAATAACCTTTTGCAAAGATAACTTACTTTTCTTGTGCCGATCTGTTGTTTGACTTTTATTTTTGGACTCATAAAACAGTTACTGATTCTGAATGCCAGCTTTATGTGCTAATGGGGCAGAAAAGCTTTTAGAGAATGGGGAAACCCATCTACAGATGACGGTGCATTGCATGGGCTGTTCGGACCTTCACTCTGTTCAGATGGAGGGCTTCAAACTCGCTCAATGTTTTGCGGTAACAATTATCTCTCATTCCTTTCTCAATGCTGTCGCAATATTTTTACCTACATACAGAACTGATATGTATCAATTGCACAGATAAGTGAACAGGGATGTTTAAAAATGTTGAGAATGTGTTGCGAACCGCTAATCCAAGCCATAATTAATGGAATGAGCAGCTGCAGCTTGCATTCTGGAAAGCTTTCTAAAGACCAGATGTCTATAACACTGGAGGCATGCCGTTTGGCTATGATCACTCGTTGGGCAGGAGAGCATCATACTTATTTTTGGAAATTTGGGGTTGATAGAATTCTACTTGATCTCCTTCTGAATAATTGTCACAAAAATTATGAGGTTCAGCATCTCTTATCATTAAAAGAAAAGATAGAAATAGCACAGGAGGGTCTAGATACCAATTTTCTTCTTGTTTTGAGACCTTATATTTGGGATATTCTTGGAGGTCTTGCAGCACACTGGGAAGAAGATCTCAACCCCAAGATGCATGAAAATGAATTTCACATAGATATACTTATTACATGTGCGTGGTAATTTTCCTCCCACTCATCAACACTCTTTATGCAGCTTAATTCATATATAATTTCCTTCAGATTCTTCATTATTTTTTCCTTATTTTAATTTCGTAACTCATAAACTGTATATTATGTTTCTTATGTTATGTCATTTCTTAGGCTTTACATTTGTCTTCTTGGTGCTGATATATTTGTTTATTGGTCGGTTGTGCTCTTTGACAGCTTATCCTTCATGGAGTCTATTCGTGCCACACGTCAAATTTGTCAAAAGGACATTGCCACTACATCTGTTAATGAAGCAGCATCTAGAACAGTTCTATTGATGATTTATTCTCCCTGCAAGTCCATTGCATCCCAAACCAGAGCTGTACTCTCTGAATTACTGAAACCAAATGGCAAGGAGTATCTTAAGTACTTACTGAATACACTAAATGCAATATCATCTGGAGACAAGTTCAAACTGCCTGCTAACCTTCAAATGGTCATAAACTTGATAAGTTTGGCTTGTTGTTCAGGTCTGCCACAATACCGAAAGTATATTATAAGAAGCCACGGAATAAAGACACTGATTGCCTTTCTGAGCTGGTGGATAGGTAACCCTTCCCACATAAAAAGGTTGAGTGTGGCACTTCATTTGCATAATCCTTTCAAGAAGAAAGCTTGCTGCTATGATTTCGCAGAAGCATGGGAAGGCGAAGACATGCTTTTGCTTTTTGGCCTATGGGGTCTAGCTGAGTTGTTGCACCATTCTATTTCTGGGAAAAATGATGTAGACGTGTCTGTGAGTCGGAGAGACTATTGTGAAGCTGAAGTAGTTAGTCAACTTCAGGAGATCTGCAGTGGCCCTTATGCTCCTGGACCTCAATGGTTTGCTGCATATGCTCTTAGTTATTTTGGACATTATGGATTTCCGGATAAACTTGGTCAAGTTATTGGCAAAGCACATAGTGAGATTGAACATAATGATTTGAAACTCGTTCTTACAAATCAGGAGTCTGTGAGTATACATGCTGTCATTCTTATGGTTCGATGTCCTGCATTGCTGCCTCCAGGGAAACTTCCTCTTAATGAGAAAACATCCGAGGCTTCTTTTGTGAAGTACAATAAGGAAGGGAGTGAGAGGTTAACAGTAGAAGTTCGTCTATCTGCTCATGTGGATCACGAAGCGTTGTTGAAGCTGTTGGAGTTTATTTATTCAGGAAATTTGCAAGCAGGAGAAGACCTTGTGAAGAAGTTGAAAATTTTGGCTAAGCATTGCAATTTGCGTCATTTATTGCAATTGCTTTGTAGAAGTCGTCCAAAATGGGGCACTCCTATCCCAAGATTTGATCTTACCTCTGCTCTTGGACAGGCTGGACATCATTTATCGTAAGGATCTCTCCCTGATAGTTTAGTTATGGGTTTATAAGTTTTACCAAATTTGGAATTTCTTTCCTTTTTTACCACCAAGCTCGGCAAAACAGCTTCTAGGTGAGCTGATAACATACCAACCTCTATATGCTGTCTCTGGGCTGATAGTTTTACTGTGGACATTTTTCAAACTGATCTGTGAATGGAACTGTAGTTATGAACTAGTAATAATCTAATTGATTATCTTATTCAATTAAACATTCTGGAGAACTACAATTGGTTCAGCATTTTGAAATGATTTGTAGCTATAAAAGTGACTCAGAGACATGAGTCTTGACCAGTGGCGAAGCCAAGAATAAATTCCAGTGAGGTCAAATTATTGCTAAGCTATAAATAATTTGGCGGGGTTCGGGGGCAGTTCCTCTGAGCCAATTGTTTTTAATAATTTTGTACTTTCGAGTCACACACACACACACACACACATATATATATATATTATATTATAATGACAATATAATAAATAATAATATATGGTATATATACACTATATTGACTCATAATAGACTTTTTTAATCACAACTGTTCATATGCAATTAATTCATTAATTATTTTTAAAAATAATATAAATTAGATTATTATTTAGTTTAAAATATTATAGAGAAATATACATATATTATTGAGAGAATATGAGTAATATGTGGTTAAAATTTGATTGACAGTTATAAACTTTCAATTTGACCCCATATAATAGAAAATTTATAAAATTTTAGTGGGGTCCAATTATATATAATACTTAAAATTTTTAAAATTTACCTTACATTATAAATCAATTATTTTTTTCAGTGGGGTCAATTGACCCCACAATCTTTTATGTGGCTTCGCCACTGGTCTTGACTCTTGAGTAGTAAACTTTGTTTTTAATGCCAAATACCATAGTGCATGCAGTACTTTTTTTTAAGAGGAGGGAGAGAGAAAGGGGTGGGGGTGTTTCACTTAACAACTCTAATAATTCTAACTGAATTTGCATTCCAATTACAGGGACGTTATTTTCAGCATAGGATGGGAGTAAACTTTGTTTTTAATGCCAAATGCCATAGTGCATGTAGTACTTTTTTTTAAGAAGAGGAGGGATAGAGAAAGGGTGGGGGGTGGGGTGGGGGGGGTGTTTCACTTAACAATTCTAATAATTCTAACTCAATTTGCATTTCAATTACAGGGACGTTATTTTGGAAGCTAAGCCAGATGCACTGCTACATTGGGCATGCAGTGTATGTTGTCTATCGGTACCACATATGCATGTTCACAAAGTTATCTTGTGTTCAAGTTGTGATTACTTGCGTGCTTTGTTTCGGTCAGGAATGCAAGACAGGTGCTTACTTCTTTATATTTTACTACCAATGAACTTGATTCATTATCATTTCATTTAAAAATAATGAAACCTTTAAACATATGTTACTAGTAGATCCAATATAATCTAAAAGAATCTGAAGCATTACTGTGACTCAAATGAGCTCACTATTTAAGAATTTCATTTATCATAATAGTTTGTCTTTCATCTAATCTATTACATCAGCTATATTCATAGCACAGAACAACTAAACAAAATACTAGTTTACCCTCTCAACTAACTCTCTGGGATCATATGGAATAAGCTACACTCTAGAAAATACTTGCTAATATGTCCCTGACTATATTTTACTGGGCCCGACAGTTTTGCTGTTATCAGTTATTCCCGACATTGTTGAGTTGAGTTGTAACCAACTTACCTTCTTCCTAATTATCACTATGTTGAAGATGGAAATTTTGGGAAATATTTTTTCGCAGTTATAGCTACCAGTGGTTTTTAATTTGTCATAAAGAAGAAAAAGTTATCAATAGCTTTTACGATGTTACATTTTCAGGAAGTTTAATTATTATATTTAAACTTCCTCGAGTAAGAAAAAACAGATTCAAAATTAAATATTCTACCAAACTGCATTTTCTGTTCCCCATTTTCATCTGTATACTTATTTTCTATTTCAAAGCTGTCACTTTAAGAATTTCACTAGTTATTATGTAGTAGATGTGCTATTTTGGGGTATACAGAGTGTGCTTTGCAGGCAACTGGTCAGGATTACCCATAAGTTAGGGGGTTATATATATGCTAGACATATGCTTCCAACATCTTGTTGTACCTGCAAATTTTTTGTTCTCTGCTGTCCCCTCCCCCACCCCCCCAGCAAATTTTATATTTCCCCGTCTCGAAAGCAAAGCTTTTTAGCTCACTTTCAAGTATTTATGCTGCAGCCATTCACAAACCATTAAAGTCTCCATCAGTTGGAAAGCACTGGTGAAACTAGTTGATTGGTTCTATTCAAATGTGCTGCCTCTTCCTGTATCCGGCTGTTTTTGGGATAATTTGGATGCTAACGAAAAGCTAAATGAACTGGTAACTTATTTAGAGCTTTGTTGGCTTGCTGAATTCTGGGTTCTAGATGATCTTCACGAAGAGTGCTCGAGAGTAATAATATCATGCTTGGATTCTACTTCATACCTGTCTATTAAAATCCTAAAACTAGCTGCTAGTTTATCTCAGTGGAAATTGACCGAGGTCGCTGCTGATTATCTGGCCCCTTTATATCACCGGCTACGCATTTCTGGGGATCTTGAAGCCCTGGATGAGGAGCTAATTGATATGGTTCGTGCAGCCTCCGTTAGACTTTCTCAAAAGGAGGGTGGTGGTTATAACTCTAGTTGATTTGATGAGTCTAGGCCCTAGTCTTTTGGGAGTTTATTGCAGTAAAATATATAGGAATCCTAATTTACTGGTGATGTTTAGTGCATGTATGTAAGTAATGTTTATCAACACGTTTTTGTCACAATATATAGGACTCTTAATTTTTTGGAATATATCCAGTGCCAGTGAGAACCACCAAGGAAGAGCAAGAAAAAGGAAAAATGAATTGAAAGCTTAAAAACTATTGGAATATTATTCATTTATAACTGTTATAAAACTTTAGCGAAGTGTAGAAAGATATTCTTATAATTGCTGCATAAATTTAGAGAGAATAAGTAAGAGAAAAGAGAGATTCTTCAGAGAAATTCTTATATCCCATCATTCAGCAGCATGCACTGCCTTATATAGGCAAGGTGGAGGAGTCATGGGGAAGGAAGGAGAAGAAAGAAGGAAAAAGGGAGTCACGGGAGGAGTACGAGAGAAGCAAGTAAGAGAATCACATGTGTAATACTTCTCCTGATTCTCTACGATATAAGATTATGTCTTATTAAAAATCATGTTAAGAAAACCCAGTGGGAAAAACTTAACGAAGGGAAAAAGAGTACATATCTTTTACATAAATATCTTAATTGACTGCCTCATTAAAACCTTGTCAGGAAAAACCCATTGGATAAAAACCGTGACTAAGAAAAAAGAGTACAGTCTTTCCCTCAAAAGGAATTCATTACTCCTTGATGAAATGTTGTCATAAGTCTTTCAGTCGACACATTCCGATCCTTTTTCGAAGTTTTGCAAACATTGCATTTGGTAGCGACTTTGTGAATAAGTCGGCTAGATTATCACATGATCGAATTTGATGCACATCTATATCACCCTTCTTTTGTAGCTCATGTGTGAAGAAGAATTTAGGTGAAATGTGCTTTGTTCTATCTCCCTTGATGTATCCTCCTCTAATTTGAGCAATGCATGCAGCGTTATCTTCATCCAGAATTGTAGGAATGTCTTTGATTGATGGTAATCCACATGACTTTTGAATATGCTGAATAATTAATCTCAACCAAACACACTCTCAACTTGCTTCATGTATAGCGAGAATCTCGGAGTGATTTGAAGATGTAGCTGTCATGGTTTGCTTTGTGGATTTTCAGGATATAGTCGTGTCACATTATGTAAATACATAATCTGTTTGTGATCTTCCATTGTGTGGATCTGATAAATATCCTGCATCGGCATATCCAACCAATCGCGACGTTGAATTTCTTGGATAAAATAATTCAAGATCTATACTTCCACGGAGGTATCTCAAAATGTGTTTGATCCCATCCCAATGTCTCTTAGTCGGAGAAGAACTGTATCTTGCTAACAAGTTGACAGCAAAAGTAATATCAGGTCGTGTACAGTTTGCAAGATACATAAGAGCACCTATTACACTTAGGTATGAAACTTCAGGTCCAAGAACTTCTTTCCCACTTTCTAGAGGCCGAAATGGATCTTTATCAACTTCTAAAGATCGAACAACCATCGGGATAGTCAAAGGATGAGCTTTATCCATATGAAAAAGACTGAGAATCTTTTCAGCATATGTGGATTGATGAACAAAAATTTCAGATGCTAAATGCTCCACTTGTATTCCCAAATAGAATTTTGTTTTTCCAAGATCTTTCATTTCAAATTCGTCCTTTAAATAAGTAGCAGTTCTTGTGAGTTCTTCAGGAGTACCTACAAGATTCAAATCATCCACATATACAGCAATGATGGAAAATTCACTTTGTGATTTCTTAATAAAAACACATGGACATACTTGATCATTTATATATCCATCTTTTATTAAATAATCACTAAGTCGATTATACCACATACGACCAGACTGTTTCAACTCATACAATGAGCGTTGTAACTTGATTGAATATATGTGACTGGGCCTTTGTGATTCAGCCATTTTCAATCCTTCAGGGATTCTCATATAAATCTCACTGTCAAGTGAGCCATATAGGTATGCTGTTACAACATCCATCAGACGTGCTTCTAAACTTTCCATGGTTGCCATACCTATTAAAAAGCGAAAAGTGACTCCATCCATTACTGGAGAGTATGTATCCTGATAATCAATACCAGGTTTTTGTGAAAACCCTTGAGCTACAAGTCGAGCTTTGTATCTCACAATTTTATTTTTCTTATTTCGCTTTCGTACAAATACACATTTGTTTCCAACCGGGATTACACCCAGCGGTGTTTGGACTACTGGTCCAAATACTTCTCTTTTCAATAGAGATTGTAGCTCAGTTTGAATAGCATCTTTCTATTTTGGCCAATCTTTTCTTTTTCGATATTCTTCCACGTTTTGTGGTTCAGGATCCGTGTCAGGAATCAAAGTAATATCTGATGCTATAGAGAAAGTAAATGTAAGGCCCCAACTTTTTATAAATGAAGATTTAATTTTCTCTAATTATTATTTTGAAATAGTAAGGGGTTGATTTGATTAATGTGGTTAGTTATGAGTAAAATGCGCAAATATTTTTAAATAAGCAAGTGGTTATAAAATATTCATTTCTGTCGGGGAATATTCGTTTTGTCGTGGAATATTCTTGCTGTCGGGGAATATTCGTACGACGGCGCAGTCTTTTGTGGGCCCTATAACGGAAAGCGATTGGATGAAGAAAACGACAAGTATAAGTTGTTTATAAATAACGACGTAGTTGTTACCGTTAATACTGTTGGAATACCCGGTGGTTAAAACACAGTAATACGCGTTGTTACACAGTAGCACACGATATTGCACCAATTATTGATTTTTACGTAAGAAGGCACTACTCAATAATTGTTAGAGTAATTACTGTTCAGTATTTTATTTTATTGATTCAATAATTGCTACGTTGATATTTTATATTACTGTTGTTTCAATAATTGTCACTACACAGTATTTTCTATTATCGAAGCAATAATTCATATTACCTGAATAATATTATTAGATAACATTATTGGCAATGTCTAGAAAGTTCTGTCTAAGGAGAGGTTTGGTCACCTAATTGCGCGCCAGTAAGGAGAGATCCTTATTGGAAAGCCCCCTCTTTCCTGGGAACGGCCTGGTTGCCAGTACTGTGTTTCTGTAATATTATTTGTGAATAATTAATTATTGATTTATATGATGAGGAAAATATTGATTTTATGTGGATATAGATGGAAAATTTTTTAAAGTGACAATTGTTGAAAATTGTTATTTTATCTTTTTTGATAAAATAATATTATATTATTATAATATAATATGATGATGTTTTTATAATGAATGCGAGATATATGAGTATATGAGGAGGAATAGTATTTTTATTACAATAAATGTTTAAAACATGTTAAACATGTTGGTGGACCCATTTCTTGACTGAAATTTAATTATAGCCTGTAAAATCGTCCGTTTGTGGATTTCAGTCAATTTCTATTTGGAAAAACTTTCTTCTGCAAAGTTGTAGAGAATTGAATTTCCTATAAAAAAATCGTGAGATTCGAATTTTCTGATAAAAGGGTTATTTATTATGAATTATTGAAGTTCCGAAATTCTGAAATAATTGATTTTTGGAAGTTTTAATTATTTTAATTAAGAAAAACGTTTTTTATATTTTGTGGCATCATTAACATGTGATAGGGGATTAATTCAGTTGGCAAAGGAGTGCGTAGAAAATTTTGATATATATATTAATATTATATTAAATTTTCTGCTTTGGTGTTCTAAGCATTTTCCTATAAATAGGGTACTTAGGTTAGAATTAAAAATCACACCAGAAACTGAAGTTTTCTCTCTCTATTATATCGACCGTATTTTTTGTAAGTATTTTAATACTTTGAGTATTGCTATACGGTGCAAGTTTCTTCAGCACTATATCTTGTATTACAGTCAGAAGTACTATCTTTTTGAGGTAAGGGATGTTATTTTTTTCATAAATAATATTATTTTTTCAATATCATTATGCCAAAATATTAGTTTGAACTTTTTATCAAATTTAAAACTTTTTCATGTCAGGATTACTATTCATGACTTACTATTCACGAGTTACTATTCATGAGTTACTATTCACGAGTTACTATTCATGAGTACTATTCACGAAGCATGATGATATTTTTTTGGTGAAATTTCTATCTTTTATTGTCGGAGTCACTATTCACGTATACGGCACTATTCACAGAAAAATTAAATTTTTGTTTTTCGTCCAAAATATCTATTCTGGATACTAGCTTCGATTGCATCCATGTTTTGATTATTCTTAAATTTTACTCCACCATGATTACTTATGAGGTATTTTTAGACATGGAATAGCTGAAATACGAATCCTTAATATTTATTCTTTTGTTTCACTGGATTCGTTTTCTTTAAAATATTTTTCATCATCCTCAGTCCTAAATGATGATATAACTGAATATCTTTGGCCTGTAGTGCAAAGATGAATGATTTTTTGATGAATATCTTTGGCCCGTAGTGCAAAGATGAATAGGTATTTAGATGAACATGACCAACTGATGAATATCTTTGGCCTGTAGTGCAAAGATGAATATTTGATTCCAGATATATATTGATTGATGTTACAGGGATAAAAGATAGACGATGAACTTTTAAATTCATATATAGAAGATAGTGGATTTCATTTTCTAATTAACTCTTCTAATGAATTATTATTTCCGCTGCGAATATTGATTTAAAACTTGTTGTCTATTTTATTCTATTAGATTTTTCCATGTTGAAGACTAACGATAATTTGTTTTATATTATCTTAGTCATAATGTTCTTTACTGGGCTAGTTGAGCTCACCCTTTTCCTTTTGTTCCATTTTTCTTCTCAGGATGCGAGAATGTAGCGAGTACTAGTCGGGGTGTGGAATGAAGGTTCTAGAAAGTCATTTTAGTAGTTCTCACCATTTTTGTAAAATAATGTATCAATAATTATAATGAGGACTTATTTGAGTGTTGATATTGTCTAGATGGCAATATTTGTATTTAAACTCACAGTTTTTATGTTGTATTAATAAAGTTGTAGTTGTTTCTGTACTATGTATTTTGACGACTCAGAATGGGTGTTGTATACCTATTTTGGGGGCGTCACATCAAATATGTCATCAACCATGACTTTGCTTCGATCCCATATTTTTTCATTATGTACATAATTTATTGAGATCTCTTGGTGTTCATCTCTTATCCCTTCACTGAGATTTTGAACCTCTTCTGGGGCTATTCCCACTCTTGGAATAAGTGCTACTTCTGGAGCGGGTATTCCTTCTGGGATTCCCTTATTTGCTTTTGATTTTCGTGGTACAGTGTCTTTTGCACCAATCGGTCTTCCACGTTTCTAGCGTGGTTTAGATTCTTATATTACCTTATTTGTCAATTCTCCATGAATTGATTTTTCAATAGGTATTTCTATCCTTGCTGGAGTATTCACTGCAGGTGTATGTGACTTTATCATTTTTCTAGCATCATTAAATGCATCTGGCATTTGATTTGCAATATTTTGTAAATGAATAATTCTTTGAACTTCAATTTCACATTGTCCTGTACGAGGATCAAGTGAATTTAATTCTGATGCATTCCATGATATTTCAGAGGGTTTTTTATTTAAAACTTTCTCTCCTCTTAATGGAGGAAATAAAGACTCATCAAAATGACAACCTACATAACGTGCAGTAAAAACATATCCAGTTAAAGGTTCAAGATATCTGATAATAGATGGAGAATCAAAACCAACATAAATACATATTCTTCGTTGGGCTCCCATCTTAGTTCTTTGTGGAGGTGCAATTGGAACATATATTGCACTTCCAAAAACTCGAAAGTGTGATATGTTGGGTATCTGTCCAAGAACTAACTGTAGAGGAGAAGAGCCGTTAGTCTTACTCGAATGATGGGTGCAACATGAAGAATTGCATGACCCCAAACTGAGGTAGGTAAGTTAGCCCTTAACATTAATGGTCGTGCAATTAGTTGAAGTCTTTTTATTAAAGATTCAGCTAAACCATTTTGTGTATGAATATGAGGAACAGAATGCTCAATAGAGATTCCAATAGTCATACAAAAATCATTAAAAGTCATTAATGAAAATTCAGCTGCGTTATCAAGTCGAATTAACTTGATTGGATGATCCGAGAATTGAGCTCGTAACTTGATTTTTGAGCAAGAAGTTTTGAGAAGACAAAATTTCGAGAAGAGAGAAGACAAACATGAGACCATCTAGTTGAAGCATCTATTAAAACCATGAAATATCGAAATGGGCCTGACAAAGGTTGAATAGGTCCACAAATGTCTCCTTGAACTCTCTCTAAGAATTTTGGGGCTTCTTTATAAATTTTTTACTAGTGATGGTCGAATAATTAATTTTCCTCGAGAACATGCAACACAAGGAAATTCACTACTAGGAAAAACCTTCTTATTTTTGAGAGGATGCCCAGTAGAATTTTTAATAATACGACGCATCATAGAAGTACCTGGATGACCGAGTCTTTCATGCCAAAGCATAAAGGATTTGGGATCTATGATTTTTGAAATCATAACAGCACGAGACTCAATTGCTCTAATTTTCATAGTATATAATTCAGAAGAAATTGAATGCAGTTTTTTTAGGATATTATTTTTTCCAGAAATAGTAGAAGTGATGAGAAGATATTCATTTTTATTTTCATTGGTTCTTTCAATGTGAAAACCATTCAGTCGAATATCTTTAAAACTAAGCAAATTTCTTCTTGATTTACTAGAATATAGAGCATCTTTGATAAAAACTTGTGTCTCATTTGGTAGAATGAAACTACCTTTTCCAAATCCCTCGATTATATTTGATGTACCAGAGATAGTTCCTACATTTCCCTTAGCTTTGATCAGTTGTGAAAAATATTTATCACTTCGAAAGATTGTATGAGTTGTTGCACTGTCTGCTAAACTTATATCTTCCCTATCCATTAAAAAATGGTCTGACACATATAAAAACATAAATAAGAAAAGTTACACTTCAAATATAATTTTATTCATGATAAACACATACCACATATAGAACGAAAATTAATAATATTATACATGCAGGATTTTTAATTAAAACAAGAAATTAAACGATATCCCAAAAGATACTTTCAGAAGGTTCAGTAATATCAACAACCTTTTCCTCATTGTTGGTCATTGGTGGATCATCAACAATATTCAATTGATGATTAACAAAGTTTGTTTCTGCCCCCATTACTTTGTTCTTTTGAGACTCCTGGAATAAATTAGCCAGATGCATCGGCGTACGACAGGTACGCGACCAATGCCCTTTTATCCCACACCTAAAACAAACATCTGGTTTGTTCTTTATCGGTGCTGCATTTTCTTTATTTTTACCCAACCCAGACACTCGCCACTTCTGGTGGCCTGAATTGTCGCGGTTCTGGAATTTGTTGTTATGATGGCTTCGTTTATTCTTTCATCCCCAAGACTTCTTATTATATGACTATCTCTTGTCACGTTTATTCTGCTGGAATGACGTGCTGTTAATATCTGGCAATGGGGTAGCACCCGTTGGCCGTACTTGATGGTTTTTCAACAACAATTCATTATTCATTTCTGCAACAAGGAGGATAGGCAACAAGTCACTGAATTTTGTGAACTTACTCAGTCTATATTGTTGTGACAGAATCATGTTGATGGGATGAAAAGTTGAGAGCGTTTTCTCTAACATTTGGGTTTCAGAAACTGGATCTCCGCACAAAGCCAAAGTAGAGGTTATTCTATAAACATTGGAACTATATTCCGTAATTGATTTGTAATCTTGTAGCCTTAAATTAAGCCACTCAAATTTGGCATTAGGGAGAACAACCAATTTTTGGTGGTCAAATCTTTCCTTCAGTTGTGTCCATAAAGACAAAGGATCTTTGACTGTTAAATACTTAGTCTTTAATCCTTCATCAATATGGTGACGAAGAAAAATTATGGCTTTTGCATTTTGTGCCGAAGTAGCTGTATTTCCTGATTCAATGGTCTTTTCTAACTCATTTGCACTAAGGTGCAATTCTGCATCAAGTGCCCAAGCCAAATAGTTGTCTCCAGAGATTTTCAAAATAGAAAAATCTATTTTTGCCAAGTTTGCCATCTATTCTGGGTTAAAACACAATTTTATTATTTATTAAAACAATAAATAATTGCATGTATAAAATTGGAAAAATAAACTATACCACAACCTCAAGTGGTGATAAAATGTAAATATAAATATTCTTATATTTACGTTATTAGCATATTATTTTAGTAAAAAGAATATGCAATCGTTAATGTATATATACAATATATATATATATATATATATATACAAAACTGCAAATGGATCTTCACCCGTTATGCGGTAATTCACGTAGACAAATCATTTCCACAATTTAATAAAAAAAGAATACGAAGGATCATTCACCATGCATGCGATAGACCGCACATGCAGGTTATTCTAACAGAATAATAAATAATAGAACCAGGTCATGCGTAATACGCACAGACAGGATATTCTAACAGAATAATAAATAATGGAACCAGGTCATGCGTAATACGCACAGACAGGATATTCCAACAAAATAATAAATAATTAAATAACATAAGAATTTCACCATATATAGGGTAGTCCACGTATACAGGTTATTCTCATAATTTAATAAGCGGTAAAAAGGTTTCCACCAAGTCTTGTAAGATCAACAAGGATAGATGGTACCACTGTAAATAATAAAATTTAAAAATGGACAATAAAACATAAATATAACTTGACGGTTAATATAATAGGCGGCAAAGACAGACCAATTCTAAGAATAACATTATACTATTGGTGGCATATATAGCCAAACCGGTAGTATAATAATAAATTGCAAGAATTTAAGGGCAATTATAAGAATAAAATTATATTAATGGTGGCATAACCAAACCGGTAATATAATAATAAATTACAAGAATTTAATTTTACCGTCTCAGTTGGTTAGAGCTTCGTGCTGATAACGTGTTATAAAACTTTAGCGAAGTGTGGAAAGATATTCTTATAATTGCTGCATAAATTTAGAGAGAATAAGTAAGAGAAAAGAGAGAAATTTTTCAGAGAAATTCTTATATCCCATCATTCAGCAGCATGCACTGCCTTATATAGGCAAGGTAGAGGAGTCATGGGGAAGGAAGGAGAAGAAAGAAGGAAAAAGGGAGTCACGGGAGGAGTACGGAAAAAGCAAGTAAGTGAATCACATGTGTAATAATAACACTATATTTTATCATTGTTGTGGATGTGAGAAGTATGATGGTTGGATTTATGTTCGTTAAGATTACTTTTTCACTTTTATATTTATTTTTATTTTTATCATATCTTTTTTCCCTCCACATTTTTCAAGTTCCAAATGTGCACTTGGGGTTCTTTTGTTGTTTTCATGTTTTGCTTTTTATTTTTGTTTTTATATGTTTACGCTTTTACTTATTTTCACTAGTGAAAATAAAAATTAGACAACGTTGTTTGATAATTATATTTTAGTGTTAATTTTATTTTATAAAGAGGTAAAGTTTGAACTTTTGATGCTGACAAAATGAACCTCATTAAAGTTGAAATGACTGTGCTGTCAAAATTGAAGAAGTGTTATAATCATGATTGCCTACTCATCAGGGCAACCCTTCCTTTCTTCTTTCACTCCATGATCTCCCTCCCCTTTTGTAATACCCAGTAAAATAAATAAATATTAAATAATAAAAAATTTCTTTGTTTTAAAACATATTAATTGGACTGTTATTTATTTTTGGGTCAACTAGTTATTTAGTTTGTGTGGGCTAATAAATATTAATAAAAGATGGGTAAATTAATTTAGTGCAATTTGGGCCTTAAAATTTATTTGGATTTAATTTAATTAAATGTGGGTAATATTAATTTTATTACAATTAGGAGAATAAATAAGATAATTAATAAACAAATAAACACTAAAACCTAATCACAAGCGCTGCAAATCAGAAAAGAAAAGAAAAGAGGAGGCAACGGTGAGAGATCATAGCAGAAAAGAGAAGCAAACATGTGTCTTTTCTTTCTTTCTTTTTTTTTTACTAATTGTTGGCTCATAGACATGATTTGTTATTCCTTAGAAATTAGTTACTTTGATTTTCTTTCTAAGCCTACTGTTATGAAATTGTGGTGTAATTTATATATAAATATATAGTCATTAACGGGATTGTAAAATTGGAAGCTACTGAACTTTTCGTGTATAACAATAACAAGGATTATTATATATATATATATTGGTTGATTGCAGGTTATTGGGCGAATTATATATATAGATTTTTATATTTTATTTTACTGAGTATTTAATTTATGAAGCGTATAAATCGAATTAATGAATCAAATTGAAAGTTATGTATATCAGTTTAAATTAATTAATCTTGTTGTTAATATTATAAAATTTACTTGGTAACAATTTAACAATATTACATTGTTGATGAGTAAGTTTGTAATAAAATTTTTATCTTATTGTTTTGTTTAATTAGTTCGAACGGAAGGAATTTAACGAGACAAATTTGGAATTTAAATTTTGGGTATTACATTGTTTAATCCAGGTACGGATTTCGTACTCTTTCAGCGAGATTCTTTTATTTTTGATTTATTGGTTTCGTTATTCGTTTCGAAATTTAGTATTGCCTCTCATAATTATTTCTTGTCAATTTATTGTGATAGTCTGTTTGGGCATTTTTATTAGAACTCCTATTTGTACTCTTTAGACTAGTGTATCATGTCTATTTAATTATTTCGATCTTTGTAGAAAGTACATGTTAATATATTTAGAGACTTTGTGTTGATATTTTGTTTCAGTTTAACATGTACATGTTAGAACCCCTATGTTGTGTCGCATGTGTTGTGGCATTATATTTTGTTAGAATACCGTAGGGTATACCTGAGCTATAACCACCCGTGGGGGTACCACAGGCATATCCTCTTGGCACTGAGGCATGACACCTTCCGTGGTGGTGTGATCAGTCCACGACGTCTCCGTTTTGTGCTCCGGTGGGAGTTGGCCATTTGGTGTTTTGTTGTGGGAGGCGTATGGGTCGACCCTAGTTTTTCTGTTCTGTTCTGTTCTGTGGATTGGTGATGTTTGTGCCAAACACGCCTTCCGATTTTTCATGCATTAGATTCGCGGTCCAATGTGTGTGACTTGCCTCTGTGGCATTATTTGACTTGCCTATGTGGCATTATTTGACTTGTCTGTGTGGCAAGGTATATTTCTATTTTATTCTGAGCTCGGTATGAAATAACACCCAGTCATTTGATTCAGCCTATTATTTCGTTGTGTTAGATTTGTTCGTTTCGTTTCAGTTCGTTTCGTCTCTTTTCATTTAATTGAGTTAGTTATTTCGGTTCATTAATTATATTTTATATCCGTACTGGGCATTTGGCTCATGCTGTATTTTTCTTCCGGCAGGTAATCAGGGGAATCAAGGGCAAGTGTGATGAGAGCTCCATTCATTCCAATGATTTAGAAATATTATGTTTAAACTTGATGTGTCAGTTTACTTGAAATTGTAATAATTATTTTAGATTGTGGTTTGAGACAGTTGGAGATTTATTATGGTTGACTTGTGGTATTTATCAGTTATTAAGACCATTCTTTTGTGGCTTTGAGCCTTGTTATTAAATTCATCAGTTTTGGTTATGTTTTGAGTAACCTCTCTTTCTATTTCGGAAAGGGGGTGTTACACCTTTCCCTTCTCCTCCTCCTCCCGTGAACCTTTTCCTTCTCCCCGTGACTTCTACTTTTCCTATATAAAGGAAATGATATTGAAGGAAATAATAAGAATTTCTCTGAATAGTTTCTCTCTCTTTATCTCTTATTTATTCTCTCTAAATATATGCAATTATAAGAGTATTTTTCTACACTTTGCTAAAGTTTTATAACACGTTATGAGCACGAAGCTCTAACCAACTGAGACGGTAAAATTAAATTCTTGCAATTTATTATTATATTACCGGTTTGGCTATGCCACCAATAATATAATTTTATTCTTTTAATTGGCTTTAAATTCTTGTAATTTATTATTATACTACCGATTTGGCTATGCCACCAATAGTATAATGTTATTCTTACAATTGGCTTGGCTTTGCCGCCTATTATATTCTTTAACTGTCAAGTTATATTTATGTTTTATTGTCCATTTTTAAAATTTTGTTATTTACAGTGGTACCATCTATCCTTGTTGATCTTACAAGACTTAGTGGGAACCTTTTTACCACTTATTAAATTGTGAGAATAACATGTATATGCGGAATACCGCATACCTGGTGAATAATCCTTTGTATTCATTTCTTATTAAATTGTGGGAATAACCTGTCTACGCGGACTACCGCATGCATGATGAAATTATTCTGTTATTCCATTCTTTATTATTCTGTTAGAATAACCTGTCTATGCGAACTACCGCATGCCGGGTGAAGATCTATTTGCATTTTTTTATATATATTTTTTGTTGAACTATAATACTTGTATATACATTAATGATTACATATTCTTTTTACTAAAATAATATGCTAATAACATAAATATAAGAATATTTATATTATTTATATTTGTATTTTATCATCACTTGAGGTCGTGACTTAGTTTATTTTCTCTATATCATACATGCAATTATTTATTGTTTTAATAAATAATAAAATTGTGTTTTAACCCAGAATAGATGACAAACTTGGCAAAAATAGATTTTTCTATTTTGAAAATCTCTGGAGACAACTATTTGACTTGGGCACTTGATGTAAAATTGCACCTTAATGCAAATGAGTTAGAAAAGACCATTGAATCAGGAAATACAGCTACTTCGGCACAAAATACAAAAGTCATAATTTTTCTTCGTCACCATATTGATGAAGGATTAAAGACTGAGTATTTAACAGTCAAAGATCCTTTGTCTTTATGGACACTACTGAAAGAAAGATTTGACCACCAAAAATTGGTTGTTCTCCCTAATGCCAAATTTGAGTGGCTTAATTTAAGGTTACAAGATTACAAATTAATTACGGAATATAGTTCCAATATTTATAGAATAACCTCTACTTTGACTTTATGTGGAGATCCAGTTTCTAAAACCCAAATTTCAGAGAAAACGCTCTCAACTTTTCATCCCACCAACATGATTCTGTCACAACAACATAGACAGAGTAAATTCACAAAATTCAGTGACTTATTGTCTATCCTCCTTGTTACAGAAAAGAATAATGAATTGTTGTTGAAAAATCATCAAGTACAGCCAACGGGTGCTACCCCATTGCCAGATATTAACAGCACGTCATTCCAGCAGAATAAACGTGACAATAGATGGTCATATTATAAGAATACTTGGGGGCGAAAGAATAAACGAGACCATCATAACAACAAATTTCAGAACCGCGACAATTCAGGCCACCAGAAGTGGCACGCGTCTGGGTCGGGTAAAAATAAAGAAAATGCAACCCAGATAAAGAACAAACCAGATGTTAGTTTTAGGTGTGGGATATTGGTCGCGTACCTGTCGTACGCCGAGGTATCTGGTTAATTTATTCCAGGAGTCTCAAAAAAACAAAGTAATGGAGGCAGAAACAAACTTTGTTAATCATCAATTGAATATTGCTGATGTTCCACCAATGACCAACAATGAGGAAAAGGTTGTTGATATTACTGAACCTTCTGAAAGTATCTTTTGGGATATCGCTTAATTTCTTGTTTTAATTAAACACCCTGCATGTATAATATTATTAGTTTTCGTTCTATACGTGGTATGTATTTATCATGAATAAAATTATATTTGAAATGTAACTTTGCTTATTTATATTTTTATATGTGTCAGACCATCTTTAATGGATATGGAGGATATATGTTTAGCAGACAGTGCAACAACTCATACAATCCTTCAAAGTGAGAAATATTATTCACAACTAATCAAAGCTAAGGAAAATGTAGGAACTATCTCTGGCACATCAAATTTAATCGAGGGATTTAGAAAAGCTAGTTTCATGCTACCAAATGAGACACGAGTTTTTATTAAAAATGCTCTATATTCTAGTAAATCAAGAAGAAATTTGCTTAGTTTTAAAGATATTCGACTAAATGGTTTTCACATTGAAACAACCAATGAAAATGATAATGAATATCTTCTCACCACTTCTACTATTTCTAGAGAAAAGAATATCCAAGAAAAACTTCATTCAATTTCTTCTGGATTATATACCATGAAAATTAGAGCAACTGAGTCTCATAATGTTATGATTCCAAAAATCATAGATCCCAAATCCTTTATGCTTTGGCATGAAAGACTCGGTCATCCAGGTACTTCTATGATGCGTCGTATTATTGAAAATTCTACTGGTCATCCTCTCAAAAATAAGAAGGTTTTTTCTAGTAGTGAATTTCCTTGTGCTGCGTGTTCTCGAGGAAAATTAATTGTTCGACCATCACCAGTAAAAGTTTATATAGAAGCCCCAAAATTCCTAGAGAGAATTCAAGGAGACATTTGTGGACCTATTCACCCATTGTCTGACCCATTTCGATATTTCATGGTTTTAATAGATGCTTCAACTAGATGGTCTCATGTTTGTCTTCTCTCTTCTCGAAATTTTTCCTTCTCAAAACTTCTTGCTCAAATAATCAGGTTACGGGCTCAGTTCTCGTATCATCCTTTCAAGTCAATTCGACTTGATAACGCAGCTGAATTTTCATCAATGACTTTTAATGATTTTTGTATGACTATTGGAATCTCCATTGAGCATTCTGTTCCTCATATTCATACACAAAATAGTTTAGTTGAATCTTTAATAAAAAGACTTCAACTAATTGCACGACCATTAATGTTAAGGGCTAACTTACCTACCTCAGTTTGGGGTCATGCGATTCTTCATGCTGCAGCCATCATTCAAGTAAGACGACCAACGACTCTTCATAAATTTTCTCCTATACAGTTAGTTCTTGGACAGATACCCAACATATCACACTTTTGAGTTTTTGGAAGTGCAGTATATGTTCCAATTGCACATCCACAAAGAACTAAGACGGGAGCACAACGAAGAATAGGTATTTATGTTGGTTTTGATTCTCCTTCTAATATCAGATATCTTGAGCCTTTAACTGGAGATATTTTTACTGCACGTTATGTAGATTGTCATTTTGATGAATCTGTATTTCCACCATTAGGAGGAGGGAAAGTTTTAAATAATAAAACCCTCTGAAATATCATGGAATGCATCAGATTTAAATTCACTTGATCCTTGTACAGGACAATGTAAAATTGAAGTTCAAAGAATTATTTATTTACAAAATATTGCAAATCAAATGCCAGATGCATTTAATGATGCTAGAAAAATGATAAAGTCACATACACCTGCAGTGAATACTCCAGCAAGAATAGAAATACCTATTGAAAAATCAATTCCTGGAGAATTGACAAATAAGGTAATAGAAAAATCTAAACTATGCCAGAAGCGTGGAAGATCGGTGGGTGCAAAAGATACTGTACCACGAAAATCAAAAGCAAATAAGGGAATCCCAGAAGGAATACCCGCTCCAGAAGTAGCACTTATTTCAAGAGTGGGAATAACCCCAGAAGAGGTTTAAAATCTCAGTGAAGGGATAAGAGATGAACACCAAGAGATCTCAATAAATTATGTACACGATGAGAAAATATGGGATCGAAGTAAAGTCATGATTGATGATATATTTACTTTCTCTATAGCATCAGATATTACTTTGATTCCTGACACGAATCCTAAACCACAAAACGTGGAAGAATGTCGGAAAAGAAAAGATTGGCCAAAATAGAAATATGCTATTCAAACTGAGCTACAATCTCTATGGAAAAGAGAAGTATTTGGACCAGTAGTCCAAACACCGCTGGGTGTAATCCCGGTTGGAAACAAATGGGTATTTATACGAAAGCGAAATGAGAAAAATAAAATTGTGAGATACAAAGCCCGACTTGTAGCTCAAAAGTTTTCACAAAAATCTGGTATTGATTATCAAGATACATACTCTCCAGTTATGGATGGAGTCACTTTTCACTTTCTGATAGGTATGGCAACTATGGAAGGTTTGAAAACACGTCTGATGGATGTTGTAACATCATTTATGTGGCTCACTTGACAGTGAGATTTACATGAGAATCCCTGAAGGATTGAAAATGGCTGAATCACAAAGGTCCCGTCACATATATTCAATCAAGTTGCAACGCTCATTGTATGAGTTGAAACAGTCTGGTCGTATATGATATAATCGACTTAGTGATTATTTAATAAAAGATAGATATATAAATAATCAAGTATGTCCATGTGTTTTTATTAAGAAATCACAAAGTGGATTTTCCATCATTACTGTATATGTGGATGATTTGAATCTTGTAGGTACTCCTGAAGAACTCACAAGAACTGCTACTTATTTAAAAGATGAATTTGAAATGAAAGATCTTGGAAAGACAAAAATTCTGTTTGGGAATACAAGTGGAACATTTAGCATCTAGAATTTTTGTTCATCAATCCACATATGCTAAAAATATTCTCAGTCGTTTTCATATGGATAAAGCTCATCCTTTGACTACCCCGATGGTTGTTCGATCTTTAGAAGTTGATAAAGATCCATTTCGACCTCTAGAAAGTGGGAAAGAAGTTCTTAGGCCTGAAGTTCCATACCTAAGTACAATAGGTGCTCTTATGTATCTTGTAAACTGTACACGACCTGATATTACTTTTGTTGTCAACTTGTTAGCAAGATATAGTTCTTCTCCGACTAAGAGACATTGGGATGGGATCAAACACATTTTGAGATACCTCCGTGGAAGTATAGATCTAGGGTTATTTTATCAAAGAGATTCAACGTCGCGATTGGTTGGATATGCCGATGCATGATATTTATCATATCCACACAATGGAATATCACAAACATGTTATGTATTTATATATTGTGACACGGCTATATCCTGGAAATCCACAAAGCAAACAATGACAGCTACATCTTCAAATCACTTAGAGATTCTCGCTATACATGAAGCAGGCAGAGAGTGTGTTTGGTTGAGATCAATTATTCAGCATATTCAAAAATCATGTGGATTACCATCAATCAAAGACATTTCTACAATTCTGTATGAGGATAACGCTGCATGAATTGCTCAACTTAGAGGAGGGTACATCAAGGGAGATAGAACAAAACACATTTCACCTAAATTCTTCTTCACACATGAGCTACAAAAGAAGGGTGATATAGATGTGCATCAAATTCGATCATGTGATAATCTAGCTGACTTATTCACAAAGTCGCTACCAAATGCAACGTTTGCAAAACTTTGGAAAAAGATCGGAATGTGTCGACTGAAAAACTTATGACAACATTTCATCAAGGAGTAATGAATTCCTTTTGAGGGGAAGACTGTGCTCTTTTTTCTTAGTCACGATTTTTATCCCAATGGGTTTTTCCTGACAAGGTTTTAACGAGGCAGTCAATTAAGATATTTATGTAAAAGATATGTACTCTTTTTTCCTTCGTTAATTTTTTTCCATTGGGTTTTCTTAACAAGGTTTTTAATAAGACATAATCTTCTATCGTAAGAAATCTGGGGAAGTGTTATAATCATGATTGCCTACGCATCAGGGCAACCCTTCCTTTCTTCTTTCACTCCGTGATCTCCCTCCCCTTTCCCTTCTTCTCCTCCTCCCGTGAACCTTTTCCTTCTCCCCGTGACTTCTCCTTTTCCTATATAAGGAAATGATATTGAAGGAAATAATAAGAACTTTTCTGAATAGTTTCTCTCTCTTTCTCTCTTACTTATTCTCTCTAAATATATGCAATAATAAGAGTTTTTTTCTACACTTTGCTAAAGTTTTATAACAAGAAGCAACTTTTTTGATGTCAAATTGATTTTGCTTCCACTTTTTTCAAAAGAGAAACAGTTGCCAAAATAATAATTTTTATTTCTAATTTCAAAATTTGAAAGCAGAAACAATTACCAAGCGAACTATCAAGTGTTTCATATTTCTGCTTCTAGATATGCAGTAGCAAAGGGTAGATGGTATGTGATGGGCCCCACCTTATAGAATTAGCAAAATATTGTGGAAATAATCCTCCATAGACACGAAAATTAAAATTTCCAATATTTTTTATTTTTTTTGATGTAATGGAGGTAGTTAAAGACCAAGAGGATAATGCTCAGAAGAGCAAACATTGAGAACTCTAATGGAGTCCTTACAAAGATAAGAAAAGAAATTTTCTGAAGGAGAGTCTAGAAACTTGAATTCCAATTTCGTCAATATAGCTTCCCTACCTTTTGGAAGGGTAAAATGGAGACTCGAAAAGGTGGCAAAGAAATAGAGAGTTAACATTAATAGTAAAAGTAAATAACCTTTTTATTTACGAGTTTAGGAGAAAAAAGAAATTTTATATTCCTTGGTCTTATTAGCAAGACTGGAAGAAAAGACGAGAAAGTAAATCATTATAAATTTGTATTTGTTCGGTTTATAGTTAGACACTGAAAAAAAAGGTCATTAAATTTATTTTTATTTTCTCGCTATTTTCTATCCTTTGAAAAACAAAAATTACAAAACAAATAACTTTACCTAGAGAGAAAATTGAGACCATCTTTGCAATTTTAGTGTTTTCCATTATTTAAGGGTAAAGGTGTAGACCGGGTAAACACCTTTACAAAATAGAAATTGATATTTACACGTGATTTTTTAATATTTTTACATGAAAAATATCGCTATAGATGTATAATGACGGTAAAAACTGCCGCTATAAGATCTATTATAGCGATGATTTTCATATGAAAATATAAAAAACTCATGTGATGTAAAAATATCAGCTTCCTTACAAAATATAGGCTTGCATCCATACCAACAGCAGCAAAAGTAGCACATGCAAAAACATCTCCCAGCACAAAGCTTGCATGTAAGCATCATCTTATATAACGTAAATATAGAAACATCCAACATGTGTAGGCACATGCAATCCCAAAACAAAATTTACCAAAATGATACTTATTATTTAAAGGGCAAATAAAAAAGGAAACAATGCATCATCGGAGTATCAAAGGAAGGAAAATAAAATGAGCAACTATCAACCCAAAAGCTGATAAACTAATATCAACATTTCTATGTCCAACTCCCAAGTACCTATCCTACTACTACTAGACCAGCAGCAGCAACAGTTACTAAACCCCAACACTAAATTATTCCCACCTCCATGGGGATAATAGTGAAGGAACATGGGAAGTCATCTGAAATGAAACCAACCTGTACATTTCTAATCCCCAAGTCCACGTTACTATCGGAAATTGCACAAGAGAGCATCCAAATAAGCTCTCAAGAAAGGAGAAAACCAGCAACGCTCCAACATAGTACACAAAATCAGCTCAAAAATTCTAACAAAACAACAGTATGGAGGTAAGCATCAAGCATACATGTAAATCTAGAACGATTAAACTTGTGTTTTGGCTAGTACCTGCTTCCTTCCTCCAACCTCATGCAACCAACAATATGTCCAATAAGACAGGACACTGAACACGTATACCCAAACCTTTGCAAGTCAGTGATACATCTTATAAAACACTTCAATACCTCCAGTTCAAAGTCAGCTGTCACCACTCTCCCCGGCATTACCATTAAATCCAAGCACAGGCATTGAACGCTGTGCAAAGTCCAGTAACACCTTCCTCTGCTGTTCATTTGTATGAGGAAGACTTGCACGTAAAAGCTCCACAGGCATTTCTCTACTGATAGCTCTTGTTGCATCTGATCCTATAGTAGCCACGTCTGGTAGGCCTTGTTGGAGCAGTGATTGCATAGTAGTATCATATTTACTGATGCAGTGCTTTGTAAGAAGGCCAAAAAATGCATCAAAAGAGGCCTGCCAAAAGGCCCGATTAGGCATGCTGCAGTTGCCAGCAGCACGAGGATCTGTTAGGAGTTCAGTTGCCCTCTCCAGGACAGATTTCAGAACAACAGAAGCACCATCCCCGGCAGAGCTCCCAAGGGGTCTGAGCGGAGGATGCTCTGCAGAACAAACCACCGATGCAAGACAGGCTCCGAGTGCTCTAAGCTCCATGCCACGAACACAAGATGAGACCGTCTTCACAAGGTTGGTAGTTGTGTCAGTAGCTCCAGGATCAGCAGGAAGGCCCCCAAACAAGAACCTTAAATGACGGAATATAGCCATGCAAACTACTCGGATGAGTTCACCACCAGTAAAGAGAAGCTCAAGGTACCTCAATAGGAGCTTCCGGCCCTTGGGAAGAGAGACTAACCGAAGGAAAACAAGGTCATCCTTGGGAGCCAGATTCACTGTGTGGCCATTTCTGCCAAGTGGGTCAACAAGTTGAAGTGATGCTGCCAAGCCTTCCAGTAGGACCAGCCGCCGCTCCCTTAGCTGGACAGCAACATCTTGGAGTTGATTGAACTGTAAGAACCTATCAATATCATCGACATCAAGAAGAAGGGAAAGGCCGTCCTCAATAGTTACTCTAGCAGCCAGCATTGGCTCCTGTTCCAAGGGCTTCTCCAAACCTTTTGGTTCAGTGCTTCCAGTGGCTGACGAATTTGGTGGGTCAACTTCAAGAAGTGGACGAGGTCTACGAATGGACGAGAATGAAACCCTCCCAAGAGCATCAACCTGGAGAAAGGCATGTGGCTCGGTATTAGCTCGAGCACGAGAAGGAAAATCCTTCAGGTTGGTGGGGCAGAAATGGTGTCTTAACTTCGCACCAGCAGATTTTTTTGCCAGACAAGCTTGGTTATAATAATCTTCAACATATGGATCATTACTGTGTGTAGCAGCAAGCTGCATTCTGAGAATATTTTCAATTTCATCAGCTGTCATATACTTGGCTCTGAACTGTGGCCATCCACTATCACTCCTTTGGCTACTGGCATCAGAGCCCTGGTGTGAATACCGGACACCCTGCCTACCTCTTGGAAAGTATTTAGGTCTTTGATCTCTCAAATCATTCATTCCAAGCACTTCAAAGTTGTTCATTATAGGTTGGGCAGGAGAAAGATGGTGACTAATAAGTTGGGTCTGCAGCCCTGATACATGGCCAAATGCAGGCCGAAACTGATGGTGTAGCATATGTTGTTGTGTTTGCTGTTGCTGCATTAACTGTGGGGACATTAGACCATTTTGAAGAGGCAAATGTTGTTGCAACGGATTGTTCGAGGGGCTGGAATGATTTCCAAGATATAAACTCGTATGATTGACCCATTGGTTCTGCGGTCGACTGTTAACGGGGAGACCAGGAGGAGCAAATTGAGGCAAACTTGTGCCAAACTGTGAACCATGGGGTAAAGCAGCCAACTGAAGCGGAGGGTCAGGAAAGGGAGAGTGACTGCGTGAAGTCGGTGGCAATTGGTGCCCACCTGGATGATAAGGAATATTAGAATGGCGTGATTGAGGGTCGGGTGAAGGTTGCTGAGATCTGCCACCATGGGGAGGATATGAAGTGAAAGATGATTTAGGAGCAAGAATTGGTTCACTGGAGAAGTGTTGTTGCTGGTGAATATGTTGTTGCTGATGTTGTTCAGGATATGAAGATGTTCTGTACAATATCTGTGATTCCCCAGGATAAACAGAGGAAGAAGAATGTTGCTGCGATGACCATCTTCTGCTTTCCTCAGTACTTTCAGCATCAATGGTGTGCTGATCATACCAGTTAGGGAAATCTCCCTCTCGTGCCCATTCAGTAGCAGATGAACCTGGAAATAAGACGGTGAAAAGAGATCAACATAGCCCCATTAAATCCAATAACTGCTAGCATCAACAAAGAGATATAAATGAATAGTTCGCAAAGTTTTGATCCTTTCGCCCCCACTTTGAAAAAAGGTTGAGATGTTTGGTATTACTGAAGGGAATTGAATTTCATGACTGGTTTAATACTTTCAGTCCATGAACTTGCCTTCAAAATTGACACCAAAAGTAATGAAGTCGGTTCATAAAAACGATTGTTCACATGATGCACTGATTCTGGCAACTGAAGACACATTAGCTACTCTTTATTGCGTCATTTTTTATTATCATCTAAATACACTGGATATAACATACTTGAGAGTGCTTAGTATTGACTTGCACGGAGAAGATATACGAGACACATTTGTTCAAAGTCACATGAACGATCAGAGTCCATGCCTTTTACTTGTTCAAATATATTCATTTTGTGTGCAGCAGAAATCTTGAATTGATTTATTTAGTGCAAGTGAGAGAAGAAGTGCTATGATGGGTCCCTCCAAGTATATGGAATGTTGAAACCATGCAGTCAATTTAATAATGGTCTGAACGCTCAATACAGGGGCATAGTTTGCCACTAAAATCACTAGAACGTTAAACACATATATTCAATTAAAATCAATGAAGAGACAAAGACATATAATAATACTATAGCTGTACTCACTTTCTCTGGATTCCCCATCACCAATAACTCCAGCACTTCTTGGAGCACTGACAGTCTTGTTCAACTGCGGACAAGAAAGAAAGGAAATGAAGTTAAAGTAGCAATAATAAGCTAGAACACAAGAATCAATACTAAAAAACATACTTCAGTTCAGTCTAAGCCAACAACATTATCATCATTACCACCATAAAGTACATCCAATGGACAAGAATAAAATGTAACCAGTAAGATATCAATGTATTATGTATCAGATTTGTCTTTTTTTTGTGGGGGGGGGGGGGGGGGGGGGTGGTTCATAAGCAGTTGAAATATTTCTCACACCTCGGGATTCAGCAAAATCATGAAAGGCTTGTTTGGTGTATTTTCCAGTAATCACTTCCTTGAGATGTGATCTTCAAGAATAATAAATAAATAAATAAATAAGAGAAAGGTTTTTTAATTAGTTTACGTTGCTGACTGGAGTAGAATACAACAGAGTGAATAGGATTATTCTGAGAGCTCTTTATATCTACTCATTTTATCTGTAAGATACACAAACCAAACAAGTTATGAAACTCTTTCCACTACAAAAACAGTGCCATATAAGTCGGACATTTCATCTACAGGTTCACTAGGAAGATACATTTCAATTGATTGATGAAATTTCTAAAACAGAACAAGAAAGTTCGACAAAAATTAAAAAATAACAAATCTGCATCTGTCCTCATCTGAGATTTGTATTCTACAGCATTATGTAACGCAATCGCAGTCATATGGAAAGAAAAGAGCACAAATAACAACACCTCATCCTGTACACTAAACATCATACTATCAAAAAGTAAACGGAGTTGAGCAATAGAAAGAAGTAAAAAAATATGCAATATGTTTAGCACAAAAAAATAGACAGAAAATTCCTGCTGTGTACAGTGCTTTTAATTCAATAATTCCACCTGAAGAAAAACAACTTTTAGCTGCAAACAGACATCTCCTTTTAGCACAAAATTAAAGGCCTTGTGCTGAGCAGAATCTTACTTTATATTAGTCTACGAGGTACTCCAATGATACTCATAAATAAGTTTGAATGCTTTTAAACTCTAGTTCTAAAAAGTTTTCCTTTCATCCTTGTTAATGATGGGGGACAGGGGTTTTGGGACAAGGTTATATGCCACACATAGTTCTCACGCAAAACACAAAAAATTCTAATATGTCAATGTATCAAAATAATAAAGTACATCACTATTTATAATACTCTTCAACTTTCTCAACCTAAATTGGACTCTAATATGATAACTAAAAATTAAAGATACAAATTAAACTACTACTTCTAATTCATGGGCTTCCAAAGCCTTTTATATAGTTCTAACCAAGTCTCGCGGTGGGCTTGTACTACATCAGTTAATTATTGAACAAAATCGAAATATAATTAGCTGCATAAGCATTTTCCTTATCAGAAAGAAGTTTCACAAAAATCCTTGCACAAGCAATTAACACTAAGTTTCCATGTCGCCTAGATACTCATCCGACAAAAAACCACTAACACATAACCATAGATCCTATAAAATCATGGAAAACCTCATATGACTTATAAACAATTTGCAGTTACCATAACCCAATTAACCCCCTGCCTTTAAATTTTTTTGCTACTTGTATACAAAACAAAATTAATAGATTCATTTTAAAACGAATAATACCACTTGATATACACCAAAAAATCTTAACACAAATGATAACACTTTATATGAAGCCAGATAGACCCCTCTCAGTATCAAAGCAGTATTAAATACCACATTTCTAGTGGATCTATTTAATGGCATTACCTTCCCATGGAAATTTGATTAACATTACTAAAGTAATGTTTAGTAATGATACACAGTTCACCCTTTATGAAATTTAGATGTCTCCAGCGAACTACTAGTTAGGAAAGTACTTGGTAAACTCAGACCGACAAATGGACACTGGTGTTTGGATAACATTTTCTGTTTTCTGTTACCAAAAGGCTTCTTTTAAATAAAACCAGAAAGGTGTTTTAGACTGTTTTCAGATTTGGGTATAATAGTTTTCAAAAAATTGTAGTTTGGTATTTTGTGCTGTTGAGAAGTAAAAGAACTAATGTTCTTCTGTATCTCTTCAGTTTTTTTTAAAAAAAAATCTTGTTTAAGAAACCAAACGTACTCATTTCAGAAATTTAGAAAACAAAAACTAAGAAATAGAGATAAAAACGAAAATAATAGCAGAAGACAGATACTGTAACCAAAAAGGCCCTTCTCGGTACTAGCTGTCAATCTTATTGCTTAATCCATGAAGATGATGCCAATTATTTCCATATTTAAAAACCAACCTTCGAAAATGTTGTGGCAAGATCATCAACCTCAGACAAAGATCCTAATACACCAACCTGCATAAAAGGAAAATCAGTTAGTTGCACAACTTAATAATATATGCATTTGCAATATACAATCAATGCTCAAACTCAACCACATCCAGACACCTCAAATAGCTAATAATGCCAAACAAACAACGCTCAGACAGCCCTACAACCAAACATTTAAGAGAGCACCAACCCACACATGCACACACTGAGGCATGCATTTAGAATTGCCAATCATCGACCAAAATGCAAAACAATTTTGCTCATTTAAGGTTCCTCATCCAACTCAATATCTCCCCTACTGACAACTGAGAGCAGAGGAGCAGAGGAGCAGAGGAGCAGAGGAGCAGAGGAGCAGAGAAGAGATGACTACTTCCTGGGTTGCTAACAGATCCCCTGCATCATCTGAGACTCATTTACCAAACTACAACAAATCTGAAAGTCTCTATAAGATATGAACTTCTAAAACAACACACCATAACTGAAACACTGTAAAGATATCTAAAATCACTGTCTGAAAATAGTACACTAAACAGGAGACCAAGAGACTGACCTAACATCAAGAAATCTACAAGAAGCAAAAATGGATTACGAAAAGCAAATAAGGCAATAAAAAAATCTATTTCATATCATGCCTTACAACAACATATCGTACCTAAGATGCTTTAAGAACAATGCAGCCAAATCCAAATAAATTCCCCTCATCACTTGAGCAAAATACAACACTAAAAGGTATGTGGCACGGAGTTGGAGTTGGAGTTGAAGATGAATCAAAAACCTATTTAGATATTATATTTTTTTATGTATATTTATATGTTCTGGTTTATTTAGATGTTATATTTTTATTTATATTACAAAAATTTTAATAATATAATATTTAAATATCATTTTGGAAAGTCTTAAAAATCCACACACCAGAAAAAGTGTTTCAATAAGTGTGGGATTGAGGGAGTATATAGTAACTATAGTAAGTTTCCCAAAGTAATAAATCTTCAAGTGTAGAATCAGCTTCAAGTGGATGTTGCATGAAGAATCTGAAAGTACTGATCAAAAGCCCAGATTGATATGCTGGATTGAAGGAATAATTATAAACAAAAATTCTCTTTCGGTCAATTATACTTGATCGGCAAACAAAACTAACTCACTAGGAGCAAAGAAAAGGGAAATGTAATCAATCAGTATGAAAGCTTAATATTAGTAACACTACATAGATGTATGACTACAGCTTTCACATGTACTTGTGTGCATCGGTTTAGGGTTAGGGTTAGGGTTAGGGTTAGGGGTTAGGGTGTAGGCTTAACATTAGTAACATTTCATAAATGTACAACTACAGCTTTCACATTTATGTATGTGTGTATGCGGCTATGCGAACACGTGTGTATGCTCGCACATTTATGAACATACACAAATATTGTCAATCAATTTAAGTAAAACTTGGAAACAGTTCCAACTAATTAAGCAAATTTATCTCCTCGTGAATGAGATATTGGATTAATGAGTTGAGAGGATAAATTTTTCTAAGACAAAATTGGTAAACAATATAACTCAATAATAGTTATATATATATAAATACTTGTACTCCCTTCGTTTTCAAAAGCATGTCGAAAAGTACACTAACATTTTGTCATCAAAAGGATGTCTGAAAGAATACAAACCAAATGTAAAATGTGACCTAAATAATAATTTGCCCAAAAGTGCACATATCCCCGTACAAATACTCCACTCCCAAGTTAATTATGCTATTTATGTGAGTTCAAACAAAGGGTATAACTAAAACAAACTTTATACTCTCTCAACTAATTTCCAACCTTAAATTGGGTGGTCATTGTACTCTTGTACATCCTTTTGAGGATGATATATTTATATATACATAATTGTCAAGTCATTAAGTTGAAGCGAGTCGGTGACCGACTGCCTAAGCAACCAGTTAACTAGTCGCCCGACTAGTCGCCAGTAAAGCAAAAAATTATTTACAATACTCATTTTATACATAAATGTGTATATATATATATATATATATATATATATATATATTTATATTTTCAAATTTCAACTAACACACAAAAATTATAGTTTCACAATCAAAACTATTAAATATCATTGATATAAAAATTAAACCCCTATTAGGATCTTTGCTCATATCATAACTTTCGGCTCCCAAACTATCAGCCATTTAGATATCTACATAACACAATTAAGTTGTCGGCCGATGGTTTTTTCCTGCCGAGTGCCAATGTTTAGATCTTATAAGTTCCCTTTTCCCTATAATTAATGCCTTATCCGTATAATTAGAATTCAGAGGGTAAAGGTTTAAAGAAGTAACCTCTTCTCTATCTAACATAAAGCCTCCATTGTTGAATCCAACCGGAGGAAGATATTCATCCTCGTCTTCATCTTCTAACCCTCCCAACTCAACTTCTTCAACAACATTGTTACCAAAGAATGCATACTGAGATGCATCAAATACTGCATACAAAATAATGGAGTCAAAGACAATATCTACAATGAACACGAAACAAAAAGGAAACCAAAAAAAAACGTAGGTGGTCAAGCGGTGTGAATTCATATGATATAAGTCGATCAGGTTACCATTAGACGTGGAAGACATATATTTGTCCTACCACTGAAATCATAAAATGCTTTTCATGCATTAAACTCAGTCTAAAGCACTTAAATCTAATCATATGGAGTAGTATGTTACAATGTTTTGTCCGAATCATGGAAACCAAACTGTTAAAAGGAAAATTCCATAATATTACACGTCAAAAATTAGTTCACAATTGTTACTCAACAGAGTAAATGCTACTAATAATTGGAAAGTCAATCAAAACACAGTAAATAGTAAGAGTTGGACTCTTATGCTTTCTCATTGTTTGTCACCCAAGAAAACAACTCAGGGTCATGCAATTATCCAACTTAGAGCTCCTGATTCTTGTTGAAACAAATATTTGAAACTAAATTTTCATCCGCGTGGTGTCAAATTAGATGGAAAAAGCTCAATTCAACAAAAATTAAATAAAATGAAATAAACACACAGATTAAAGCTATCAAAAAATCAGATCTATAACACTAACAGAGCAATCTAAAGCTTAATAACAAAGAGTTCGAGCTAATGAATCCAAGCAAACCTGTCGAATTCGATTCAATTTGCTTAAGATCCTGAGAATTGGAAGTTTCCTGAAAACCACCTCCAGCTTCAAATCCATCCATTTCAACAGTTCCACCAAACAAAACCCTGAAAATTCTAAGCCCTGTAAACAACGAATTAAAGATAAACAAAAGACCTAAAATCTAGAGAGAGAAAGTGAGAAACCCTACATCGACGAATTCCTAGGGTTTCTGGCTAAATTAAGAACGGAAAATCATTAGCAAAGGATTTGTTCGTTGAGTGAAAAACATTTGTTCTTGTTGATTTTTGGAACAAATGAATAGGAACCTTAGCAGGAGATAGCTACTGTAAGTAAATTATTTTAGAGAGAGAATATAAAAAATGATGAAGTAGACTGGTCGTGCTGCTGTTACTGAAGAATAAGATTCATATTAGGGTGGCGGAAAATTGTGTTTATGAGTATATATTATAGTATGCTTTTATTTTCTTAAAACCTTATTTTCGGAAATGTAGCACAATCTCATAATTAAATACAAAACACATTATTACAATATTATATATAATTGATTTTTTTTTATAAATAAAAATAATAATTTCGCATACTCCTCACATATAATGGGTGAGACCCACTTATAAAAGTATCAACAAATCACATTATAATAATATCATATATATAATTAAAAATTTTATAAATAAAAAGACTAAAACACAAATTGCACCCTAAACTTTACATTTCTGTTGATATTTGCACCCCAAACTGAAAAAGGTGTTTAAGTACACCCCAAACTTTATTTATGCTGAACAAATTGTATACTTTGCACACTTAACCGGTCAAAAGTGACCGACTAAGGCTGTAGGTCTTACTACAGAGGGGTAAGCTTGGTAGTTTGCATTTATTAGAAAGAGCAGTTACATTTATACCATTACTCGTTGGTTATCAAACAAATATCCCAAATCAAAGACTAGACTAGGGTTCGCGATTTGAAGGAGAAGAATCACAATGAGTGATTCGCGATTCTTGAGGGATTCATCAAACAATAACGTTTATGGAGTTAAAGGTGTCCCAGAATACAGTAAGTGCTTCACAGAAGTTCTTCCACCAGCATCTATTTTGAATAATGGGCTGGTGTAGTTAAGTGTGTTCTTTTTGTAGTATATTGTTTTGTTTTGTAGTTTATTGACTTCTTTTTGTTGGAATAGTGGACCCTTTTTGATGATCAAATATAAGATTCTTGTCTCTTTTCTTACATTTTTTGGATTTTAGTCAATTAAATATGATGTGGTCCACACATTTAACCGACAGGGAATACTTTGTGTTTGTGGCTATGCAGGCAACCCGGAGTATTTTACAGTCAAATTTTTTCATGGTGGACACTTTGAAGAGTGCCCACATAAACAGTATGTGGGAGGTACTTTTAATTTCTTTGATTTCTGTCATCCTAATTACATCTCTTTACTTGACATTTGGAACATGGGGAAGGAGTTGAGATATAAAGTTGGACACCTCAAATTCCATTATAAGTCACCTGTAACTGATATGGAAAGGGGATTATTTGGGTTAGAAAATGATGATGATGTGTTAACAATGTGTATGCTTATCCATTCTAGTAGACTAGTTGAAATATATTTAGAGGTTGTTAGACCTGTGGGAGTAGAAGCTGGCTTTGAAATTGACATTGAAGTTGATAATATTAATGAATGCAGAGATTCGAGGAGAATTGGGAATGATGAAGTATAGTCAACTGATGAAAGTTATGTGGATAGTTCTGTGGGAGAATCAACTGAGGATGAAGAGGATGATGAAATTGGGGAGGTGGATAAGGGTGATCAAATTGAGGGGACTGAGAGTGATGAATTGGAGGAAGGGGTAGAGGGTGATCAGGCTGGGGGGACTGAGAGTGCTAAATTTGGGGAGGGGGTAGAGGATGATCAAGCTAGGGGGACTGAGTATGGGGCAACTGACAAAGGGAAGGGAAAACAAAGGGACGGGAAGGGTGCAACTGTAACACAGAAAGGCAAAGGAAAAGAAATAAGATTTGCACCTAACAAAGGGAAGGGAAAACAAACTACAGAAACCCAAACTTCAGTTGAAGAACCACATGAACCAGGATTTTCATCCTCTGACTAAGATGACAGTGATGTGGAAAGGATGCCTAGGGTTGTTGAGTTTGACCATAAACCACCTGAACAAGAACATAAAGGGTATCCAGAATTTAGGGAAGGTGACAGTGAGGATCTTGAGTTTGAGTTGGGAATGACTTTTTCTAATGTCACTGAAGTGAGGGCAACAATTAGAAATCATGGCATCAAACAAGGAAGGAAGGTGTATTTCAAGAAAAACCTGTCAAATAAGATCCAAGCAAGGTGTGTGGAGCCATGTGCATGGTACAGAAACAACTACAACCTTATTAATACAACATAAAAACTGTGAGTTTAAATACAAATATTGTCATCTAAACAATATCCACGCACAAATAAGTCCTCATTACAATTATTGATATATTATTTTACAAAAATGGTGAGGACTACTAAAACGACTTTCTAGAACTTTCATTCCATAACCCGACTAGTACTCGCTACATTTTCGCCTCCTAAGAAGAAAAATGGAACAAAAAGGAAAAGGGTGAGCTCAACTAGCCCAGTAAAGAATATTATGACTAAGATAATATAGAACAAATTATCGTTAGTCTTCAACAAAAAAAAATTTAATAGAATACAATAGACAACAAGTTTTAAATCAATATTCGCAGCGGAAATAATAATTCATTAGAAGAGTTAAGTAGAGAATAAAATCTACTATCTTCTATATATGAATTTAAAAGTTCATCATCGATATTTTATCCCTGTAACATCAATCAATATATATCTGGAATCAAATATTCATCTTTGCACTACAGGCCAAAGATATTCATCAGTTGGTCATGTTCATCTAAACACCGGTTCATCTTTGCACTACGGGCCAAAGATATTCATCAGAAATCATTCATCTTTGCACTACAGGCCAAAGATATTCAGTAATATCATCATTTAAGACTGAGGATGATGAAAAATATTTTAAAGGAAACGAATCCAGTGAGACAAAATAACAAATATTAAGGATTCGTATTTCGATTTATCCATGTCCAAAAATACCTCATAAATAATCATAGTGGAATAAAATTCAAGAATGATCAAAACATGGATACAATCAAAGCTAGTATCCATAATAGATATTTTGGACAAAAAGAAGAAAAATTTCATTTTTTTGGTGAATAGTGCCGTATTCGTGAATAGTGCCGTATACGTGAATAGTAACCCCGACAAAAAAAAAATTCCAAATTTGATAAAAAGTTCAAACCAATATTTCAGCATAATGATATTGAAGAAAATAATATCAGTTAAGAAGAAAATAACATCCCTTAGACAGAACCTCTCCGTAGACAGAACTTTCTAGACATTGCCAATAATATTATCTAATAATATTATACAGATAATATGAATTATTGCTCCGATAATAGAAAATACTGTGCAATGACAATTATTAAAACAACAGTAATATAAAATATCAATGCAGCAATTATTGAATCAATAAAATACTGAACAGTAATTACTGTAATAAGTATTGAGTAGTGCCTTCTTACGTAAGAATCAATAATTGGTGCAATACCGTGTGCTACTGTGCAATCACTCGTATTACTGTGTTTTAACCACCGGGTATTCCAACAATATTATCGGTAACAACTACGCCGTTATTTATAAACAGCTTATACTTGTCATTTTCTTCATCCAATCTCTTTCCGTTATTGGGCCCACAAAAGACTGCACCGTCGTACGAATATTCCCCGACAAGAAGAATATTCCACGACCAAACGAATATTCCCCGACAACAATGAATATTTTATAACCACTTGTTTATTTAAAATATTTGCGCATTTTACCCATAACTAACCTCATTAATCAATTCAACCCTTACTATTTCAAAATAATAAATAGAGGAATTTAAATTTCATTTATTAATAATTTAGGGTCTTACAGACTATGCTGCAGAGCTTAAACGAGTCATGCCGGGGAGTACTTGTATATTGAAGAGAGCAGAACCAGAACAGGGGGCTGACTTAGGCAGATTTTTGAGATTTTATGTCTGTCTTGCACCACTAAAAGAAGGATTTAAATTGGGGTGTAGACCACTGGTGGGGCTTGATGGCTGTTTTCTAAAAGGACCATATGGGGGGTCAGTTATTGACTGCAGTTGGTGTTGACCCTAATAATGGGATGTGGCCAGTTGCTTGGGCCATTGTTGAATCTGAGAATACTCAGTCTTGGGTGTGGTTTATGAACTTGCTAGTGGAAGATCTTGGGATTTCAAATGATGGAGGCTGGACATTCATTTCAGATAAACAAAAGGTATACATATGTCTCCATTTATATATATATTTCATTGATTATTACATTGAGTAGATGTTTCTGATAAAGTTCCTTTATGTTTTTGTCCCCAGGGTTTGATTAATGCTTTAGAAGACGTGGTCCCAAGTGCTGAACACAGACATTGTGTTATGCATTTGTATAGGAACTTTTGGCAAAAGCATAAAGGCTCTGGATTAAGAAAATTGGTGTGGAATGCTGCCAAAGCTACAAATCAGTATGTCTTTCAAAAGGCAATGGATGTGTTACAAAAGGAAGATAAGAGTGCATATGAATGGTTAGCTCTTAAGCCACCTGCTCAGTGGAGTAGGTCTCATTTTCAGACCATATGCAAAAGTGACATGTATGTCAATAATCATTGTGAGGTATTTAATAGCAAAATTCTTAAGGCTAGATTGAAACCAGTAATAAGGTGTCTAGAAAGACTTAGATTATATTGCATGAATATGATTATTAAAAGGAGAGAAATGATGTTGAAACGTAATGGTGTAGTGTGCCCTAGAATAGCTCAAAAAGTAGAAAAATGGAAAGGTCAGGCAGGGGGTGGATTGCCTGAGTGGTCAGGTGGTGGTGGGAGGTTTATAGTGACTATGACTTCTGGGGGTCATTCATTTGTTGTGGATTTGGAAAAAAAAACATGTTCTTGTAGGAGGTGGGACTTGTCTGGAATACCTTGTGCTCATGTTGTGTCATGCATTAACAAAATAGGACATGATCCATACACGTATGTACATGAGTGTTTAACCAATGACATGTATCTAAAGGTTTAAAGTCACAACATTGAGCCTATAAAGCACAGATCTAAGTGGGATCTTACTAAGATTGAGCCACCTTTGCCACCAGTTAAACATACTCCTGTATGCAGGCCTAAAGTTGTTAGGAGGAAAGGTAATGATATTCCAGAATTAAATCCAGATGGTACAAGGTTGAAGAGGAAAGGAACATCACTGAAATGTGGATTTTGCAAGGAATGGGGTCACAATGCAAGAAGGTGTCCTCAAGTAAGTTAAGATGCATGTTTTTATTTATGTTGGCTGAAATCATATGGAACATCAATAATGTTGGTTGTTTGTCTATTTTCAGAAACTCAACAAGGAGCCAGGAGCTAAGAGGGCCAAGAAGGTTCAACAGACTTTAACAGCTGCAACACAAGAGTCTACACATGAAGCTCCAACACAAGAGGTTCCAACACAAGAGCAAGTAGGAGGTTCTACAAAGTGGCAAGGGGGAATACATTCTGAGGGTAGCCAAAGCAAGGTGTCAGGTGAGGGCCTGCTGCCCAAAGACTACACATGGAAGGGGAAATATGCTACAACACTAAGAGACCTAGAAGCTGCAGCAAGATCCAAAAGAGAGAAGATCCAGTTTAAGAAACCAAACAGTGGAGGGCCTACTGCAGATTAATAGTAACAAGATCCTATATAGGATTTTTTTTGGGCTTTTTTGTGGTACTAAGCATATATGGATGTATATATCCAGTTTAGGGTATTTTGGGGCCTACTTCAGATTATTGATGTATGTATGTTTTGTGCATAGGATGCATTTTTTAGGGCCTAAACTTATGAAGGTGTGGCTGGGATTGTTAATAGGATGCATTTTGTTAATAGGCCAATGACAACAACTGTTTTTAATTGCCCCTGATTTGTGGATTGTACTGGGAATTAATTATGTAATTGAATTGCAATACCAGTTCCTTTATGATGCAGTCTGTGTATGTAGTGTGTGTATGATGCAGTGTGTATATGCAGTGTTACCACTGGTGTGTGTATGATGCAGTGTGTGTTCATACAGTTGGGCAATTGCAGTGTGATTATTATAACAGTTGTTTATGTATAATGCAAGTGTGCAACTGTTTTGGGCAGCTGATGCAGTGTGTTTGATGTATGATGCAGTATGTGTTTGATGTATGATGCAATGTGTGTTTGATGTGCAGTGTGTTGTTTTATTACAGTTGTTTGTGTATAACATTTATTATTATAACAGTTGGGGGTGATTATAATGCAAGTGGGCAATTGCAGTGTGTTGTTTGAATTTGTCTGTTTTGTGCATTAATGCAGGTGATGTGCATTTGTGAGCCAGTGTGCAAAGGTGTTGGGCTATACTCTGTTAGTGTGCAGGTGATGTGCAAGTGATGTGCATTAGCTTGTGCAAGTGTGTATTAATGCAGGGTGCCTATGAAATGCACCAGGTATCATAAATTGCACACCAACCATAAATTGCAACAATTGATTACAACAAATAAATTTCATTCAACCATTTTGGTTTACAACATGTTCATTCAAAGAAATTGCCCATACATTACAACCAATAAATTACCCATAAAAGATGTCCAACAATTACATTCCATAAGTGTCCTAATTTCTACCACTATATTGCTAGAAATTACAATCCCATAAATTTCATTCTTAGTAATTGCACACAAAAGGTGCCATATTTTGTCAGACTACTACCAATACATACTTAGCCAAGTTGTTCAGTAGAACCCAAGTTGCTTGTTTTCAAGTCTGGAGGGGTGTTTCATCCTTTGTTGAGATAAAAATTAAATAAAAAATTACAATCCAAGTTGCAGTCAACAAACCCTTTGCAAACCTGCCCTAATTCTGCACTGTTTCAGTTCATCTTTCACAGCTTTGATTTCAGCATCCAAATTCTCTAATCTTCTTAATAATCCAGGTATTACTTCCCTTGAACGCTCACACATAGAAGGACCAGCCCAAGCGAAATAATTACAACCACTGTGCCCATCTTCACACCAATCTAGACAACCAAAGAATCTTCTACCGGCATTGTTTGAGCTTCTCCAAGCTGTCTTCATCACTGATTTCTTCATGCACCAGCAGTTTCGATCCATGAGCCCTAAGCGATTCTTGATTTTCTTGATCGATTTTCTAAGATCGAGCAGCACTATGCTACTGAATCACTCTGTAATAACGTTGGAGAAGATAAAGAAGGAAAAAGTCTGGAATACCCCTTCAGATGTGGATCTGTGCCTTAGCTGGTCACTTTTGACTGGTTAGGTGTGCAAAGTGTGCAATTTGTTCAGTATGAGTAAAGTTTGGGATGTACTTAGATACCTTTTTCAGTTTGGGGTGCAAATATCAACAGAGGTGTAAAGTTTGGGGTTCAATTTGTCTTTTAGTCCAAAAAAAAAACAATTTTACACGTTCCTCTCATATAACGGTGGTGAGTCTCACTTAGAATTGAACTATTTCTCTTAATTGAATATTATTTCGGATTATTTAATCATTTGACAAGAGACTATTAGTCTCTTAATGTGGGAATAGTAGTCTCATAAAGTCATTTGATAACTTAAAATGGAATGACTATTAATTACACATTTATTTTTGAGATTATATAATCCCTCATAAATAGTCTTAGTCATAAATAGTCTCAGTCAATATATATCTGGAATCAAATATTTATTTTTGCACTACAGGCCAAAGATATTCATCAGTTGGTCATGTTCATCTAAACACCTGTTCATCTTTGCACTACGGGCCAAATATATTAATCAGAAATCATTCATCTTTGCACTACAAGCCAAAGATATTCAGTAATATCATCATTTAGGACTGAGGATGATGAAAAATATTTTAAAGGAAACGAATCCAGTGAAACAAAATAACAAATATTAAGGATTCGTATTTCGATTTATCCATGTCCAAAAATACCTCATAAATACTCATAGTGGAGTAAAATTCAAGAATGATCAAAACATGGATACAATCAAAGCTAGTATCCATAATAGATATTTTGGACAAAAAGAAGGATTTTTTTTTGGTGAATAGTGTTGTATTCGTGAATAGTTCCGTATACGTGAATAGTAACCCCGACACAAAAAGTTTTAAATTTGATAAAAAGTTCAAACCAGTATTTCGACATAATGATATTGAAGAAAATAATATCAGTTAAGAAGAAAATAACATCCCTTACCTTGTAAAGACAGCACTTCTAATTGAAACACCGGATATAGGCTAGACTTGAACTTGCACCGTATAGCAACACTCAAAGTATTAAAATACTCACAAGAATATGCTCAATATATCGAGAGAGAAAAAGAGAGAAAACTTCAGTTTCTGGTGTGATTTTCAATTCTAACCTAAGCACCCTATTTATAGGAAAATGCTTAGAACACAAAAATAGAAAATTTAATATAATATAATTATATTTACAAAATGGTCAAGCCCACCTCTTGAATCTGAATTCAGCCACCTTGCACATGTTTAATGCAGCCCACCAAGTAAAAAAAACGATTTTGTAATTAAAAATAATTAAAACTTTCAAAAATCAATTATTTCAGAACTTTAGAACTTCAATAATTCACAATAAATAGCTCTTTTATCAGAAAAATTCAAACCACACGTCCTTTCTATAGGAAATTTCATTCTCTACAACTTTGCAGAAGAAAGTTTTTCTAAATTCCAAACAAAAATTGACCGAAATCCACAAACGGGTGATTTTACAGGCTATAATCAAATTTCGGTCTACCGACACACAAAACATTTGTTAATCATTTAATGCCACAAAAATACTCTTACTCCTCATATACTTATATATCCCATATTCATTGTAAAAATATCACCATCAATATATTATTAAAACAATATATTTAAATAAATTATTTTATCAAAAAAAGATAAAATATTAATTTTCAACAATTGTCACATTAAATTTTTTTTCCATCTATATCCACATAAAATTAATATTTCCCTCATCATATAAATCAATAATTAATTATTCACAAATAATATTATAGAATCATATTACTGACAACCAGGCAGTTCCCAAGAAAGAGGGGGCTTTCTAATAAGCATCTCTCCTTACTGGCGCGCAATTAGATGACCAAACCTCTCCTTAGACAGAACTTTCTAGACATTATCAATAATGTTATCTAATAATATTATTCAGATAATATGAATTATTGCTCCGATAATAGAAAATACTGTGCAGTGACAATTATTAAAACAACAGTAATATAAAATATCAACGCAACAATTATTGAATCAATAAAATACTGAACAGTAATTACTATAATAATTATTGAGTAGTGCCTTTTTACGTAAGAATCAATAATTGGTGCAATACCGTGTGCTACTGTGCAACCACGCGAATTACTGTGTTTTAACCACCGGGTATTCCAATAATATTATCGGTAACAACTACGCCGTTATTTATAAACAGCTTATACTTGTCATTTTCTTCATCCAATCGCTTTTTGTTATTGGGCCCACAAAAGACTGCGCCGTCGTACGAATATTCCCCGACAGGAAGAATATTCCACGACCAAACGAATATTCCCCGACAACAATGAATATTTTATAACCACTTGTTTATTTAAAATATTTGCGCATTTTACCCATAACTAACCTCATTAATCAATTCAACCCTTACTATTTCAAAATAATAAATAGAGGAATTTAAATTTTATTTATTAATAATTTGGGGTCTTACAACCTCCCCTCCTTATGAAATTCGTCCTCGAAATTGACGTACGTACCTGATATTTCAAAAAGATGAGGATACCTCACTTTTATTTCCGTTTCCAACTCCCAGGTCATTTCCTCAATAGCATGGTTCCTCCACAAAACTTTAACTTGTGGTATGACCTTTGTGCGTAAGACATGCTATTTCCTATCCAAGATCTTGACAAGTACCTCTTCGTATGTTAAGTCTTCGGCTATTTCGTTCGGTTCTAACTCAATGACGTGGTTTGGGTACGGATATGTGAAAAATATTATGAACACGAGACATACTTGGAGGTAACGCGAGTCTATAGGCCACATTTTCTACTCGGTCAAGAATCTGAAATGGACCAATAAATCGTGGATTGAGCTTTCCTCTCTTTTCGAATCTTTCAACTCCCTTCCATGGAGCCACACACAACAATACATGATCCCCAATACTAAACTCCACGTCCTTTTGATGAAGATCCGCATAACTCTTTTGTCGATCCTGTGCCGTTTGTATACGTTGTCGAATCATTTGGATCTTCTCTGTAGTCATTCGTACCAACTCTGGTCCCGACAACGTTGCTTCTCCCACCTCATCCCAACATACTGGAGAGCGACACTTTCGTCCATACAATGCTTCGAATGGAGCCACACCTATACTTGCCTGATAACTGTTGTTGTAGGAGAATTCCACCAATGGTAGGTACTTATCCCAACTTCCTTTAAAATCTAGGACACAAAGTCTTAATAGATCTTCAAGAGTTTGAATAGTCCTCTTTGATTGTCCGTCCGTTTGAGGATGGTATGCTGAACTAAATCGTAAATCCGTGTCCATAGCTTTTTGCAAGCTAACCCAAAATCTTGAAGTAAATCTTGGGTCACGATACGAAACTATGGATACTGGCATGCCATGCAATCTCACAATCTCATTTACATACATATGAGCAAGACGTTCAAGGGAATAAGTCTCCCGTATCGGCAAGAAATGAGCAGACTTGGTTAATCTATCAACAATAACCCAAATAACATTTATGCGTTGAGAAACCGTGGGAAGACCCGTAACAAAATCTATGGTAATATGTTCCCACTTCCATTTTGGAATCTCAAGTGGTTGCAATGGACCCTTTGGCACTTGATGCTCTGCCTTTACATGTTGACAAGTTAACCACATCGAGATAAACTTTGCAATCTCTCTCTTCGTATTGTTGCACCAAAATGTAGGTCGAAGATCACGATACATTTTGGTACTTCAAGGATGGATTACAAATGGTGTATTGTGTGCCTCCATCATGATCTTGTACTTCAAATCAGAATCATTAGGAACACAAAGTCTGGAGTGGACTCGAAGTATTCCTTCTTCATCGATTCTTGCTTCTGGAATAGCACCTTCTTGCACTTTCTTCTTCATACGCATCAGCTCCGGGTCTGTGGCTTGAGCAACTTTAACTTTATCGATTAAAGTTGGTTGTATACGTATACTTGACATCATCGCACTCGTTCCTGCATATGATCTTCTACCTAACGCGTCAGCTACCACGTTCGCTTTTCCATGATGGTATTGAATAGTGTGGTTGTAATCTTTCAACAGCTCGAGCCAACGTCGTTGCCACATGTTGAGTTCTTTTTGAGTGAAGAAATATTTAAGGCTTTTATGATCTGAATATATCTCCACTTTCTCCCCATATAGATAGTGCCTCCAGATCTTTAGCACGAAAACAACTGCTGCCAACTCTAGATCATGAGTAGGATAATTCCTCTCATAATCTTTAAGTTGTCGCGAGGCATAGGCTATGGCTTTCCCATGTTGCATGAGAACACATCCTAACCCTTTTCCTGAAGCATCGCTGTAGATAACAAATCCATCCGAACCAGATGGTATTGTCAGAACAGGTGCCGAAATGAGTCTCCTCTTAAGCTCTTGGAAACTCTTCTCGCATTCCTCGCTACATACGAATTTGATATCTTTCCGAGTCAGCTGAGTTAACGGAGTAGCAATTCGAGAAAATCCTTCCACGAATCTCCGATAATAACCAGATAAGCCCAGAAAGCTACGTACTTCGGTCATCGACTTCGGTTGTTCCCAACTTTGTATTGCTTCAATCTTCGTTGGGTCAACAGATACTCCATATTTTGACACCACGTGCCCAAGGAATGCTACTTCCTCAAGCCAGAACTCGCATTTCTTCAACTTGGCATATAACTTATTTTCACGAAGCCTTTGTAGTACCAGCTTCAAATGATGCTCATGATCTTCACGGCTTTTGGAATATATGAGGATGTCATCAATAAAGACAACAACAAACTGATCCAAATAATCCTTGAATACTCGGTTCATCATATCCATGAAAGCCCCAGGAGCATTAGTCAATCCAAAAGACATGACTAAGAATTTATAATGCCCGTACCGAGTTCTGAAGGCAGTCTTCGAAATCTCCTCAGTTTTAACCTTCAACTGATGATATCCAGAACGAAGATCGATCTTTGAAAAGAATTGTGTTCCTTGCAACTGGTTAAACAGGTCATCAATACGAGGTAGCGGATACCTATTCTTGATGGTGACATGGTTTAATTCCCGATAGTCAATACAAAGTCGCATACTCCCGTCTTTCTTCTTTATAAATAAAACAGGAGCACCCCAAGGAGATGTACTAGGACGAATGAAATCAATGTCCAACAACTCCTGTAATTGGACCTTTAACTCCTGAAGTTCAATAGGAGCCATTCGATATGGGGTTTTAGAAATGGTCTTTGTACCAAGTTCAAGATCAATAAATAATTCAACTTCACGTTCTAGGGGTAAACTGGGAAGTTCTTCAGGAAATACGTCAGGAAAGTCAATAACAATAGTAATATTATTCAAATATGACGTGTCTTTATTCAAATCCATAACATGGGCTAAGAAAGCTTGACACCCGTTTTTTAATAAACGAACGGCTTTATAACTTGATATAACAGTGATTGATTTTAGTGGTTTAGTTGCTTGAATTCGAACAACAGGTTGGTTAGGAATATGAAAACTAATAACCCTACGAAAACAATCAATTTTGACATGATGAGTAGTTAACCAATCAATCCCTAAAATCACGTCAAATGTAAGTATCTTTAAAGAGATAAGGTCAACAGGTAAGGTGATGGTGCCAACTTGAATCAAACAAGATTTATAAACAGTGGATGTGATGAAAGTTTCTCCTAACGGAGTCTCCACAGATAAATCAAAGTCTAATTTATTCGGAGTCAAGTTTAAACGTTGAGCACAAGCAGGAGAGATAAATGAATGGGTAGCACCGGTATCTAGTAAGGTATAAACTTCCCATGAATTTATGATTAGCTTACCCGTGATCACCTCGTTTGGGTTCCTCGCATGTTGACCAGTCACGACAAACGCTCTTCCAAGAACCGTTGACTTTGACTTTTTTGGGACAACCTTTTGAGTCACCATCCCCGTTGGACTTGGTTTCGCTACAGTGCAATCTCGAGCGATATGTCCTTCCTTTCCACAGTTATAACATACCTTAAACTGTTGTGGGCTGATATGTCCTTCTTTTTCGCACTTATAACATATGACCGGTGGTCGTTCTCCTCCCTTGGAACCAGTTGCTGCTGGTGCTGACGTCTTCGTATTATCATTGTTGAATCTCCTCTTTTTAAAATCTCCTCCCGACTCGCTTCTTCTATTCTCATGGCTATGATTACCACCAGAGTGGTTGCCGCTCTTGTCCGTATTTTTCTTTCTCCGCTGGTTATCGTTGTTCTGATGACTGCTGTCACCGGTATGATCCTGGTTATGGTCCATCGGTTGAACGTACTCGTTGTCTCGCTCTAATAATTGAGCCCTGTTGACAACATCTGAATAGAGAGAAAATTTATGTGAAATGAGATATTGACGTATGTCGGGTTTTAAACCTCTCAGAAACATCCGTGTCATACGTTCCTCATTCTCCACCAAATGAGGTGCAAACCTGGACAACTCTGCAAACTTCGCCTCGTACTGGGACACCGTCATGTTATTCTGCTCCAGTCTAATAAACTCTACCTCCTTCATATGACGAATACTTTTAGGAAAGTACTTGTCATTGAATAGTTTCTGAAACGTTTCCCAAGACATGCTAAGTGCGGTTGGATGGGTACGCTTTACAGATTCCCACCAGTAATCTGCCTCATTACGGAACAAAAAGGTGGCGAATGGAACCTTCTGTTCTTCTGTGCATCCCAAGACATCGAATATCTTGGTAATTTGTTTGACCCACGTCTCCGCCTTAATCGGATCTGACTTTCCCCAGAATTCTGGTGGTTCCAACTCCTTGAACTGCTTGGCTGTGACAAATCGTGAATTGCTATCATTTCCTCCTGTATTTTGAACACGAGTCTCCCTCGTCTGATTTTGCATGAACTGTAAAAAGCTTATAAACATCCCATCGTTCATCATCTGCTCAGTGGTGTTGTTCACAGGAGGAACATTGCCAGCCTGTTGTACGTTCCCCTCGTTGGTGAGTACATGCGTCTCCACGGTTTTATTTACTCCACTGTTCACATTCTCAGTAGCCATTCTTAAATACTGCCATAAAACAAGGGTTAATTAAACAAATTAACAAATCACATAATACCCCTATATTATGACTGACCAACAAATAAGCTTAGGAATGACACACTAGCAAAGGATTTACTCGTCTCTCCCCTCCTAGTACTATTCCCCGATCTCCGCCAGAGACCATATCCCTAAGCTCTGATACCAACTGTAACGCCCCCAAAATAGGTATACAACACCCATTCTGAGTCGTCAAAATATATGGTACAGAAACAACTACAACCTTATTAATACAACATAAAAACTGTGAGTTTAAATATAAATATTGTCATCTAGACAATATCCACGCTCAAATAAGTCTTCATTACAATTATTGATACATTATTTTATAAAAATGGTGAGGACTACTAAAACGACTTTCTAGAACCTTCATTCCATACCCCGACTAGTACTCGCTACATTCTCGCCTCCTGAGAAGAAAAATGGAACAAAAAGGAAAAGGGTGAGCTCAACTAGCCCAGTAAAGAATATTATGACTAAGATAATATAGAACAAATTATCGTTAGTCTTCAACAGGGAAAAATTTAATAGAATACAATAGACAACAAGTTTTAAATCAATATTCGCAACGGAAATAATAATTCATTAGAAGAGATAAGTAGAGAATGAAATCTACTATCTTCTATATATGAATTTAAAAGTTCATCATCGATATTTTATCCCTGTAACATCAATCAATATATATCTGGAATCAAATATTCATCTTTGCACTACAGGCCAAAGATATTCATCAGTTGGTCATGTTCATCTAAATACCTGTTCATCTTTGCACTACGGGCCAAAGATATTCATCAGAAATCATTCATCTTTGCACTACAGGCCAAAGATATTCAGTAATATCATCATTTAAGACCGAGGATGATGAAAAATATTTTAAAGGAGACGAATCCAGTGAAACAAAATAACAAATATTAAGGATTCGTATTTCGATTTATCCATGTCCAAAAATACCTCATAAATAATCATAGTAGAGTAAAATTTAAGAATGATCAAAACATGGACACAATCAAAGCTAGTATCCATAATAGATATTTTGGACAAAAAGAAAAAAATTTCATTTTTTTTGGTGAATAGTGTCGTATTCGTGAATAGTGCCGTATACGTGAATAGTAACCCCGACACAAAAAATTTCAAATTTGATAAAAAGTTCAAACTAATATTTCAGCATAATGATATTAAAGAAAGTAATATCAGTTAAGAAGAAAATAACATCCCTTACCTTGTAAAGACAGTACTTCTAATTGAAACACCGGATATAGGCTATGACTTAAACTTGCACCGTATAGCAACACTCAAAGTATTAAAATACTCACAAGAATACGCTCAATATATCGAGAGAGAAAGAGAGAGAAAACTTCAGTTTCTGGTGTGATTTTCAATTATAACCTAAGCACCTTATTTAGAGAAAAATGCTTAGAACACCAAAATAGAAAATTTAATATAATAAAATTATATTTACAAAATTATCAAGCCCACCTCTTGAATCTGAATTCAGCCACCTTGCACATGTTTAATGTAGCCCACCAAGCAAAAAAATGATTTTGTAATTAAAAATAATTAAAACTTTCAAAAATTAATTATTTCGGAACTTCAGAACTTCAATAATTCACAATAAATAGTTTTTTTATCAGAAAAATTCAAACCACATGTCCTTTTTATAGGAAATTTCATTCTCTACAACTTTGCAGAAGAAAGTTTTTCTAAATTCCAAATAAAAATTGACCGAAATCCACAAACGGGTGATTTTACACGCTATAATCAAATTTCGGTCAAGAATTGAGGTCTACCGACACACAAAACATGTGTTAATTATTTAATGCCACAAAAATACTCTTACTCCTCATATACTCATATATCCCATATTCATTGTAAAAATATCACCATCAATATATTATTAAAATAATATATTTAAATGAATTATTTTATTAGAAAAAGATAAAATATTAATTTTCAACAATTGTCACATTAAAAATTTTCTCCATCTATATCCACATAAAATCAATATTTTTCTCATCATATAAATTAATAATTAATTATTCACAAATAATATTACAGAATCACATTACTGACAACCAGGCAGTTCCCAAGAAAGAGGGGGCTTTCCAATTAGGATCTCTCCTTACTGGCGCGCAATTAGATGACCAAACCTCTCCTTAGATAGAACTTTCTAGACATTGCCAATAATATTATCTAATAATATTATACAGATAATATGAATTATTGCTCCGATAATAGAAAATACTGTGCAATGACAATTATTAAAACAACAGTAATATAAAATATCAATGCAGCAATTATTGAATCAATAAAATACTGAACAGTAATTACTGTAACAATTATTGAGTAGTGCCTTCTTATGTAAGAATCAATAATTGGTGCAATACCGTGTGCTACTGTGCAATCACTCGTATTACTGTGTTTTAACCACCGGATATTCCAATAATATTATCGGTAACAACTACGCCGTTATTTATAAACAGCTTATACTTGTCATTTTCTTCATCCAATCTCTTTCCGTTATTGGGCCCACAAAAGACTGCGCCGTCGTACGAATATTCCCCGACAAGAAGAATATTCCACGACCAAACGAATATTCCCCGACAACAATGAATATTTTATAACGACTTGTTTATTTAAAATATTTGCGCATTTTACCCATAACTAACCTCATTAATCAATTCAACCCTTACTATTTCAAAATAATAAATAGAGGAATTTAAATTTCATTTATTAATAATTTAGGGTCTTACAGACTATGCTGCAGAGCTTAGACGAGTCATGCCGGGGAGTACTTGTATATTGAAGAGAGCAGAACCAGAACAGGGGCTGACTTAGGCAGATTTTTGAGATTTTATGTCTGTCTTGCACCACTAAAAGAAGGATTTAAATTGGGGTGTAGACCACTGGTGGGGCTTGATGGCTGTTTTCTAAAAGGACCATATGGGGGGTCAGTTATTGACTGCAGTTGGTGTTGACCCTAACAATGGGATGTGGCCAGTTGCTTGGGCCATTGTTGAATCTGAGAATACTCAGTCTTGGGTGTGGTTTATGAACTTGCTAGTGGAAGATCTTGGGATTTCAAATGATGGAGGCTGGACATTCATTTCAGATAAACAAAAGGTATAAATATGTCTCCATTTATATATATATTTCATTGATTATTACATTGAGTAGATGTTTCTGATAAAGTTCCTTTATGTTTTTGTCCCCAGGGTTTGATTAATGCTTTAGAAGACGTGGTCCCAAGTGCTGAACACAGACATTGTGTTATGCATTTGTATAGGAACTTTTGGCAAAAGCATAAAGGCTCTGGATTAAGAAAATTGGTGTGGAATGCTGCCAAAGCTACAAATCAGTATGTCTTTCAAAAGGCAATGGATGTGTTACAAAAGGAAGATAAGAGTGCATATGAATGGTTAGCTCTTAAGCCACCTGCTCAGTGGAGTAGGTCTCATTTTCAGACCATATGCAAAAGTGACATGTATGTCAATAATCATTGTGAGGTATTTAATAGCAAAATTCTTAAGGCTAGATTGAAACCAGTAATAAGGTGTCTAGAAAGACTTAGATTATATTGCATGAATATGATTATTAAAAGGAGAGAAATGATGTTGAAACATAATGGTGTAGTGTGCCCTAGAATAGCTCAAAAAGTAGAAAAATGGAAAGGTCAGGCAGGGGGTGGATTGCCTGAGTGGTCAGGTGGTGGTGGGAGGTTTATAGTGACTATGACTTCTGGGGGTCATTCATTTGTTGTGGATTTGGAAAAAAAAACATGTTCTTGTAGGAGGTGGGACTTGTCTGGAATACCTTGTGCTCATGTTGTGTCATGCATTAACAAAATAGGACATGATCCATACACGTATGTACATGAGTGTTTAACCAATGACATGTATCTAAAGGTTTAAAGTCACAACATTGAGCCTATAAAGCACAGATCTAAGTGGGATCCTACTAAGATTGAGCCACCTTTGCCACCAGTTAAACATACTCCTGTATGCAGGCCTAAAGTTGTTAGGAGGAAAGGTAATGATATTCCAGAATTAAATCCAGATGGTACAAGGTTGAAGAGGAAAGGAACATCACTGAATTTTGCAAGGAATGGGGTCACAATGCAAGAAGGTGTCCTCAAGTAAGTTAAGATGCATGTTTTTATTTATGTTGGCTGAAATCATGTGGAACATCAATAATGTTGGTTGTTTGTCTATTTTCAGAAACTCAACAAGGAGCCAGGAGCTAAGAGGGCCAAGAAGGTTCAACAGACTTTAACAGCTGCAACACAAGAGTCTACACATGAAGCTCCAACACAAGAGGTTCCAACACAAGAGCAAGTAGGAGGTTCTACAAAGTGGCAAGGGGGAATACATTCTGAGGGTAGCCAAAGCAAGGTGTCAGGTGAGAACCTGCTGCCCAAAGACTACACATGGAAGGGGAAATATGCTACAACACTAAGAGACCTAGAAGCTGCAGCAAGATCCAAAAGAGAGAAGATCCAGTTTAAGAAACCAAACAGTGGAGGGCCTACTGCAGATTAATAGTAACAAGATCCTATATAGGATTTTTTTTGGGCTTTTTTGTGGTACTAAGCATATATGGATGTATATATCCAGTTTAGGGTATTTTGGGGCCTACTTCAGATTATTGATGTATGTATGTTTTGTGCATAGGATGCATTTTTTAGGGCCTAAACTTATGAAGGTGTGGCTGGGATTGTTAATAGGATGCATTTTGTTAATAGGCTAATGACAATAACTGTTTTTAATTGCCTCTGATTTGTGGATTGTACTGGGAATTAATTATGTAATTGAATGGCAATACCAGTTCCTTTATGATGCAGTCTGTGTATGTAGTGTGTGTATGATGCAGTGTGTATATGCAGTGTTACCACTGGTGTGTGTATGATGCAGTGTGTGTTCATACAGTTGGGCAATTGCAGTGTGATTATTATAACAGTTGTTTATGTATAATGCAAGTATGCAACTGTTTTGGGCAGCTGATGCAGTGTGTTTGATGTATGATGCAGTGTGTGTTTGATGTATGATGCAATGTGTGTTTGATGTGCAGTGTGTTGTTTTATAACAGTTGTTTGTGACGCCCCCAAAATAGGTATGCATCACCCATCTTGGGTCGCCAAATACATGGTACAGAAATCAAATACAAACATCTTTTATACAATACGACAAAAGCGTAGCTGAGAGTTTTTATACGAATATTGTCTTCTAGACAGTATTCAAACTCAAATGGAGTCCTCATTACATTTATTATCACACTATTTTATAGAATAGTGAGGACTACTATTACCACCATCTCGGATCATCACTCCGTTCCCCGACTAGTCCCGGCTGCGTTCTCATTTCCTGAAGAGAACAATGAAAGCAAAAGGGTGAGCTCAACTAGCCCAGTAAGAAATATTATGACAAAGATAATGCAAAATAAATTATTATTAGCCTTCAACGGTGTTAAACTGATAAAATACACTAAACATCAAGTTTAACTGCAGCGAAACAATCAATCCATTAGAAGAGTCAAGCAGAGTATGATATCTACTATCTTCTATGATTTAAAAGTTTATCATCAATTTTATCGCTGAGACTCAGCTCAATAAATAGTATCACAACCACGAATTATCCATGCACTACGGGCCAAGGATATTCGTGTTTTCACCAATGGTCATGATTATACCAAATAATCCCTGGTCATAATCATACCAACTACTGTCCATCAATGCACCTCAGGCCAATGAGGACTTTTACCACATCATTTGTAATATTATGGGTCATGATTATCTCGAATGATCCCTGGTCATAATCATACCAATCAACAGACCATCTATGCACGTAAGCCAAAGATGACTTTCATCACAATATAAGCATGAGGATGATGATAATTATATAAAAATTTAATTAAACGAGATCAAGGATAAATATTAAAGACTTTAATTTTATCCAGAGTTTAAAAATATTCAAATTGTTAACATGATACTGTTTTGTGGAGTAAAATTCAAGAATAATATTCATGTATCAAAAATAATCTTGGACAGAAAAGAAATTAATTTTTTTGTCGTGAATAATATCCCGTGAATAGTACTTCGAGAATAGTACCCCGTGAATAGTACCCTGGCATAAAAAATGCCCCGAATACCCGAGTGAATAATACCCGAGTGAATAGTACCTAAGTGAATAGTAACTTGTGAATAGTACCCCGGTATAAAAAGTACCCCGAATACCCGAGTGAATAATATTCGAGTGAATAGTAATCGAGTGAATAGTATTCAGGGTGAAAATATTGATATTTAATAAGAAAGTTCAGATCAATATTCCAATGAAATGATACCGGATGAAGCGCAAAACTCAAGGATATTTCACTAATTTCAGGAATTATAAAAATAATACTTACCATAGTAAGTTTAGATTTAAGAATATGAAAAGAAATAATATAAGAAACTGCCAATAGATTTTCACCTGTTAATCTGCGTAGACAGGTTATTCGAACATATTAAAAGATGAATACGAAAAATAGTATCCCTTATGAATACGAAAGAAATAATACCCCTTATGAATACAACAAATAATATCCCTTACCTTAGTAGAAGACTGGATACTGTAATAATGAAGTAGCAGAATACTCTTCTTCTTTCTCTCTATTGTTTCTCTCTCTATAGCTTCTCTTGTGAGTCTTAGTGAATTGGTGAGAATGAAAGAAGAATTAAGCTTCTATTTATAGGAAAATGGACTAAATAGTAACTAATTCACGGACGATCCAGATTGGTTTACTATTAAAATGGACGGTCCATAATGATTACTATTAAAACCACAACCGACAGTCCATATTAATTTACTATTAAAACCACAACCGACGGTCCAGATTGATTTATTAAAACCACAACCTACGGTCCAGATTGATTTACTATTAAAACCACCACCAACGGTTCAGATTGATTTACTATTAAAACTACCACCGACGGTCCAGATTGATTTACTATTAAAACCACCACCGACGGTCCATAAAATTAGTAAATCATCCCATGGAATATTAAGTCAAACTTACAACAAACGTCTCATAACGAATCCCTATATTTATATCAAAAATTGAATAAATATTTATCACAAATCATTTATCTTTAATAAACACATTTTTAATATTTCAACAATTATTCATCATTAATATTATAACTCACAATATTTAACAACCAGGTCATTCTCAGGAAAGAGGGGCCTTTCCGATAAGAATTTCTCCCTATTGGCGCGTAATTAGGTGACCAAACCTCTCCTCGACAGAACTTTCTAGACAACGTCAATATTATAAATAATAATATGAATAACATTGTCGTCTCAATTATTGATTTAATAATAATAAATATTATGCAGGTGATACTGCGACAATAATTGATTCAATAATATGAGAGATATTATGCAGCAACTACTGTAGTAATAATTGGATTAACTGAGTGGCTTCTTACGTAAGCATCAATAATCAATACCGTGTGCTACTATGCAACCACGTGTACTACTGTACTTTTATCACTGGGTATTCCAACAGTTAACGGTAAAATTTTTGCCGTTATTTTATAAAAAGATATTTCTGTCATTTTTTAACTCTGACAGTTATTCCGTTGTGGGGTCCACCAATGATGTTGTCGTCGTACGGATATTCCCTGACAAAAAGAATATTCCCCGACCAAACGAATATTCTTCGACACAACGAATATTTATATCAACTTGCTTACTTTGCAAAATTTTCAAATATCACCCTTAACTTCAACCTTTTATCAATTTAACCATTTATTAAATAGAATAATAATTATAAGAAAATTAAATACTTTCATTTCATAAAATTCGGGGTCTTACAATCTCCCCTCCTTATAAAATTTTGCCCTCAAAATTTACGTACGTACCTGTTATGTCAAATAGGTGAGTAAGACTGTAAAATGAGCAAACAGTTCGGGCTCGATTCGTACTCGCTCGTCTAAAAGTTCGATTCGAACTTGACTCGAAATATAAATGAGTCAAATATGAGCAAATTTTAAAGTTCGATAAATTACTCGAACTTTCTCAAATTGTAATTTTCTATTGATACTCGGATCATATTCGTTCGAAAAGTTCAAACTGGTCGGGCTCGACTCAGAATCGTGTTCGAGTCGGTAGTTAAATGAGACTTAATCAAACCTTATTTTATACTCAATAAATTTTGTGAACTAAATCTGAGCAACTCAATACTCGGTTCGACTTAATTCGTTTACACCCTTAGAGGTGAGGATACCTTGATTTCATTTCGGATTCTAACTCTCATGTCATTTCCTCAACATCGTGGTTTCTCCACAAACATTTGACTTAAGGTATAACCTTGGAGCGTAGAATATGTTCCTTCTTATCCAAGATTTTAACAGGTACCTCTTCATAAGTTTAAATCTTCCGCAATCTCGTCCGGTTCTAATTCAATAATATGGTTTGGGTCGTTCATATATTTACGTAACATCGATACGTGAAAAATGTTATGAACACGCGACATACTTGGCGGTAAAGCGAGTCAATAGGCTACAGTTCCTACTCAATCGAGGATTTTAAATGGACCAATAAATCAAGGGTTTGAGCTTTCCTCACTTCACCAACTATAGCTTCTAGAATAACGCCTTCTTGAACCTTCTTCTTCACATTCATCAGCTCGGAGTCTGTAGCTTGAGCGACTTTAACTTTATTGATTAAAGTCGATTCTAATCGTATATTCGCTATCTTCACGTAGGTTCTTGGAGTCTTTAACTCTATCTCCATCTTTTGTAAGTCGTACGAAATGGGTCTTTGTGTTAATAATATCGCACTCGTAAACGCATAAGATCTTCCACTCAACGCGTCAGCTACCATGTTCGCTTTTCTAGGATGGTATTGAATGGTATGATCATAATCTTTTAACAGCTCGAGCTAACGTCTTTGGCGCATGTTATGTTCGTTCTGGGTGAAGAAATATTTGAGGGTTTTAGAAATGGGTTTAAGGTTGATATAAAATTTGATTTCACACTCTGGGTAGGCTAAGAAGTTCTTCGGGGAATACGTCAGGAAATTTATTAACAATAGAAATATCATTCAAATCTGACGTATTTTTGTTTAAATCCGTGACATGGGCTAAGAAAGATTGACATCCATTTTTCAATAAACGAATAGCTTTATGGCTTGATATGACAGTGATTGACTTTAGTAGTTTGGTTGCTTGAATTCGCATAATAAGTTGGTTAGGAATATGAAAGCTAACAACCTTACGAAAATAATTAATTTTAGCATGATGAGTAGTTAACCAATCAATCCCTAAAATCACATCAAATGCAAGTATTTTTAAGGAAATAAGATCGACAGGTAATGTGAGGGTATCGATTTGAGCTAAACAAGACTTATAAACAGTGGATGTAATGAAGGTTTCTCCCAACGAAGTTTCAACAGATAAACCAAAGTCTAATTTCTCTGGAGTTAAATTTAAACGTTGAGTGCAAGTAAGAAAAATAAAAGAGTAAGTAGAACCAGTATCGAATAAGGTATAGACTTCGCAAAAGTTTATGATTAGCTTATCCATGATAACTTCGTTCGAGTTCCTCGACAAACGCTCTCATTCAAACTATCGGCTTTGACTTGTTTGGGACATCCTTTGGCGTCACCATTCCAGCTGGACTTGACTTCACTACACGATAAAATCGAGCTAGGTGACCTTCTCTTCCGTAATTATAACATACTTTGGAATGCATCGTGTAGTTTAGACTGATGTGTCCCTCCCCTCCATATTTGAAGCATACGATCGGTGGTCGTTCTCCTTCCTTGAAAACGGGTGCTGGTGCTACTGTCTTTCCATCATTATTGAACCTTCTCTTCTTGAAATTTTTACTTCTATTATCTTGACCATGATTACCACCGAAGTGGTTACCATTCTTAGCATGATAATTTCCTTCACGATGGTTATTATTGTTCCAATGGTCGTTGCCACCGGTATGATTATTATCGCGTTGTTGGTCGTTACCTTTTGGTTTGGCTGACTCATTATCGCGCTTCAATAATTGAGCACTATTCACAACATCTGAATATAAACGAAGTTTGTGAGAAATGAGGTACTGACATATTTCAGATTTCAAACCTCTTAGAAACATCTGCATCATTCTCTCCTCATTATCAACCAAATGGGATGCAAATCGGGATAACTCCGCAAACTTAGCCTCGTACTGCGACACGGTCATATTGTTTTGCTCCAGCTTGATGAATTCCACTTCTTTCATGTGATGAATACTTTCAAGAAAGTACTTGTCGTTGAACAATTCTTGGAACTTCTCTCAACACATTTTTAGTACGGAAGGTTAAGTACGTTTTACAGATTTCCACCATTAATCTGCCTCTCCTCTCAACATGAAGGTGGCAAAGGGAACCTTTTGCTCCTTGGAGCATCCCAAGATATCAAATATCTTGGTGATCTGCTTTATTCACGTCTCTGCCTTAAGTGGTTCTGGCTTTTCCAAAAACTCCGGTGGTCCTAGCTCCTTGAACTGCTTAGCAGTGACCATTCGAGAGTTGTTAGTGTTTCCACCTGTATTTTAAATAGGAGTCTCTCTTGTTTGGTTTTGCATAAATTCTAAAAAGTTCCTAAACATACCATCGTTCGTTATTTGGTCGGTGTTGTTGTTTACATGAGGATTATTGCCTTCCTGATACACATTATCCGGGTTATTGATTGTCGGTGACTCAACGGTCTCATGTGCTTCAGTGCTTATCTCAACATTTTCAGATGCCATACTCAAACACTATCACAAAACAAGGGTTAATTTACATGCCACATATTATCCCTATACTCTGACCGACTAATTAAATAACAAATAAACTTCGGTAGGCCATATTAGCGAATGAATTACCCGTCTCTCCCCTCCTAGTTCTAGTCTCATATCTTAGCCAGGGATCATATACCTAAGCTTTGATACCAACTATTTTGCCCCCAAAATAGGTATACATCACCCATCTTGGGTCACCAAATACATGGTACAGAAATTAAATACAAACTTCTTTTATACAATACGACAAAAGCGTAGCTGAGAGTTTTTACATGAATATTGTATTCTAGACAGTATTCAAGCTCAAATGGAGTCCTCATTACATTAATTATCACACTATTTCATAGAATAGTGAAGACTACTATAGCCACCATCTCAGACCATCACTCCGTTCCCTTACTAGTCCCGGCTACATTCTCATTTCCTGAAGAGAACAATGAAAGCAAAAGGGTGAGCTCAACTAGCCTAGTATGAAATATTATGACTTAGATAATGCAGAATAAATTATCATTAGCCTTCAACGGTGTTAAACTGATAAAATTCACTAAACATCAAGTTTAACTGCAGCGGAACAAGCAATTCATTAGAAGAGTCAAGCAGAGTATGATATCTACTATCTTCTATGATTTAAAAGTTTATCATCAATTTTATCACTGATACTTAGCTCAATAAATAGTATCACAACCACGAATTATCCATGCACTACGGGCCAAGGATATTCGTGTTTTCACTAATGGTCATGATTATACTGAATAATCCCTGGTCATAATCATACCAACAACTGTTCATCAATGAACTTTAGGCCAATGAGGACTTTTAGGACATCATTTGTAACATTATGGGTCATGATTATCCCGAATGATCTCTGGTCATAATCATATCAATCAACAGGCCATCTATGCACATAAGCTAAAGATGACTTTCATCACAATATAAGGATGAGGATGATGACAATTATATAAAAATTCAATCAAATGAGATCAAGGATAAATATTAAAGACTTTAATTTTATCCAGAGTTTAAAAATATCCAAAATTTTAACATGATACTGCTTTGTGGAGTAAAATTCAAGAATAATATTCATGTATCAAAAATAATCTTGGATAGAAAAGAAATCAATTTTTTTGTCGTGAATAGTACCCCGTGAATAGTACTTCGGGAATAGTACCCCGTGAATAGTACCCTGACATAAAAAAATGTCCTGAATACCCGAGTGAATAATACTCGAGTGAATAGTACCTAAGTGAATAATAAATCGTGAATAGTACTCCGGTATGAAAAGTAGCCCGAATACCCGAGTGAATAGTAACCCGTAAATAGTACCCCGAGTGAAAATATTGATATTTAAAAAGAAAGTTCAGATCAATATTCCAATGAAACGATACCAAATGAAGCGCAAAACTCAAGGATATTCCATTAATTTCAAGAATTATAGAAACAATACTTACCATAGTAAGTTTGGATTTAAGAATATGAAAAGAAATAATATACGAAACTGCAAATGGATTTTCACCTGTCATGTGGTACGTAATTCGCGTAGACAGGTTATTCCAACATATTAAAGGATGAATACGAAAAATAATATTCCTTATGAATACGAAAGAAATAATACCCCTTACGAATACAACAAATAATATCTCTTACCTTAGTAGAAGACTGGATACTGCAATAGTGAAGTAGCAGAATACTCTTATTCTTTATCTCTATTATTTCTCTCTCTATAGCTTCTCTTGTGAGTCTTAGTGAATTGGTGAGAATGAAAGAAGAATTAAGCTTCTATTTATAGGAAAATAGACTAAATAGTAACTAATTCACGGACGGTCCAAATTGATTTACTATTAAAACGGACGGTCCATATTGATTACTATTAAAATCACAACCGACGGTCCATATTGATTTACTATTAAAACTACAATCGACGGTCCAGATTGATTTATTAAAATCACAACCTGCGGTTCAGATTGATTTACTATTAAAACCACCACCGACGGTCCATATTGATTTACTATTAAAACCACCACCGACGGTCCAAATTGATTTACTATTAAAACCACCACCGACGGTCCAAATTGATTTACTATTAAAACCACCACCGACAGTCCAGATTGATTTACTATTAAAACTACCACCGATGGTCCAAATTGATTTACTATTAAAACCACCATCGACGATCCAGATTTATTTACTGTTAAAACTACCACCAACGGTCCAGATTGATTTACTATTAAAACCACCACCGACGGTCCATAAAATTAGTAAATCATTCCATGGAATACTAAGTCAAACTTACAACAAGCGCCTCATAACGAATCCCTATATTTATATCAAAAATTGAATAAATATTTACCACAAATCATTTATCTTTAATAAACACATTTGTAATATTTCAACAATTGTTCATCATTAATATTATAATTCACAATATTTAATAACCAGATCATTCCCAAGAAAGAGGGGGCTTTTCGATAAGGATTTCTCCTTATTGGTGCGCAATTAGGTGACCAAACCTCTCCTCGACAGAAATTTCTAGACATCGTCAATATTGCAAATAATAATATGAATAACTTTGTCGTCTCAATTATTTATTTAATAATAATAAATATTATGCAGATGATACTGTGACAATAATTGAATCAATAATATGAGAGATATTATGCAGCAACTATTGTAGTAATAATTGGATAAACTGAGTGGCTTCTTACGTAAGCATCAATAATCAATACCGTGTGCTACTATGCAACCACGCGTACTACTGTACTTTTATCACTGGGTATTCCAACAGTTAACGGTAAAACTTTCGCCGTTATTTTATAAAAAGATATTTATGTTATTTTCTAACTCCGACAGTTATTCCGTTGTGGGGTCCACCAATGATGGTGTCGTCATACGGATATTCCCTGACAAAAAGAATATTTCCCGACCAAACGAATATTCTCCGACACAACGAAAATTTATATCAACTTGCTTACTTTGCAAAATTTTTAAATATCACCCTTAACTTTAACTTTTTATCAATTTAACCATTTAGTAAATAGAATAATAATTATAAGAAAATTGAATACTTTTATTTTATAAAATTGGGGGTCTTACATTAGTCAACCCTTCTAATCTAATTAGAAATAGGATTTTATTTAATTAATTAAATTCCTTTAATTAATTAAGCTCCCTAATCTTATTAGGGATAATTAATTTAACCCTATTAATTAATTTGCCTCCTAATTTTATTAGGAATAAATGAGAGTACTTATATTAAATTAATTCTCAAACTTCTTCAGAAATTAAAATAATAATAATTGTAATAATATTAATAAGACTCCTCTTATTAATTCACTACAAAAAAGAGGCTAATTCCGACGGATATATTTTCGATGGAAGCAATTTAGTCGGTCTTAGCATATTCCCGAAGGAATATTCTGTCGGAACTAATTCCCTCAGAAATAGCATAAATACGACCGAATTCAGTCGAAAATAAGTGCTAGTAAAGGCGCCAAAAAAGCCCGCCAGCGCGAATTATTTTCTCGACGAAATACTAGTATTTTCGACAGAATGTGCATCAAACTTAACTTATCCTCGACGGACATAATTCTGACGGAATTCCGTCAGAAATAATTAAATAAAAACAGATCTACAGATTTATTTCGCATGCTGCTCTCTCTTTATCTATCTCTCTCTCTTAGCCGCGATTAACTTCTCTTGCCCTCTTTCTGAGCCAAACCTTCCTGCCCTGCCACCACCACACCGCCGATGACAGAGTTGACATACCGGCGTCGACAGCTAGCTCCCCCTCCGATTATTTGTTTCCCTCCTCATTTCTCCTCTTGTAATTCAAGGTACATACTGAAATTCCTAATTTTTTTAGCTAGGGTTCATATATATTATAAGACCCCAACTTTTATGAATAAAGATTAATTTTCTCAAAATATCTTTTTGAATAATAAGGTGTGGATTTGATATAATGTTATAGTTATGGGTAATATTTATAAATTTTACAAAGTAAGTAAGTTGTTATAAAATATTCGATTGGTCGGGGAATATTCATTTTATCAGAGAATATTCGTACGATGGCACAATCATTGGTGGACCACACAACAGAATTACTGTCGGAGTGAGAAAGCGACAGAAATATCTTTTTATAAAAATAACGGCGAAAGTTTTACGGTTAACTGTTGAAATACCCGGTGATAAAAGTACAGTAATACTCGTGGTTGCATAGTAGCACACTGTATTGATTATTGATACTTACATGAGAAGTCACTCAGTTTTATTCAATTATTACAACAGTAATTGCTGCATAGTATCTCTCATATTATTGATTCAATTATTGTTACAGTATCATCTGCATAATATTTTATATTATTAAATCAATAATTGAGACGATAAAGTTATTTATATTATTATTTGTATTATTGACGATGTCTAGAAGGTTCTGTCGAGGAAAGGGATTTGGTCACTTAATTGCGCGCCAATAGGGAGAAATACTTATCGAAAAACCCCCTCTTTCCTAGGAATGATCTGGTTGTTAATATTGTGAGTTATAATATTAATGATGATTAAGTTCGTGTTGATTAAAGATAAGAATAATAATTGATGAATGAAAGATATTTGTTTATTTAGTTTTCTTTGATTATTTCGTAACCCAATTACCCTCAAAGGATGTAATTCTGTGATTGGATGGTTTTGTTATTATTGGCCAAACGGGTAATTAATCGGATAATGGGCAATTAATTGCTATTAGTTCACATGCAAATAACTATTTGTTCACATGCATGGAACTATTAGTTCACATGCATGTACTATTAGGAGAGGTTGTGCAAGATTGATAATACTTGAGGGACTAAATTAAAAATGGAGGCAAAGATGAAGGTACTAAATTGTAATAATTCAAGCCCTAAACGTGTAATTATCAAAACTATGTTTTCCTATAAATAATAGCTCATTTCTTCTTTCATTCTCACCAATTCACTATGTTAGTTTTCGGAGGCACAATAGTTATCTAGAAGGGAGGGGGTGGTTGAATAGATATTTAAAATTCTTTTTAAATTATTTTGTTAGTGTAACGACCCCAAAATTCATACAATAATATTCTCCTTATCGATCGTTAACAATATAACTTTAATATATCTTTACATCATTATTCGATATTAAAATCACTAAAAATGCAGAATAATTAAAACTTTTATACATTTCCTTCTGTATTGCCCTAAATCGCAATCTTTACATTACTTCTCTTCGATTCAAATTTATAACGTGAATCGTTACAACACAATGACTACACAAAGTCTTACATCATAAATAGATGTCTAAATACACCGGATAGCTCAACTTACAATTCAACAACATGTTACATTCAAAATATTAAATACATTTATCATAAAACATAAGTAATCTTCGCAAATATGGATCTTTATAATTCACTTAGAACATATCCTTACCTTGAAATCTTGACCTGCAAAAATAGTTATTTACAAGGTTGAGCTCGACAGCTTAGCAAAATCTAACAGTTTTCATGCATCACGTAGCATATAATAACATGCTCAACATGTATCTCATAAACATTGGACTAACGTAACATACATGATGCATTTCATATAATTAGTATAAAGATTGAGTTCCTTACTCAATCAACATGCTTTACTCAATCATCGTAGTCATAAGTTGACTTTAACATTTCATACTTTCAACATATATATAACACATCATGCTCTTTGCAATAAAGATTAAAACAGTTAATCATCAAGTTTATATAACAAATAGGAACTGAAAGACTAGCCTTGATCGTAGATTACCAATTACCGAAAAACAGCTTAAATGCTTTGCGTACATCCTACAACAGTTCAAAGGTTCATATTCACATGCATTAGTTACACATATAACGACACCATAATGACTCTTAGTCTTAATTTTTTATAACCTGCGTCTTCTTGAAACTTAACACATATTTTCAGGTATTTACTCCTCTTCGTATGACACTTATCATTACATAATCCCATTTTGTGTTTCTTTATACTTCTTTCGAAACCGACACTTAACTCATAAATTCCATTACCACATATTAGATGTATTACACTTGTTAATCAACAACTAGGTTATTTAACCTCCGCCTTATATCTCGTTACACTTCTCTTACCATTGATAATTAAGTCTTCTATCATATATTAGATTAACTAGTCAAGTTATCATTCAAATCGTTCTTTCAACTTATATCTCTCTATAAACCAACATAAACCTTGTCATTAATCTTTAACTTTTGAAAACATCTCATTTGGTTTCATTCCATAACTTACTCAAGTGACAACTAAAATCCCCATATTTTGATATAATATCATACTACAATCTGTTATTATAGTCCACATTATGTCTTGAACATCGTTAACATGCTTGCCAAACTAGATTAAGTCCATTAGTCATGTCCTACAAATAGGCAGACCTCACTGTCTTAGACCAGGGTATGGAGCAGCTGCGCCATACTTAAGCCTGGGACCAGCACAACTGTGCCGTTTTTGGCCTTGGTACCGGCGTAGCTGGCGCAACACAGACAGAACCAGAAAGGCTGTGAACAGTAGCCGACTTTAGCCCAATTAACACGAATTTCACCCACCAAACAGTGATATTAACACATACAATTGGTATAAAACTATTACAAACATGTTTGCCAACATATTCAACCAATTAGAATAATTTAGCAACAACTTAAGTTAGTTTAATTGCTTAAATTCCATGTTTTCATACAAAAATACCATTTTTGATATCCTTTACGAAAATCATCACTGTTATTGTGACGAACGAGATTTTGTAATTAATTTCTAATATTTATTGAATTAAATAAATATTTTTCGATGATTTAATTATTAGATTAAATAATTAGTTGATGCAGTTATGGTAGATTAATTTAATTGTATGTATTATATTTATTAAATTAATATGGAGAATTTTATTATTTGAAGTATGTGAGCTTATTGTATTAAAAGTAATATTTAATATTCCATATTACTTAATTAATATAATTATTAATTAGAGAGTTAATGATTTGACATTATTAATTAATGAGAAAATTAATTATATGATTATGTGAATTTATGAGAGATTATTATATGTTATTCAATTAATTTAAATAAGATATTTGAATTGGGTGTGACAAGAATTAAACTATATGATAAAGCTTTATTAAATTAAATGGTTTTTAAAATCTATTCTAACTAACCAAACGGAGCCTTAATAGGAGTTATGAGCAGTTAACCCATGCTAGGTAACTGACCATAGTGCGTGTCAATTGCTTGATTAATATACGTATTCTCCTTCTTCCTTTTCATTATCTGGCTAAGTCTGGCATATAACAGAGAGGGAAAAGAGAGAGAGTCTGAGAAATTGATTTAGGGAGTTTGAAAATTATTGAGAAATACTTTAATTCATCTCCTATTACTTTATCTACGCTTGGGTAATCTCTTTAACCCAGTTTTTTTTACGTCATTTAAAGTTTCCATGAATATGACTCCTAAGTTTTCTGTAAAGTCTCTGTAATTGAAATTGTGAGAGTTATGTGCATATATGTGTAAGATGTCATTTTAATGTGTTTTAATATGTATTATATATAATTTCTTATCATTAGTTCATAATTTATGTCGTTAATCTGATGACTTGCCATTTCAAAAATATACAGAATTTGGGTTTTTGGCCTTATGGCCTTATACGTGATTTTAGTATGTCAAACATAAATGTTTTCGTAGATTTTACACTCGTATAATTTTGTGCATGTTAATACGAAGAGACCAAACTTTAAATGAACGGATTTGGCTTTATAATGAATCCGTGGCGTCGAATTTTAGGAATTTATCTTAAAAACTTCACGAACATCAAGAACAGAGGAAAATTTTATGTTTTAATTCTGTGATTATATGTTTTAATGGGTTAAAATCACTTTATATATGTTGTATTATGATTATACATGAATTACAACATGTGGGTATGTCTAAATTCGTGTAGTAATAAATTAAATTGGAGTTTTTGGCTGTATTTTGCAATTTTCGCGAATTACAGAACAATTTCTGGCTCGCCGCGCCGCGGCGCCAGTCTCACGCCTAAACATCCGCGCCGTAGCGCCACCGCGCCGCAGCGCCACAGCGACGCAGTGCCATGTGTCCAGCTGCAGCGCCACGGCGCCGTAGCGCGAAGATCAAGTATAATAGTGGCGCCGCAGCACCACTCTCCATAATGTCCAGAAATGTAATTTTTTTTAATGTTAAGTCTAGTAATGTGTTAGTAACTTAATGTAATGAACATGTAAACATGTTAAAAATATAATGAAATGATAAAATAGTTGTTTAACATGTAAATAACATAATTACATGTGAATTGAATTATTGAATACATAATTAGCTTGATAATTCATGAAGTACAAATTATGTGACAAAGTGGTAAATTGATTAAGTATAGTCAATAATCAAAGTAGACAAAGAGAATGAGTTTATGATGATTAGTTAAGTTATAATTAACTGGTATTGTGAATGTGAATGGTATGTAGGATTTAATTCAAAGAACGTGATTAGTTAAAGTATAATCTACACACGAGGCAAGTTCCCTAACCCTACTTGTCATTATTGTTCAAGCTTATTATTTACCTTGAATAAATTATTGTTACTATTATTCAAGTTCAAATGTTATATTAAAGATTGATTATCTTTTCAAAGTATGATTTAGTTATACAATAATTGTTCTATTGTATACTTCTTGAGATTATTATTCAAATTGAATATCATTATTGTTAAACCTTATTAGACTAGTGAAACCTTAATGATTCAACTAGTCCATAGTTGATGAGCGTTCTAAATTTCATAACCCTTGATGAATTATCCAATCCAAACTTCCTTTGGTGCGGACTCGAATGTCAAACTGAGATGAACAACCCTGTATAGGGGATTATTTATGCTTTAGCGTTAAGATATTGTGCACAGTATGGTACTAAGGGCTGATCCCCCTAAGTACGAGAAGAAGGTCCATAGTCTTATGACTGTTAAAGGTTTCAAGTATAACCCTTGTTAACCTAGGACATAGTTCAAGGTCTTATGACCCTCAGAATTCTTTTGATTCTTGTTATTCACTCTTGATTCAAAAGTTGAGCTTTTATTCAGATGTCTTTGATTTATTAGCATGTTATTATACTGTTATTTTATTTTTATACTTGTGGGCATTTGTGCTCACTCTTGCTTAATAATAACATTGTAGTTAAGAACGAAAGAGCTGACGAACCTTCCACTAGTAAGGGCAAGGGCAAAGTTAGCAAATGATGGAGACTTGTTATTTGATATGACTTGTTATTTTATATGATGTATTTGTTTAAGACTTAAGTTAAAGATGTTGTTTAAGACTTATTTATTTATAATTCCGCACAGATGTTTAAGGTTAGTTTAACCTGGGATTGTATTATTATTCAGATGTTGTAACCCTATAAAGGGAAGATTTTAATTCTATCTATTGCATGGTTTGCATTTATTATGGGTAGGTAGATAGATGATATTTGTATCGTGAACACCGATTCCGGTGGAAATGGAAGTACCGGATTTGGGGGTGTCACAGTTATCTTAGTTTTATACCAAATCTCTTCGTTCAAACTACGTTCTCTTCGTTTCTTAACGAACTAGCATAAACAAAACTTAATTTACAGTTTATCATACTAATTGACCACTAAAATTGGTACTTTCTTAAGCTACTAGAAGAAATATATACTGTCATTACTTTTCTTCCTTTTTAACTGTAATTAGCATAGCAAATTCTTGTTTACATACAAACTCAACCATCAAAACACGTATAATCACAAGTAACCAATTGTATAGCAACAATTCAAAAAGTTGAAATTCACAGAATATGAAATTTTTGCCGTAAACTCATATATACATATATATGTATATATATAATACTAAGGTTTAGATAAAATACCTTCACTTAGCTTGTTTCCTTGCTAAAATCGCTGGAAATTACTTTGGAATTGCTTAAGTTCTCTCTCAATTCTCTCAACTCTCTCTGTAATCTTAGGCTTAACAAAACTAGCAAAACTAGAATGCGTATAACCCCAAAACTGATAACCAAGCGTAAAGATAAAAACTAATACGCGTACTTAGTATAACATCAGTTACAAACTATTAACATATATGTTATAATTATATTATATTTATTATTTATTTTATTTTATTTATTTTATTTAAAATTCAAAAAATAAAAAAACAAAAGTCATAAGGCTTTGTTTGACAAAACCCTTTAAATATTAAAGACTTAATATTTTAAGCCTTGTTTGGCAAAAAAACTAAATTAAACTCCATTAATTTATTTTAATATCACATATTATTTATTTGGATTTCCATGTACAATAATAATCAAATAAATTAATTACACATACAATATTTAAATATTCCACTTTAACGAATATCACAAAATTATAATTTTATTATAATTTTATTTAATAATTTAATATTCCACTTTAAATTATTAATCAACAACATAACATCTCATGTTATATTACAACTCTCTAAATTATAAATTAATTTAACTTAGAATATTATCTAGTCATAAATATTTACTAATAATAACCACATCAATAAAATATTTATTTCATTTAATAAATATTTTAAATTACAATTACTAAAATCTTGAATTGTCACAGTTAGTTTTGATAATGATTCAAACACAGCGACATTAAGGTTTATTTGTTTTCCCTTTAAGATATAGTGAGTTAATGAGAGTGAGGCAGTTATAGAAGTTATGACACTTATAGCAAGAATGTAAGAGACACAACAATTTTAAGTCATCATTGTCATTTAATTGAATTTATCCTTGCTCTCATTTAATTGAATTTTTATATCATTGTCATCATCCTCATGCTTATATTGCGATAAAAGTCATCTTTGGACCGTAGTGCATAGATGGACTGTTGATTGGTATGATTATGACCAAGAATTATTCGGTATAATCATGACTTGTAATTTTACAAATGATGTGATAAAAGTCCTCATTGGCCCGTAGTGCATTGATGGACAGTTGTTGGCATAATCATGACCATTGGTGATAACACGATTATCCTTGGCCCGTAGTGCATGGATAATTCGTGGATGTGATACTAATGAATATCATTGGCCCGTAGGGCATGGATAATTCAGTGATGTGGATTATTTATTGAGCTGAGTCTCAACGATAAAATTGATGATAAACTTTTTAAATCATAGAATATAGTAGATATCATGATCTACTTGACTCTTCTAATGAATTGCTTGTTCCACTGCAGTTAAACTTGTTATGTATTGTATTCTATGAGTTTAACACTGTTGAAGGCTAACGATAATTTATTCTATATTATCTTAGTCATAATGTGAGACCCCAAATTTTATGAATAAAGATTAAAATTTCTCAAAATATTTTTTTAAATATTATGGTGTGAATTTGATATAATATTATAGTTGTGGGTAATATTTATAAATTTTGAAAAGTATGCAAGTTATTGCATAATATTCGTTAGGTCGGGGAATAATCTTTTTGTCGGGGAATATTCGTACGACGGCATAATCATTGGTGGATCGCACAACGAAAGTATTGTCGTAGTAAGAAAATGACAGAATTATCTTTTTATAAAAATAACGGCGAAAGTGTTACCGTTAAAACTGTAAAACTACTCGGTAGTAAAAGTACAGTAATACGCGTGGCTGCATAATAGCACACAGTATTGATTATTGATGCTTACATAAGAAGTCACTCAGTTATACTCAATTATTGCTACAGTAATTGCTGCATCATATCTCTCATATTATTGATTCAATTATTGTCACAGTAGCATCTGTATAATATGTTATGTTATTAAATCAATAATTGAGTTGACAAAGTTATTCATATTATTATTTACAATATTAACGATGTCTAGAAGTTCTGCCAAGGGGAGGTTTGGTCACCTAATTGCGCGCCAATAGGGAGAAATCTTTATTGGAAAGCCCCCTCTTTCCTGGGAACGACCTGGTCGATTAATATTGTGAATTATAATAAAGGTGATAAATTTTGTTTTATTATTATTATAAATGTAATAAAACAGAAAACTTTTTATATAAAACAGAATACTTTTATAAAGTTATTTGTTTTATTAGACTATAAATAGAATATATAATATTCGATTATGTATAGTATTTGCATAGTGCCTGCATATTGTTTGCATAGTAAAATCTTTTTATATAAAACAGAATACTTTTATAAAGTTATTCATTTTATTAGATTATAAATAGAATATATTATATTTTATTTAAAAAATTTTATTTTATTAGAATATTTTATTAATACTGCATAGTAAATCAATATGGACCGTCCGTTTAAAAGTAAATCAATCTGGACCGTTCATGAATTAGTTACTATTCAGTCCATTCTCCTATAAATAGAAGCTCATTCCTTCATTATTTCTTACGAATTCACTGAAACTCTAGAGAGAGAAACTATAGAGAGAAAGAGTAAAAGTATTCTGTTACTTCACTACTCCTATATCCAGTTTCTTCCAAGATAAGGGGTATTATTCTTTCATATTCATGAAGAGAATTATTTTATATCATTAATATTAATTTATTAATAAAAATTCTTCAAAAATATTAAAAGTTACATTTTATAATTCAAAATATTTTCTAACACTTTATTCTCATTTAAAATAATTTTTATAATATTAAAATTATTTTTCTCTAATTTATTTAATATACTAATTAAATAAATTAAATACCATTAATATTTAAATAAATATAAATATTAATGAAAAATATCCCAAATTATCAAAAGTTATTTTTCATAACTTAAAATAATTTTTAAAACCATTTTTGTAATTTTTAGAAATTTATTTCTATTTTTTATCATTTTTCGAAAATTCAAAAAATTAAATTAATTATATCCGTCGTTGTAGCCTTTAGCGACGCTTTCTGTCGCTGTTGGTGTTCTTGAGCTCAAGAACACTGACAGTCAGTTAGTAAGGGGCATAGTTTGACCCACTTTAATCCTCAGTCTAAGCATAAACATGTTCTGGGCATGTTTGAGCATTGATCTTGTAGTGTTTATGTAACACTACAAGTATCAACAACAATCGAGGTCATATCATAACATAACATGAAGATCTGGTCCTTTAAAGTTGTTGTCAGAGCTTCCTGGGTTTTCTGGGTAACCCAGAAACCCAGCCAGCTTCGAGGGTCCACTTTGTCGTTCAATTTTCTCCAAGTTTTTGTAACGCCCCCAAAATAGGTAAAAATCATCCATTCTGAGTTGCCAAATACATGGTACAGAATACAAATACAAACTTAAATATACAACATGAGCTGTAAGTTTTAATACAAATATTGTTTTCTAGACAGTATCAAAACTCAAAATAAGTCCTCAATACATTTATTATCACACTATTTTACAGAATAGTGAGGACTACTAAAGCAAACATCTGGACTGTCACTCCGCTCCCCGATTAGTTCCAACTATATTCTCATTTCCTAAAGAGAACAATGAAAGCAAAGGGTGAGCTCAACTAGCCCAGTAAGAAATATTATGACTAAGATAAGGTAGAATAAATTATCGTTAGCCTTCAACAGTGTTAAATTGATAAAATATAACAAACATCAAGTTTAACTGCAGCGGAATAAGCAATCCATTAGAAGAATCATGTAGAGCATGATATCTACTATCTTCTATGATTTAAAAGAATTTATCATCAATTTTATCGCTGAGACTCAGCTTAAAAAATAATCCACATCATCCCTGCACTACGGCCAAGGATATTCATTAGTATCACGACCACAGATTATCCATGCACTACGGGGCAAGGATATTCGTGTTTTCATCAATGGTCATGATCATGCCAACAACAGTCCATCAATGCACTACGGGCCAATGAGGACTTTTATCACATCATTTGTAACATTACGGTCATGATTGTACCGAATAATCCCTGGTCATAATCGGGGCTTTTTACTTATGGCTTGATATAACAGTGATTAACTTTAGAGGTTTGGTTGCTTGAATTCGCATAACAGGTTGGTTAGGAATATGAAAGCTAACAACCTTACGAAAAGCATGATGAGTAGTTAACCAATCGATTTCTAAAAATCACATCAAAGGTAAGTATTTTCAAAGAGATAAGATCGACAGGTAACGTGAAAGTGTCGATTTGAATCAACAAGATTTATAAACAGTGGAGGTAACGAAGGCTTCTGCTAAAGAAGTTTCAATAAGTCAAAGTCTAACTTCCCTGGGGTCAAATTTAAATGTTGAGCGCAAGTAAGAGAGATAAAAGAATGGGTAGAACCGATATCGAATAAGGTATAGACTTTGTAAGCGTTTATGATTAACTTACCCGTGACAACTTCGTTCAAGTTCCTCGACAAATGCTCTCACTTAAACTACCGGCTTTGACTTGTCTGAGACATCCTTTGGTGCCTCCATCCTAGCTGAACTTGTCTTCGGTGAATGACAAAATCGGGCTAGGTGACATTCTCTTACACAATTATAACATGCTTTGGACGGCATCGCGCAGTTTGGACTGATGTGTCCCTCCCCTCCGCATTTGAAGCATATGATAGGTGGTCGTTCTCCTTCCTTAACAACAGGTGCTGGTGCTGACGTCTTTCCATCATTATTGAACCTTCTCTTCTTGAAATTTCCACTCCTATTATCTTGGCCATGATTACCACCGAAGTGGTTACCATTTCTGGCATGATAATTTCCCCCACGATGGGTATCATTGTTTCGATGGCCGTTGCCACCGGTACGATAATTATCGTGTTGTTGCTCGCTATCCTTTCGTTGGGCTGGCTAATTTTCGCGCTCCAATAACTGAGCCATATTCACTACATCTGAATATAAACAAAGTTTATGAGAGATAAGATATTGACGTATCTCGGGTTTCAAACCTCTTAGAAACATTTGCGTCATTCTCTTCTCATTATCAACCAAATGGGATGCAAACCGGGACAACTCAGCAAACTTGGTTTCGTACTGCGATACGTTCATGTTGTTTTGCTCCAGCTTGATGAACTCTACCTCTTTAATGTGACGAATACTTTCGGGAAAGTACTTATCGTTGAAAAATTCTTGGAACTTCTCCCAAGACATCTTTAGTGCTGCAGGTTGAGTACGCTTTACAGATTCCCACCAGTAATCTGCCACTGCCCGCAACATAAAGGTGGCAAAGGGAACCTTTTACTCCTCGGAGCATCCCAAGACATCAAATATCTTGGTGATCGGCTTTAACCACGTCTCCGCCTTAAGTGGTTCTGGCTTTTCCAAAAACTCCGGTGGTCCCAGCTCCTTGAACTGCTTAGCGGTGACCGACCGTGGGTTGCCATTATTTCCACCTATATTTTGAACAGGAGTCTCTCTTACCTGATGTTGCATGAATTGCATAAAACCTCTGAATATTCCATCGTTCATTATTTGGTCAGTGTTGTTGTTTTCCTGAGGATTGTCACCTTCCTGATGCACATTATCCTGATTATTGATCTGTGGAGACTCAACGGTCTCCTGTGCTCTATTGATGTTCTCAACATTCTCGGATGTCATTTTTAAATACTGCCACAAAATAAGGGTTAATTAACATATCACATATTATCTCTATACTCTAACCGACCAATTAAATACCAAATAAACTTAGGTAGGTCATACTAGCGAAGGAATTCCCCGTCTCTCCCCTCCTAGTTCTTGTCTCACATATCAGCCAGGGATCATATCCTTAAGCTTTGATACCAACTGTAACGCCCCCAAAATAGGTATACATCACCTATTCTGAGCCGCCAAATATATGGTACAGAATACAAATACAATCTTAAATATACAACATGAGCTGTGAGTTTTAATACGAATATTGCCTTCTAGACAGTATTTAAACTCAAAATAAGTCCTAAATACATTTATTATCACACTATTTTATAGAATAGTGAGGACTACTAATGCTATCATCTGGACTTTCATTCCGTTCCCCAACTATTTCATAGAATAGTGAGCTCAACTAGCCCAATAAGAAATATTATGACTAAGATAATGCAGAATAAATTATCGTTAGCCTTCAACAGTGTTAAACTGATAAAATATAACAAACATCAAGTTTAACTGCAGTGAAACAAGCTATCCATTAAAAGAGTCAAGTAGAGAATAAAATCAACTATCTTTTATGATTTAAAAGGTTTTTCATCACTTTTATCGCTGGAACTCAGCTTAATAAATAATCCACATCATCCCTGCACTACGGCCAAGGATATTCATTAGTATCACAACCATAAATTATCCATGCACTACGGGTCAAGGATATTCGTGTACTCATCAATGGTCATGATCATGCCAACAACTGTCCATCAATGCACTACGGGCCAATGAGGACTTTTACCACATCATTTGTAACATTACGGTCATGATTATACCAAATAATCCCTTGTCATAATCATACCAAGTCCATCTATGCACTACAGGCCACAGATGACTTTCAACATAATATAAACATGAGGATGATGACAATGATATAAGAATTCAATAAAAAAAGTTCAAGAATTAATTTATCCAGGAACCAATAACGTCCAAATTGTCAACATGATACTGCTTTGTGGGGTAAAACTCAAGAATGCTCGGAAGAATATTTCCATGAAAAGATACTATATAAAGCGCAAATATCAAGGATATTCCACTAATTTCATGGAGTATTGAAGCCAAAGCTTTAACCAACTGAGTATAATAGAATATATGAAACTGTAAATGGATTTTCGCCCGCCATGCGGCAATCCACGTAGATAGATCATTTTCACAATTTAATAAGGAATGAATACAATGGATCATTCACCATGCATGTGGTAATCCACATAGATAAGTTATTCCAATAGAATAATAAAGAACGAAATAACAAAAGAATTCACCATGCATGCGATAGACCGCACAGACAGGTTATTCCAACAGAATAATAAATAATGGAACTAGGTCATGCGTAAATGCACAGACAGGATATTCCGATAGAATAATAAAGAATGGAGCCAGGTCATGCGTAAACGCACAGACATGATATTGCGACAGAATAATAAAGAATGGAACCAGGTCATGCTTAAACGCACAGACAGAATATTTCGACGGAATAATAAAGAATGAAATAACAACATAATTTCACCATGTATGCGGTACTTCGCATAGACAGGTTATTCCAACATAATAATAAAGAATGGAACAACAACTCTTACGAATATTGGAAAGAAAATAATTCTCTTCATGAATATGAAAGAATAATACCCCTTACCTTAGAAGAAACTGGATATAGGAGTAGTGAAGTAGCAGAATACTTTTCTTCTTTCTCTCTATAGTTTCTCTCTCTAGAGTTTCAGTGAATTTGTAAGAAATAATGAAGGAATGAGCTTCTATTTATAGGAGAATGGACTGAATAGTAACTAATTCATGAACGGTCCAGATTGATTTACTTTAAAACGGACGGTCCATATTGATTTACTATGCAGTATTAATAAAATTTTCTAATAAAACAAAATCTTTTAAATAAAATATAATATATTCTATTTATAATCTAATAAAACGAATAACTTTATAAAAGTATTTTGTTTTATATAAAAAGATTTTACTATGCAAATACTATGCAGATACTATGCAAATACTATACATAATCGAATATTATATATTTTATTTATAGTCTAATAAAATAAATAACTTTATAAAAATATTCTGTTTTATATAAAAAGTTTTCTGTTTTATTACATTTATAATAATAATAAAACAAAACTTATCACCTTTATTATAATTCACAATATTAATCGACCAGGTCGTTCCCATGAAAGAGGGGGCTTTTCAATAAGGATTTTTCCCTATTGGCGCGCAATTAGGTGACCAAACCTCTCATTGGCAGAACTTCTAGACATCGTTAATATTGTAAATAATAATATGAATAACTTTGTCGTCTCAATTATTGATTTAATAACATAACATATTATACAGATGCTACTGTGACAATAATTGAATTAATAATATGAGAGATATGATACAGCAATTACTGTAGCAATAATTGAGTATAACTAAGTGACTTCTTACGGAAGCATCAATAAACAATACCGTGTGCTACTATGCAACCACGCGTATTACTGTACTTTTACTACCGAGTAGTTCAACAGTTTCAACGGTAACACTTTCGCCGTTATTTTTATAAAAAGATAATTTTTTCGTTTTCTTATTACGACAATACTTCCGTTGTGGGGTCTACCAATGATTATGCCGTCGTACGGATATTCCAGACAAAAAGAATATTCCCCGACCAAACGAATATTATACAACAACTTGCATACTTTTCAAAATTTATAAATATTACCCACAACTATAACATTATATCAAATTCACACCATAATATTCAAAAAAATATTTCGAGAAATTTAAAATCTTTATTCATAAAATTTGGGGTCTCACAATCTCCCCTCCTTATGAAATTTTGCCCTCGAAATTTACGTACGTACCTGGAACCGAAGAGATGAGGATACCTTGACTTCATTTTAGATTCTAACTCTTGAGGTATAACCTTTGAGTGTCGAATATAATCCTTCTTATCAAAGATTTTAACATGTATCTCCTCATACGTTAAATCTTTTGCTATTTCGTCCAATTCCAATTCAATAATGTGGTTCGGGTCGTCCACATATTTACGTAACATCGATACGTGAAAAAGAACGTTATGAACACGCGACAAACTTGGCGGTAAAATGAGTCTATAGGCCACAGTTCCTACTCGATCGAGGATTTCAAATAGGCCAATTAAATCGAGGGTTGAGATTTCCTCTTTTCGTCGATTCTTGCTTCTAGAATAACGCCCTCTTGAACCTTCTTCTTCACATTCATCAGATTCGGGTGTGTAGCTTGAGCGGCTTTAACTTTATCGATTAAAGTCGATTCTACTCGTATATTTGCCATCATCACATGGGTCCTTGGAGTCTTTAACTCTGTCTTCATCATTTATAAGTTATACAAAATGGGTTTCTGTGTTAACAACATCGCACTCGTAAACGCATGCGATCTTCTACTCAACACGTCAGCTACCACGTTCTCTCTTCCACAATGATATTGAATGGTATGATCGTAATCTTCAATAGCTCGAGTCAACGTCTTTGGCGCATTATACGTTCGTTTTGGTTGAAGAAATATTTAAGGGTTAAAGAAATGGGTTTTGTACTGGGGTCAATACAAAATTCAATTTCACGCTCTGGGGTAGGCCAAGAAGTCTTAAGAATACGTCAGGAAATTTATTAACAATAGAAATATCATTCAAAACTGTGACTCTCATCCAAGACTTGGATAGTACGTCGCATTGATACCTATCAACTTGTCATCGTCATTCACAACATCCTCTATGGAAAGTCTGTCTTCTGTGCATTCCACATAAGGAAGTCAACAACGAAAGGATCGGGGCTCTTTACTTATGGCTTGATATAATAGTGATTAACTTTAGTGGTTTGGTTGCTTGAATTCACATAACAGGTTGGTTAGGAATATGAAAGCTAACAACCTTACGAAAAGCATGATGAGTAGTTAACCAATCGATTTCTGAAAATCACATCAAATGTAAGTATTTTCAAATAGATAAGATCGACAGGTAACGTGAAAGTGTCGATTTGAATCAACAAGATTTATAAACAGTGGAGGTAACGAAGGCTTTTGCTAACGAAGTTTCAATAAGTCAAAGTCTAACTTCTCTGGGGTCAAATTCAAACGTTGAGCGTAAGCAAGAGAGATAAAAGAATGGGTAGAATCGATATCAAATAAGGTATAGACTTCGTAAGCGTTTATGATTAACTTACCTGTGACAACTTCGTTCGAGTTCCTCGACAAACGCTCTCACTTAAATTATCGGCTTTAACTTGTCTGAGACATCCTTTGGTGCCTCCATCCTAGCTGAACTTGTCTTCGGTGAAAGACAAAATCGGGCTAGGTGGCATTCTCTTCCATAATTATAACATGTTTTAGATGGCATCGCGCAGTTTAGACTGATGTGTCCCTCCCCTCTGCATTTGAAGCATATAATAGGTGGTCGTTCTCCTTCCTTAACAACGGGTGTTGGTGTTGACGTCTTTCCATCATTATTGAACCTTCTCTTCTTAAAATTTCCACTCCTATTATCTTGGCCATGATTACCACCGAAGTGGTTACCATTTCTGGCATGATAATTTCCCCCACGATGGTTATCATTGTTCCGATGGCCGTTGCCACCGGTACGATAATTATCGTGTTGTTGCTCGCTATCCTTTCGTTGGGCTGGCTCATTATCACGCTCCAATAACTGAGCCCTATTCACTACATCTGAATATAAACAAAGTTTATGAAAGATAAGATATTGACGTATCTCGAGTTTCAAACATCTTAGAAACATTTGTGTCATTCTCTTCTCAGTATCAACCAAATGGGATGCAAACCGGGACAACTCAGCAAACTTGACTTCGTACTGCGACACGGTCATGTTGTTTTGCTCCATCTTGATGAACTCTACTTCTTTCATGTGACGAATACTTTTGGAAAAGTACTTGTCGTTGAACAATTCTTGGAACTTCTCCCAAGACATCTTCAGTGATCATTGTTCCGATGGTCGTTGCCACCAGTACGATAATTATCGTGTTGTTGCTCGCTTTCCTTTCGTTGGGCTGGCTCATTATCGCGCTCCTATAACTGAGCCCTATTCACTACATCTGAATATAAACAAAGTTTATGAGAGATAAGATATTGACGTATCTCGGGTTTCAAACCTCTTAGAAATATTTGCGTCATTCTCTTCTCATTATCAACCAAATGGGATGTAAATCGGGATAACTCAGCAAACTTGACTTCGTACTGCGACACGGTCATGTTGTTTTGCTCCATCTTGATGAACTCTACTTCTTTCATGTGACGAACACTTTTGGGAAAGTACTTGTCGTTGAACAATTCTTGGAACTTCTCCCAAGACATCTTCAGTGTGGCAGGTTGAGTACGCTTATACAGATTCCTACATCCAGTAATCTATCTCGCCCTCTTAGCAATTCATTAAAGGTGGCAGCAAGAGTAACACGGTTGTTGCTCCATCGATGAGCGAACACTTTTGCCCAAGGACAAGACATCAAATATCTTGGTGATCTATTTTAACCGCGTCTCCGCCTTAAGTGGTTCTGGCTTTTCCAAAAAGTTCGGTGGTCCCAGCTCCTTGAACTGCTTAGCGGTGACCGACCGTGGGTTGCCATTATTTTCACCTATATTTTGAACAGGAGTCTCTCTTACCTGATGTTGCATAAATTGCATAAAACCTCTGAATATTCAATTGTTCATCATTTGGTCAGTGTTGTTGTTTGCTCGCCTTCCTGATGCATATTATCCTGATTATTGATCCGTGGAGACTCAACGGTCTCCTGTGCTCCATTGATGTTGTCAACATTCTCGGATGTCATTTTCAAATACTGCCACAAAACAAGGGTTAATTAACATATCACATATTATCTTTATACTCTGACCGACCAATTAAATACTAAATAAACTTGGGTAGGTCATACTAGCGAAGGAATTCCCCGTCTCTCCCCTCCTAGTTCTTGTCTCACATCTCAGCCAAGGATCATATCCCTAAGCTTTGATACCAACTGTGACGCCCCCAAAATAGGTATAGATCACCTATCACTACTAGAAAATCGACCTATAACGACGGTCGCCGACTGTCGCTATAGGCCAAAAGACCGTCGCTAAATGTTTTAGCGACAGTCGCCGACCGTCGCCATAGAAGCCATCGCTGTAGGTTTTAGCGACGGTCTTTTGGCCTATAGCGACGGTCATAGGTCATGACAAAATAGTGTATTTTCTCTTTACCAGATGTCTATAGCAATGTTTGGCGACCGTCGCTATAGGTCTGTGTTTTATATAACACTATAGCTACGGTTGATGACCGTCGCTATAGCCTTTTATATTTAAAAAAAATTAATTAATAATGCACATTTATTCAACAAACACAAATACAATATAAAAAATATTAATATGATAAAACAATATGATACAATAATCCCACATTGGTGACAACAGCATTAAATACAATGATCAAGTGACAGCAGTAGTAAATACTGCAGAATTGCTGGAAATTACCCACCCTACATTGGTGTGGTGAAAGCATTTTTATCAAGACTCCATTGAACCATCCTCACCAGGCAATCCAAAGATCTGCACTTAGTATAGATCTGCACTCAGTTACCTACATTGCACAAGTCACAACATCATGTAATTATTTCCATTTACATTTACTCTGAAAACCACCAAGGCATTCCCCTATCTCTTACACTGTCTTTGAATTCAAGTGTATTGTCAAGGAACACAACAACCATCAAGGCAACAGTTGGGGATGATAAGAAGATGGTATTTAGGAAATCATTGAACTGCACAACAAAAGAAGTTGGTCATGTTTGTGAATTGCAAGAATGACAACCCCACCGAAGCTGGAAATAGCAACAGATTACTAATTAAAATGTTATTGTGTACCTTATGGTTTTTGTGAGTACTGAACATGCTTGGAGAACAGTGATGGCTGCATTCATCACAAGTATGGACCAAAAACACCTATAAACATTATCACAACATGTACTTGTTATATAATCTATTCTCATGGTAGTGTGCATGCTTGCATAACTAGTAATCTCAACAAACATAGTGATCACAACAGGCACGGGTTTAGGACAAGAACAACCCTCCCAAACCCAAATCCAAATCCCAACAAGAAAATCACTTTCCCTGCACATCATCAACATGATATATAAGCACTTTCCATAAATACTACATGAGAGGATCATACAGATTAGATTTTGGGCTAAACGTATAATACTTTAGCATATTCAGTTAATATAATATTAAAGTGACTTCTACAACTGCCATGTTGCTGGATCTACACAGGGTTTCCATCCTTGGTTGGACAAGGGCGTCCATAGATCAGATTGCTGTTCATTTGACTAAAAGATAAAAAATCAAGTGAGTTAAATTTTGTATACAGAATTTCAAATAAAAAGAGTAATAAAAATGCAGCTCAATCAACTTTTACCCATAGTTTGACGCAGTATAGCACTCTTAAGCAGACGCAAGTGTCTAGGTTTTGGAGCATTAAATTCCTAAATAAGCAAATCAGACTATGAGCTACTAGAAGCACAACTAGCTCTATGCTATACAAAATTTGGTTGGTTTACAAACCCCAATAGTATATGAAATAATCATAATATAACTGGCCCATACCTTGTCAAATCGAAGGTGTAGAACAGCAAACTTCCCTGCTCTAATGTACTTGCTACCAACTTCACTGTTCCCTTGATGATACCGGAGGCGACTGACAAGAGCATCTCCAAGAGATCTAATATGAGGTACGAAACTTAGTGCTTGAAAGTTAACCTTGCAACGTAGACGCTGGATATCCTTAGGCATGTTGTCAAAAGCCAGTCGATGTGAAAATGATGAGATGGAAGCTATTCCATAACTGGATCCTAAACAAAATAATGAGTCAACATCCTAGTATAAGAATTGAAGTTGTGCACTATTTACAAAGTAGCCTACATGCTTCTGAGAAAAAGCTTATGAAAAGGATAAAAAATTATGAAAAACAGAATTAAGTCCTTTTTGTTTTATGAACTAGACACTTATCACAAGCCAACAATTGATTTAAGCCTCCTAGGTAAGCAGGATATCTTGTGACCACCAAAATTCAGTGTCACCAAGTCAAGGGATACAAGCATCAAAGAACATGATTGTCAAGCTAATTCCTTTAGGATTGACACTGAGCACTACCTATATATAATCAAATTCCAAGTACTATAGTTTGTTACGTTTCCCATGAATGAAGCAAATGCAAATTACCAATTGCATGATTGTTAACATTATCATTCTTTAAGCAGTAAAAGCAGTAACAAAGTTATTTTTTCCCATGAATGTTCGGAAAACAATATGCTTGAAATTACTAGCAAATTAACCTTAATTACTACATAGATCTTCAACATATGTTCTTTTAAATAATGCCAAAATTATCAAGAGGCTTACTGTTAATAATCTCAAAAAGATTCAACTGCGATTATACATCTCAAAATTTCAAGAAACATAAGTTGCGACTTGTGAGTAATGCATTAAAACAAAGGAATACAATTTACATCTTCAGAACTCAAAAGTCTCCATTCCATTAGGCATCATGGACAATTCCAGCACCCACATATTTCAGAACTAGGAAGTGAAAGGAAAATTTTAGTCCTTGATATGTGGCACTAAAAGTAATTAAGGATCTTGTGTCTTGGCCCACCAGTTTAAAATTTTGGGCATACATTCAAATTAAACATTTTACAGGTACTTATTGAATATATGTCAAGCAAAAACTTTGACCATCTAAAGAAGTACCCCAATATCATTGTGTGTGTCAACCCTTTTCTTAGTGGATTAAGTGATCTCAGACATAGATCCTTTAAAAATCACCAAAAGAATTGTCGCATTTCTTTCATCAAAAAATTACATTTAATTCAGTTTGCAAGATTTGTACGAGTTTTAGGAAACGGATCCATTCTTGTAATTCTTCAATCAGAAACAAAGACAAAGGTACACAACATATAGCGATCTCATTTAAGCTACTTTCATGATATCTTGAAGTCGAGTCAATCAAATTTACCAACCTCTCTAGAACAGACAACACATTCTCTAAATACCAGTTAGCTGAAGCATGAACAGGTGCAGTTTTGATTCTAGTAGCTCGAATAGCGGTAGCATTATAATCCCTTGTGCTCCAAGAGAAATCTTCAGGAAGCTCTTTAACTATAGAAATATCGTCCTTTATTACATCGATAAAGTGATCCACATCAAATATATCCATAAATGAGCGGCAGGAAGTAAAATGATATAGATGGGGATTGCAAACTTGTATTAGTAACAGTTTCAAAGAATCAAAAAGTAAAATGTACATGGAACGAGAAGAAAGGTACATCAATTGATATGCACATCAATTGATCTGCAGGTAGTATCATACTTATCTCACACCAACAAAATTAACTTGCTATTGATTAGACATGCTATAAGAAAGGCACACATTTGATAAATCTGTTAATAAAAGGTTGGCTGACTATGACAAAAAATTCTTTGTTAGCTTCCATTTGTTAGGATAATGTGATGAAGTCTAGTCAATTTCAATTCAGAGTCCATTTAACCGAGAATACCTAAATTATTACAACTTGACATTTACAGCATTTCCCTTTAATTTTTCAGTGCAGGACTTTCTTTGTTCCTCAAATATTTTCATCTACTGCTGCAGCAATCAATTAAATATGAAACCCTAACTTATATATAACCATTTCAAGACAGGGAATTCTATAATGCAATAACCATCAAAAATAACCACCAACCTGTCAGAATGAAATTATGCTTTACTAAAAAATTCAACAGTTGCCTAATCTTAAATTCAACTATAATAAATCCAGCAACCCAAGCAAGGCCATGAATAAGGAAAAGATAATTATTCTCAAGAAACTATATTTCTATCAATACAAATCTTTTCCTCCCTTCACAATATACTACAAATCACAAAAACAGACAGCGTGTAAGGAAGATTTATATGTACATCAGTACCGAGTGCAGAAGGGGGGGAAAATACCTCATCATGACCTGCCAGAGAAATTTTCTCTTTCTTAAACATGGATGTCTCAAAATTGAGAATAGTCCGATGCTTAATCGTCGGTGCAGACACCATACGAGCCCAAGAGCTGATCCTGAACCACCAAACCCAAAAAAAGTCAATAGATCTAAACTAATTCAATCAAATCTAAAATTAATACATAGCGACAATTATCGTTAGCCTTCAACAGTGTTAAACTGATAAAATATAACAAATATCAAGTTTAACAGCAGCGGAACAAGCTATCCTTTAAAAGAGTCAAGTAGAGAATAAAATCTACTATCTTTTATGATTTAAAAGGTTTTTAATCACTTTTATCGCTGGAACTCAGCTTAATAAATAATCCACATCATCCCTGCACTACGGCCAAGGATATTCATTAGTATCACAACCACAAATTATCCATGCACTACGGGCCAATGATATTGGTGTATTCATCAATGGTCATGATCATGCCAACAACTGTCCATCAATGCACTACGGGCTAATGAGGACTTTTACCACATTATTTGTAACATTACGGTCATGATTATACCGAATAATCCCTGGTCATAATCATACCAAGTCTATCTATGCACTACAGGCCACAGATGACTTTCAACATAATATAAACATGAGGATGATGACAATGATATAAGAATTCAATAAAAACAAATTCAAGAATTAATTTATCCAGGAACCAATAACGTCCAAATTGTCAACTTGATACTGCTTTGTGGGGTAAAACTCAAGAATGCTCGGAAGAATATTTCCATGAAAAGATACTGGATGAAGCGCAAATATCAAGGATATTCCACTAATTTCATGGACGCTTTAACCAACTGAGTATAATAGAATATATGAAACTGCAAATGGATTTTCGCCCGCCATGCGGCAATCCACGTAGACAGATCATTTTCACAATTTAATAAGGAATGAATACAAAAGATCATTCACCATGCATGTGGAAATCCACATAGACAAGTTATTCCAACAGAATAATAAAGAATAGAATAACAGAAGAATTCACCATGCATGCGATAGACCGCACAGATAGGTTATTCTAACAGAATAATAAATAATGGAACCAGGTCATGCGTAAACGCACAGACATGATATTCTGACAGAATAATAAAGAATGGAACCAGGTCATGCGTAAACGCACAGACAGGATATTCCGACGGAATAATAAAGAATTGAATAACAACAGAATTTCACCATGTATACGGTACTTCGCATAGACAGGTTATTCCAACATAATAATAAAGAATGGAACAACAGCTCTTACGAGTATTAGAAAAATGATGGAAAAATGGTTTTATTGATTTAAAAATCATTTAAAAATGAGAAAAGTGATTTAAAAATATTTTAAGTTGTAATTAATGACTTTTAATAATTTGATGATAAATTCATTAATATTTAAATATTAATGGTGATGGTTTAAAAATAATTTTAATTATTTTAAAAATTATTTAAGTAGAATATTGGGAATTTAAAAATATTTTAAGTTATTATTAATAACTTTAATATTTTGACAAGTATGTCATTAATATTTTAATATTATTAAATATAAATGATGGTGGGTTTATTTAGTATTTAAATCATTTAAAAATGATTCTGGTGTTTGAAAAATTATTATAAATTATAATAATTATTTGAAAATTATTAAAAGCTTCCGAAAAATATTATGAACGATATTGGACTTATCTAAAATAATATTGAAGCTTAGAGACCAAGTTTAATTGACAATAAATGTGTTAATTGTCGGATAGGGTGACCTGGACACCGAAAATACCGAAGTCCAATCAGACCGAACTAGTTAGACTTGATGAATGTTTATATAGGTTATAAACACTGATGTGACTATATGTTGATGTGTCTAGGAGAAATATTGACTGTAAATTACATTGTTACGTGTTGTAATTTGTTGTGCTAATTGTGAGACCGATATTGTTCATTATAGGTCTTTCAAACACAGATAAGTATATTATGTAGCAGTAATCAACGCAGAAGGCAAGTTTCCTTAACTCAACCTTGAGTTAATACTTTTCAAATATTATGGTGGTTAATTATTGTTGATTAGACCACGTCTGAGAATTATTGTTGATTATTCGCAGTTAATGCATGTTTATTAGTTCAAATTGAATTAGTGATTCTGAGAATATACTTGGTGAATAATTGTTATTGTATACTCACATCCGTAGAAGTTATTATTGATTGCAAATAATACAATTAATTTTTGTCTATTGAGAATTGTCTTAGCTAATTGTTCTGGCAAGAGGAACATTTATTGAAACTTGATAGGTTCGAGAAGAGAACTCAATTATTATTGACAGGTCAATGCCAATTCTTTCGGCTAGATCGAGAAAGTGATTAGATATTAAAATTAGAACTTGATAGGTTCGAGAAGAGAACTCAATTTATATTGAAAGATCAATGCCAATTGTTTTGGCTAGATCGAGAAAGAGAATAGGTATTAAAATCATAGTATTTCGTTATTAAGATTCAAAATATGTTTATAAGACTGAGAAGAACAACCTTTTTTAAAAAGGGAACATGTTGGTCGTATATTCGACCGTTGCGTGCGTGTAAGTATTATGCATAATATAGAATATAATAAAGCTAATCACTTTATATACTTGCTGGGGGTATGATTTAATCTTTATGGTTATTTGATACACCTGGGTATATCAAAGTAAATCTTTGATAGTTACTCGAGAATAGAAATTCAAGATCCAATGGATCGCTCAGCATAAATCTGGAAAATATTCCACTTTGTTATTACATAGAATTGATTCTTGATTATTCAATAGAATATCGTAGAAACTTGAAAGCATTGTACTATTTCATTATCAGATTATTGTGTTGCATAGAATGCGAGAAGGCTTGTTAGGGATTAACGAATTGTTCAGCTATTTCAAAGTTCTCCGAACTTTGGTGTCATTCCATCGAATAGATAGTCTGTTATTCTCGGGGCAAATTTATTGCTCACCCTTGCTAAATAAAATATTTCAGCTAGGAACGAAGAAGCCGAAGGGGTAGAGAAGAGTAAAGGCAAAGGTGTATTGCTGGAGTAGTATAATGAACATTAATTATTATGTTGTATTTATAAACCTTTTTTGTATATCTAAAGGGTATGTTTGTAATGTTAATGGTAAGATAACCTGGGATAATGTATTAACAATATATGTTAATGAGATGTGTGTTACTATTCATAATTAAATGAGTAGTTAGATGTTATTTATATGTTGGATCGTGTACACCAAACTCTGAGGTCAGGTAGCCTGGATTTGGGGGCGTCACAGGTTGGTATCAAAACTGTAGGTTATAAACCTTAAGTGGGGTGGGGAAACCCTAGGATTATAACCATAAGCGAGCTAGAGAATACTCATTTAGAGTACTAAGTGAGGGATTGACGAAGTGCATCAATAGTAAGATGTGTGTGGACACATCGTGTGTATTAAGTTTGTACTGGTGAAGTACTAAACAAGTTATTTAAGCTAATTGTAGGATGTCAGGAGAAGATAAAATGAGTACGGAGATGCTAGCGGCTGTTGCACCAGTGCCAGTAGCCGAGGTGCCAGCGCAAAGCGAGTCAATTGAAGAAGTGGGAAAAGATGAACCCATGATAAATCTGGGGAATGATCATGATGATTATCCTGAGATGTATCTGACTGGAGATGAGGAGGCAGAGTCTGAGAAAGTTAAGGTGGAGAAAGAGAATAAGACTAAAGTTGGAGAATAAGGTCAAGAATCTGCTGAAGTTCAAGAACTCTGTAGTAAAGTATTTCTCTTGGAGGAGTTGTGGAAGACGGAGCGAGCATTATACGAGATGACCGAAGAACGAAATGATTTGAAGACGCAGGTGGAAAGAATGAAGGATAAAGGTGGTGGATCTTCTGAAGGAGCAGTTAAGAAGCAGAAGATGAGCAATAAAAGAAAGAGGGACAACGACATCGATGATAACTCTGAAAATTCAAACCCGAAGAAGAAACAAGTCTGTGGCAAGTGTGGAAAGACTCACTTGGGAGAATGTATGATGTGGAAGAACGTGTGTTTTAACTGTAAACAGGAAGGACATATTTCCCTACATTGTCCTAAGCCGAATATGAGAAAGTGTTTTTCATGCGGAAGAATGGGTAACGGATTCAACAAGTGTCCCAGTAAGAAGAAGACTGGTGAAGGGAGTGGACGGTAGACAGCTTAAGTATAAGCGATAGTATCTTTTAATAGTATGTGATATTAAAGATTGTAATATCAAGAATGATGTTTAAGCATATGTAAAAATATATATGTTTGTATGAATCTTTATTTTCTATATGAATATAATATTAAGTTGCAAGTTCTTAAAACTCATACTTATGGTAAGTTCGTGACTCATAATTATATAAAATTTTTGAACCCCTCAGTGAATGGACGCCAATGGTTTGACTAGGATAAGTGTATAAACTCATATAATTGTGGCAAGTTCCTAAACTCATAAGTGCGATAAGTTTGATGAATTGGGAAAAGCTATGTGTGAATGGAGAATTACAACTTTTGTGTAAAGTTGTGGAGAGTTGCAACTTTTTGTGTAAAGTTGTGTTGTTAATCTTGATGTTTATTAAAAAGGGATAGTAATATGTGTTAAGTACTAAATGTAATATGTGCTATTTGAATAAATATGCGATTATATGAGAGCTTTATGTTAAATTCTTATTGTGTGATTAATAAGAATTTGTGTAGAGAAGGAGAATTAATGTAAGGTTTTTATTTAAATCAGATAATGCCGCCTAGGCGACAAAATCGAAATCAAAGAGAAGAGCAGTCAGTGAATAATGAAGGAGGTCAAGCAGACCCGATGCAAAACTTTGCGATTATGATAGCCTAAGCTATGGGAAATAGAGTGCCAGCAGCAGGAGTAAGAGAATAGCCAGCCAATAGATTGGCTAACTTTAAAGATTTTAAAGCAGTAGGACTGCCTGAATTTAAAGGGACTACAGATTCGATTGAAGCCCAAACTTGGGTGAAAGAAACGGAGAAGGCATTTATCATTGCCAGAGTAGCGGAGGAGCAAAAGGCAGTTTTTGCTACATATTTGATGAAGGGATAAGCTAATTACTGGTGGGAGACTAATCAAGCGAGAGCTGGGACAACGATAGTGACTTGGACAAGATTCAAGGAGTTGTTCTTTGAGAACTACTTTTCACCGAGTATGCAATCCAGGATGAAAGTTAAGTTTTTAGAACTGAAGCAGGAGAACATGTCGGTATCAAAAAACGCTGCTAAATTCAATGAGTTAGCAAGATTTGCACCTCATCAGGTGGACACGGAGGTGAGAAAAGTGAGAAGATTTGAGAATGGATTGAAGCCAGGAATATTCAACAAAGTAGTGGTATTGTAGATCAATACATTTGCGGCTTTGTTGGAGAAAGCAATCATTGCTGAGGGGGGAAGCGAAGCTGTATCCCGATATAATCAGGAGAAGAAGAAGAAGACGAATGATGGAGGTAGTAGCAGTGGTAGTAATCCAAACAAGAGAAAGTGGAGTGAGAATACCCAATCGGGTAATAAGACAGAAGAGAAGAGAAAAGGAGGTGAGCCTTGTGCAACTTGTGGGAAGAATCATGCAGGAGTTTGTTTGAAGAGAAAAGGAGTTTGCTATAACCGTGGACAAGAGGGACACATGTCACCCAATTGTCCCAGTCCGAAGAAGATACCAGGTTGTTATGCCTATGGATCGACAGATCATCGGTTCGTAATTGTCTGAAGAGGAATATGGAGAAGGGAAGTGTCAACAAGGGACCCAGTAGTAGAACCTTGGTGGTTCGAGGACCTGCACAGCCAGGAAGACCAACAGCCCATACATACAATATGATGGTGCAAGATGCAGTAGCTGCCCAGGAGTTGGCGACAGGTAATGATTTCGTTTAAGAAATTAAATTACGCGAGTGGTATTGGATAGATATTGCCGTGAATTGTTTTCTTTTATAGATTCAAGTCACAGGTTAGAATTGGAGACACAAATTAATATTGTGTTGATAAGAGTGAATTGATGATACAACTTTAAAAGATTGTAGAGAATAAGAAAGCGGTGATTCCGAGGTCGGAATCCTTATAAGGAGGGGATAATGTGATAACCCGAGATTTCGAATAATCCAAATTTTATGAATAATTTTTTTATATTATTTAATATTGATATTGAATGTCAATATTGTGTTGAGTATCTGTGATATGAGTCTAGAGAATGAGTCAATTTGTGTATTGACTGAGAAATAAGAGTAGAGTTGTGCTTAACAGAGAATTGAAATCCTAACCCTAAGTTCGAATAGGGATTCGATAGAAAATACAGTTATAATAATTGTAACTGTGAGTACGTGTTCGTACTGTATAGAATTTTTGATCAGCGATTGATCGGATAGGGTATAACATTAGTAAACCCTAATAAGGGATTAGAAACCCTAATCTCAGATTAAGGAACCCTAACGTATAGTTATGAACCCTAATCGAATGTTGGGAAATCCTAATTTTAAATTCGGGAACTCTAAGCCCTAATTAAGAAACCCTAATTGAGATTATCAAACCCCAATAGTGAGAATAAAGGAGAATGATATTAATTGACTAGAATACCCTTAAATTTATGAGGAAAATTATGAAATTACCCTTTTGGGGGCGAAAAGACCAAAATACCCTTTACTTAAAAATCTAAGTAAAAAGTTATGGCCAAAATTGAGGCCACATCTCTTAAGTTGCTATCATACACCTTGAATCAGCTCCTTGGAGCCACCTAACATCAATCATAGCCACAAGAATCGAAAGTGTGATATTAAAGAAAGAGAATGTCCAAAGAATTTGCTCATTTGTGTTTTTACACTTAGCCAAGTTTCTCTCTCTCCAAACCCACGAATTAGAGAAGTAGTTCAGTCCATAATAGACCCTCTAGAACATCAAGATCAGTTGAGAAGTGCTAGAATCAAAGATTGGACAAGAGAAGGTAAAACCCTAACTCATAGTTTGATCTTGTATGCTAAGATAAAAACGTTGTTTATGTGTTTATTAGTGTGTTATGAGATGTTATATGATGATCTATGATGTTATATCATAGATCTATAGCATCAAAGTGGGTAAAAATTGAAGTTTTCAAAACTGCCTATGAACCCTAAAAAGTGGTCTGACAAGCTAATGTTAGTGGCCCTAGATCCTTCTCTGTTTATGATTTTTGTTGTTTTATGTTTTAGATTTGTACTTTGACATGAGGACTGTAATCTGGAAGTGGAATCATAGCTATTCCATGTCCAGATTACAAGTTATTAATGGTCAAAGTCGGTTGACCAACCAAGACCAAGTGATTTATGGGTAACCCAGAAATCCTTAAATCGAGTCTGACGAGATTTTTTAAGGCATAGATCTGTCAGGTGTTATGAGATATGTTGATGTTGTTGTAACCAATTGGTAGCCTGTTTGATGGACTTTATATCCATACCTTTAGATCCTTCAAACAATCAACAAATCGAATGGAGTGGCTGGTCAAAGTAGCCTACTCGACCAGGATATCTGTTTTCTGAAATTTCCAGAAAACGTATAAACTATGTTTCTGACAGGGTTTGACCGAATCTCATCTTGTGATTGTGTTATAGTTGGACTGATCTGTTGTTATATATATGTTCTATGACATGACAACTACATGTTTGGCCCATAAGAACACTTAATTGATGACCAAAACTTGGAGAAGATTGAACCACAAAGTGGACCCTCGAAGCTGACTGGGTTTCTAGGTTACCCAGAAAAACCAGGAAGCTCTGACAGCAACTTTAAAGGACCAGATCTTCATGTTATGCTGTGATATGACCTCGATTGTTGTTGATACTTGTAGTGTTACATAAAACACTACAAGATCAATGTTCAAACAAGCCTAGAACATGCTTAGGCTGAGAATTAAAGTGGGTCAAACTATGCCCCTTGCTAACTGACTGTCAGTGTTCTTGAGCTCAAGAACACCAACAATGATAGAAAGCGTCGCTAAAGGCTACATCGACGGATTTAATTAATTTAATTTTTTGAATTTTCAAAAAATGATGAAAAATAGAAATAAATTTCTAAAAATTACAAAAATGGTTTTAAATGTTATTTTAAGTTATGAAAAATAACTTTTGATAATTTGGAATATTTTTCATTAATATTTATATTTATTTAAATATTAATGATATTTAATTTATTTAATTAGTATATTAAATAAATAAGAGAAAAATGATTTTAATATTATAAAAATAATTTTAAATGAGAATAAAGTGTTAGAAAATATTTTGAGTTATAAAATGTAACTTTTAATATTTTTAGAAAATTTTTATTAATAAATTAATATTAATGATATTAGATTTATTTAATTATTATATTAAATAAATGATGGAAAAATGGTTTTATTGATTTAAAAATTATTTAAAAATGAGAAAAGTGATTTAAAAATATTTTAAGTTGTAATTAATGACTTTTAATATTTTGATGATAAATTCATTAATATTTAAATATTAATAGTGATGGTTTAAAAATAATTTTAATTGTTTTAAAAATTATTTAAGAAGAATATTGGTGATTTAAAAATATTTTAAGTTATCATTAATAACTTTAATATTTTAACAAGTATGTCATTAATATTTTAATATTATTAAATGTTAATGATGATGGGTTTATTTAGTATTTTAATCATTTAAAAATGATTCCGGTGTTTGAAAAATTATTATAAATTATAATAATTGTTTGAAAATTATTAAAAGCTTCCGAAAAATATTATGAACGATATTGGACTTATCTAAAATAATATTGAAGTTTTGAGACCAAGTTTAATTGACAATAAATGTGTTAATTATCAGATAGGGCGACCAGGACACCGAAAATAAACCGAAGTCTAACCAGACTGAACTAGTTAGACTTGATGAGTGTTTATATAGGTTATAAACACTAACGTGACTATATGTTGATGTGTCTAGGAGAAATATTGACTGTAAATTACAGTGTTAGGTGTTGTGATTTGTTATGCTAATTGTGAGACCAATATTATTCATCATAGGTCTTTCAAACACAGATAAGTATATTGTGTAGCAGTAATCAACGCAGAATGCAAGTTTTCTTAACTCAACCTTGAGTTAATACTTTTCAAATATTATGGTGGTTAATTATTGTTGATTAGACCATGTCTGAGAATTGTTGTTGATTATTCGCAGTTAGTGCATGTTTATTATAAGACCCCGACTTTTATGAATAATATTAATTTTTTTTTAAAATATATTTTTGAATATTATGGTGTGCATTTGATATAATGCTATAGTTGTGGGTAATATTTATTAATTTTACAAAGTAAGCAAGTGGTTATAAAATATTCGATTGGTCGGAGAATAATCGTTTTAACATGGAATATTCGTACGATGACACAATCATGGACGTACCCCACAAAGAAAGTATTGTTGTAGTTAAAAAATGATAGAATTATCTTTTTATAAAAATAACTGCAAAAATTTTACCGTTAAACTGTTAAAATAACTAGTGGTAAAAGAACAGTAATACGCGTGGTTGTATAGTAGCACACGGTATTGATTATTGATGCTTACGTGAGAAGTCACTCAGTTATACTCAATTATCGCTACAGTAATTGCTGTATAATATCTCTCATATTATTGATTCAATTATTATCACAGTATCATTTGCATAATATTTTATATTATTAAATCAATAATTGAGACGACAAAGTTATTCATATTATTATTTACAATATTGACGATGTCTAAAAAGTTCTGTCGAGGAGAGGTTTGATCATCTAATTGTGCGCCAATAGGGAGAAATCCTTATCGGAAAGCCCCCTCTTTCCTAGGAATGATCTGGTTGTTAAATATTGTGAGTTATAATATTAATGATGAATAAGTTCGTGTTGATTAAAGATGAAATTAATATTTTCATTGTGTTGGAATTATTAGTGTTAATGGAAATCAATATTTATTTCGATAATAATTAATTTTTGGAGGTTATATTGACCAATCGGGTAATTAATCAGATAAATGAGCAATTAATTGCTATTAATTCACATGCTTATAACTATTTGTTCACATGTATGTACTATTGATTCACATGCATGTAATATTAGGAGAGGTGATGCAAGATTGATAATACTTGCATGACTAAATTAAAAATAGAGTATAGATGAATGTACTATACTGTAACTATTTTTTCACATGTATGGAACTATTGATTCACATGAATGTACTATTGATTCACATGCATGTACTATTAGGAGAGGTGGTGCAAGTTTGATAATATTTGCAGGACTAAATTAAAAATAGAGGAAAAGATGAAGGTACTATACTGTAATAATTTGAGCCCCAAAACGTGCAATTATCGAAACTATATTTTCCTATAAATAGAAGCTCATTCTTCTTTCATTCTCACCAATTCACTAAGACTTACAAGAGCAATTATAGAGAGAGAAGCTATAGAGATAAAGAAGAAGAGTATTCTGCTACTTCACTATTCTAGTATCTAGTCTTCTTCTGAGTTAAGGGATATTATTTTTTTCAGTATTCGTAAGAAATAAAATTTTCTTCCATACTCTGTAGTATGTAAGTAATATTATTTCATCTCGTATTCCTACTTATACCTTCATTCTGTTAAAGTATTGCTTCTATACTTCGTGAAATTAGTAAAATATCCTTGATATTTGCACTTCATCCAGTATCTTTTCATGAAAAAATCATTCTGAGCATTCTTGATAATTATTGATCTTTTTATGTCAAAATACTATTCACGGGGTACTATTCACGGATACTATTCACAAAGTACTATTCCCGAGTACTATTCACAAAGTATTATTCACGGGTACTATTTATAAAATACTATTCACGAGTACTATTCATGAAGTACTATTCATGGGATACTATTCATAAAGTACTATTCACCCGGAGTACTATTCATGACAAAATTGATTTATTTTCGGTCTAAATTATTTTTGATATAATATTATTCTTGAATTTTACTCTACAAAGTAGTATCATGTTGACAATTTGGATATTATTGAATTCTGGACAAATTAAATTATAAATCTTTAAAAATTTATCCTTTACCTTCATTTAATTGAATTCTTACATCATTGTCATCATCCTCATGCTTATATTGTGATGAAAGTCATCTTTAGCTTACGTGTATAGATGGACTGTTGATTGGTATGATTATGATCATGGATCATTCGGTATAATCATGACCCGTAATGTTACAAATGATGTGGTAAAAGTAATCATTGGCCTGTAGTGCATTGATGGACTGTTGTTGGTATGATTATGACCAGGAATTATATTCGGTATGATCGTGACCATTAGTGAAAATACGAATATCATCGGCCCGTAGTGTATGGATAATCCGTGGTTGTGATACTATTTATTGAGCTGAGTCTCAGCGATAAAATTGATGATAAACTTTTAAATAATAGAAGATAGTAGATACCATACTCTACTTGACTCTTCTAATGGATTGCTTATTTCACTGCAGTTAAACTTGATGTTTATTATATTTTATCAGTTTAACACTGTTGAAAGCTAACGATAATTTATTCTGCATTATCTTAGTCATAATATTTCTTGCTGGGCTAGTTGAGCTCACCCTTTTGCTTTCATTATTCTCTTCAGAAAATGAGAACATAGCCGGGGCTAGTCAGGGAATGGTGTGACGGTCTGAGATGGTTATTTTAGCAGTCCTCACTATCTAGTGTGATAATAAATGTAATGAGGGTTGAATTTGAGTTTGGATATTGTCTATGAGACAATATTCGTGTAAAAACTCTCAGCTCATGTTGTATAATTAAGTTTGTATTTGTTTTCAGTACCATGTATTTGGCGACTCAAGATGGGTGATGTATACCTATTTTGGGGGTGTCACATTTGGTATCAAAGCTTAGGGATATGATCCTTGGCTAAGATGTGAGATTAGAACTAGGGGGAGAGATGGGTAAATCCTTCGCTAGTATGACCTACCTAAGCTTATTTGTTATTTAATTGGTCGGTCAGAGTATAAGGATAATATATGGTATGTCAATTAACCCTTGTTTTGTGGCAATGTTTGAAAATGGCATCCGAAAATATTGAGTTAAGCAATAGAGCACATGAGACCGTTGAGTCACCACTGATCAATACCTAGGATAATGTGCATCAGGAAGGCAATAATCCTCAGGTGAACAACAACACTGACCAGATGATGAACGATGAGATGTTTAGAGGCTTTATGAAATTCATGCAACATCAGGCGAGAGAGACTCCTGTTCAAAATACAGGTGGAAACATTGGCAACTCTCGGACGGTCATCGCTAAGCAGTTCAAGGAGCTGGGACCACCGGAGTTTTTGGGAAAGCCAGAACCACTTAAGGCAGAAACGTGGATGAAGCAGATCACCAAGATATTTGATGTCTTGGGATGCTCCAAGGAGCAAAAGGTTCTATTTGCCACCTTCATGTTGCGAGGAGAGGCATATTACTGGTGGAAATCCGTAAAGCGTACCCAACTTGCCGCACTAAAGATTTCTTGGGAGAAGTTTTAAGAACTATTCAATGACAAGTACTTTCCCGAAAGTATTCGTCACATGAAGGAGGTGGAGTTTATCAAGTTAGAACAAAACAATATGATCGTGTCGCAGTACGAGGCTAAGTTTGTCGAGTTGTCCCATTTTGCATCCCATTTGGTTTATAATGAGGAAAGAATGACGCGAATGTTTCTGCGAGGTTTAAAACCCAAAATACGTCAATACCTCATTTCTCACAAACTGTGTTTGTATTCAGATGTTGTAAATAGGGCTCATTTATTGGAGCACGATAATGAGTCACCCAACCAAGAGAGAGTAGCCAACAAAATGATAATATCAGTGGTTGCAGTCATCGAAGTAGTGACAATAAACGTGGAGGTAATCAATATGCTAGAAATGGTAACCACTTCGGTGGTAATCATTGCCAAGATAATAGGAGTGGAAATTTTAAGAAGAGAAGATTCAACAATGATGAAAAGACGTCAGCACCAGCACCCGTATATAAAGAAGGAGAACGACCATCAATCATATGCTTCAAATGCGGAAGGGAGGGACACATCAGTCTAAACTGCATGATGCAGTCCAAAGCGTGTTATAATTGCAAAAAAGAAGGTCATCTAGCCCGATTTTGTCATACAGTAAAGACAAGACTAGCTGGGACGGAGGCACCAAAGGCCGTCCCATAGAAGTCAAAGCCGGTAGTTCAAGGGAGAGCGTTTGTCGTGACCTCTCAAAAAGCGAGGAACTCGAACGAATTTATCACGGGTAAACTAATCATAAACTCTTGAGAAGTCTATACCTTATTTGATACCAGTTCAACCCATTCTTTTATTTCTCCTACTTGCGCTCAACGTTTAAATTTAACTCCAGAGAAATTAGACTGTGACTTATTTGTTGAAACTCCGTTGGGAGAAACCTTCATTACATCAACTGTTTATTAGTCTTGTTTGATTTAAATCGGTAACCGCTCGTTACCTGTCGATCTCATCTCTTTGAAAATACATGCATTTGATGTGATTTTAGGGATTGATTGGTTAACTACTCATCATGCTAAAATTGATTATTTTTGTAAGCTTGTTAGCTTTCATATTCCTAATCAACCTATTATACGAATTCAAGCAACCAAACCACTAAAGTCAATCACTGTCATATCAAGCCATAAAGCTATTCGTTTATTGAAAAATGGATGTCAAGCTTTCTTAGCACATGTCACGGATTTAAACAAAAATACATCAGATTTGAATGATATTTCTATTGTTAATAAATTTCCTGACGTATTCCTCGAAGAACATCCTGGCCTACCCCCGGAACGTAAAATCGAGTTTGGTATTGACCTTGAACCCGGTACAAAACTCTTTTCTAAAGCCCCATATCGAATGACTCCTATTGAACTTCAGGAGTTAAAAACTCAACTGCAAAAGTTGTTAGACATCGGTTTTATTCGATCTAGTACGCCTACTTGGGGTGCTCCTGTTCTATTCGTAAAGAAGAATGATGGAAGTATGCGACTTTATATTGATTATCGGGAGTTGAATCATGTCACCATCAAAAATAGGTATCCATTGCCTCGCATTGATGACCTGTTTGACCAGTTACAAGGTGCCAAATTCTTTTCAAAGATCGATCTTTGTTTCGGATATCATCAGTTAAAGATTAAAACTGATGATATTCCAAAGACTGCTTTCAGAACTCGGTACGGGCATTATGAATTCCTAGTCATGTCCTTTGGATTGACTAATGCTCCTGCTGCCTTCATGGATATGATGAATCGAGTATTCAAGAAATATTTAGATCACTTTGTGGTCGTTTATATTGATGACATCCTCATATACTCCAAAAGCAGTGAAGATCATGAGCAACACTTGAGGCTGATACTCCAAAAGCTTCGTGAAAACAAGTTATATGCCAAGTTAAAGAAATACGAGTTCTGGCTTGAGGAAGTAGCATTCCTTGGGCATGTGATATCAAATCACAGAATATCTGTTGACCCGACAAAGATTGAAGCAATTCAAAGCTGAGAGCAACCTAAGTCAGTGACCAAAGTACGTAACTTTTTGGGCTTAGCTGGTTATTATCGGAGATTCGTGGAATGATTTTCTCGAATCACTACTCCATTAACTCAGCTGACTCGAAAAGATACAAAATTTGGTTGGAGCAAGAAATGTGAGAAGAGTTTTCAAGAACTCAAGAGGAGACTCATTTCAGCACATATTCTGATAATACCATCTGGTTCGGTGGGATTTGTCATCTACAACGATTCTTCAGGCAGAGGGTTAGGATGTGTTCTCATTCAACATGAAAAAATCATAGCCTATGTCTCACAACAACTCAAAGAATATTTGAGGAATTATTCTACTCATGATCTAGAGTTGGTAGCTGTCGTTTTCGCACTTAAAATTTGGAGGCATTACCTGTATGGGAGAAAGTGGAGTTTTATACATATCATAAAAGTCTCAAATATTTCTTCATCCAAAAGGAGCTCAACATGCGGCAACGACGTTGGCTTGAGCTGTTGAAAGATTACGATCATACAATTCAATACCATCCTAAAAAAGTGAACGTGGTAGCTGACACATTGAGTAGAAGAGCATATGCGGGTACGAGTGCGATATTGTCAATACAAAGGCCCATTTTGTATGACTTGTAAAGGATAGAGATATAATTAAAGACTCTAGGGACCCATGTGATGATGTCAAATATACGAGTAGAACCGACTTTAATCGATAAAGTTAAAGCTGCTCAAAATACGGACCTGGAGATGATATGTATGAGGAAGAAAGTACAAGAAGGTGCTATTTCTGAAGCAAGAATCGATGAGTAAGGAATACTTTGAGTTAACTCCATACTTTGTGTTCCTAACGACCTTGATTTAAAGTATAAGATCATGATGGAGGCGCACAACACACCGTTTACAATCCATCCTAGGAGTACCAAAATGTATTATCATCTTCAACATATATTTTGGTGGAGAAATATGAAGAGAGAGATCGCGGAGTTTATCTCAATGTGTCTAATTTGTCAACGAGTCAAGGCGGAGCATCAAGTACCAAAAGGTCCATTGCAACCAATTGAAATTCCAGAATAGAAGTGGGAACACATTACCATGGATTTCGTTACCGGTCTTCCCAAGGTTTCTCTAGGCATAAATGCGATTTGGGTCATTGTCGATAGACTTACCAAGTCTGCTCATTTCTTACCAATACGAGAAACTTATTCACTTGAACGTCTTGCTCGTATGTACATAAATAAGATTGTAAGACTACATGGCATGCCAGTATTCATAGTTTCTGATCGAGACCCAAGATTTACTTCACGATTTTGGGTTAGTTTGTAAAAAGCTATGGGCACGAATTTACGATTTAGTTCGGTATATCATCCTCAAACGGACGGGCAGTCAGAGAGGACTATTCAAACTCTTGAAGATCTATTAAGACTCTGTGTCCTTGACTTCAAAGGAAGTTGGGACAAGTTCTTGCAATTGGTAAAATTTTCCTACAACAATAGTTATCAAGCAAGTATTGACATGGCTCCATTCGAGGCGTTGTATGGACGCAAGTGTCGTTGTCCAGTATGCTGGGATGTGGTGGGTGAAGCAACGTTATTGGGATCAGAATTGGTATATATAACTACGGAAAAGATTCAATGATCTGATAACGTATAAAAATCTCACAAGATTGACAATAGAGTTATGCTGATCTTTATCGAAAGGACGTGGAATTCAATGTTGGAGAGCATGTGTTGTTACGTGTGGCTCTATGGAAAGGAGTTACAAGATTTGAAAAGAGAGAAAAGCTCAATCCTCGATTCATTGGGCCATTCAAAATCCTCGATCGAGTAGGAACTGTGGCCTATAGACTCGCCTTACCGCCAAGTATGTCTCGTGTTCATAACGTTTTTCACATATCTATGCTACGTAAATATGTGAAAGACCCGAATCGCATTATTGAATTAGAACCAGACAAAATAGCAGAAGATTTAACGTATGAAGAGGTACCTGTTAAAATCTTGGATAAGAATGATCATATTCTACGCTCCAAGGTTATACCTCAAGTCAAAGTTTTATGGAGAAACCACGATGTTGAGGAAATGACTTGGGAGCTAGAATCTGAAATGAAGTCAAGGTATCCTCACCTCTTCGACATACCATGTACGTACCCTAATTTTGAGGATAAAATTTCATAAGAAGGGGAGGTTGTAAGACCTCGACTTTTTTGAATAAAGATAAAATTTTTCTTGAAATATATTTTTGAATATTATGATGTGGATTTGATATAATGTTATAGTTGCGGGTAATATTTATAAATTTTGCAAAGTAAGCAAGTAGTTATAAAATATTTGATTGGTCGGGGAATATTCGTTTTAACAGGGAATATTCATACGACGGCGCAATCATGGGTGGACCCCACAACGAAAGTATTATCATAGTTAGAAAACGACAGAATTATCTTTTTATAAAAATAACAGTGAAAGTTTTATCGTTAAACTGTTAAAATACCCGGTGATAAAAGAACAGTAATACGCGTGGTTGCATAGTAGAACATGGTATTGATTATTGATGCTTACGTGAGAAGTCACTCAGTTATACTCAATTATCGCTACAGTAATTGTTGCATAATATCTCTCATATTATTGATTCAATTATTGTCACATTATCATTTGCATAATTTTTATATTATTAAATCAATAATTGAGACGATAAAGTTATTCATATAATTATTTGTAATATTGACGATGTCTAGAAAGTTATGTCGAGGAGATGTTTGGTCATCTAATTGCGCGCTAATAGGGAGAAATCCTTATCGGAAAGCCCCCTCTTTCCTAGGAATGATCTGGTTGTTAAATATTGTGAGTTATAATATTAATGATGAATAAGTTCGTGTTGATTAAAGATGAAATTAATATTTCCATTGTGTTGGGATTGTTAGTGTTAGTGGAAATCAACATTTATTTCGATAATAATTAATTTTTGGAGGTTATATTGACCAATCGAGTAATTAATCGGATAAATGAGCAATTAATTGCTATTAATTCACATGCTTATAACTATTTATTCACATGTATGTACTATTGATTCACATGCATGTAATATTAGGGGAGGTAGTGCAAGATTGATAATACTTGTATGACTAAATTAAAAATAGAGGTATAGATGAAGGTACTATACTGTAACTATTTTTTCACATGTATGGAACTATTGATTCACATGAATGTACTATTGATTCACATGCATGTACTATTAGGAGAGGTGGTGCAAGTTTGATAATATTTGTAGGACTAAATTAAAAATAGAGGAAAAGATGAAGGTACTATACTGTAATAATTCGAGCCCCAAAACGTGCAATTATCGAAACTATATTTTCCTATAAATAGAAGCTCATTCTTCTTTCATTCTCACCAATTCACCAAGACTCACAAGAGCAATTATAGAGAGAGAAGCTATAGAAAGAAAAGTTATAGAGAGAAAGAAGAAGAGTATTCTACTACTTCACTATTCCAGTATCCAGTCTTCTTCCGAGATAAGGGATATTATTTTTTTCAGTATTCGTAAGAAGTAATATTTTCTTCCATATTCTGTAGTATGTAAGTAATATTATTTCGTCTCGTATTCCTACTTATACCCTCATTTTGTTAAAGTATTGCTTCTATACTCCGTAAAATTAGTAGAATATCCTTAATATTTCGCTTCATCTAGTATCTTTTCATGAAAAAATTATTTTGAGTATTCTTGATAATTATTGATCTTTTCATGTCAGAATACTATTCACGGGGTACTATTTATAAAGTACTATTCATGGATACTATTCATAAAGTACCATTCACGGGTATTATTCACAAAGTACTATTCTCGGGTACTATTCACAAAGTACTATTTACGGATACTATTCACGAAGTACTATTCACAGGTTACTATTCACAAAGTACTATTCACCCAAAGTACTATTCATGACAAAATTCGATTTCTTTTCGGTCTAAATTATTTTTGATATAATATTATTCTTGAATTTTACTCCACAAAGTAGTATCATGTTGATAATTTGGACATTATTAAATTTTGGATAAATTAAATTATAAATCTTTAAAAATTTATCATTTACCTTCTTTTAATTGAATTCTTATTTCATTGTTGTAAGACCCCAACTTTTTATAAATAAAATTAAATTTCCTCTAATTATTATTTTGAATAATAAGGTGTTATTTTGATATAATGCTTTTGTTATGGCTGAAATATGCAAATTTTATAAAATAAGCAAGTGGTTATAAAATATTCATTGTAGTCGGAGAATATTCGTTTGGTCGTGGAATATTCTTGTTGTCGGGAAATAATCGTACGATGGCGCAACCATTTGTGGGCCCCATAACGAAAACTGTCGGATGAAGAAAACGACAAGTTTGAGTTTTTACAAATAACGGCGTAGTTGTTACCGTTAATACTGTTAGAATACCCGGTGGTTAAAATACAGTAATACGCGTGGTTGCACAGTAGCACACGGTATTACATAATATTTTTGAATTATTGATTCTTATGTAAGAAGGCACTACTCAATAATTATTACAGTAATTACTGTTCAATATTTTATTTTATTGATTCGATAATTGCTACATTGATATTTTATATTATTGTTGTTTCAATAATTATCACTGTACAGTATTTTTCATTATCAGATCAATAATTCATATTATTTGAATAATATTATTAGATAGCATTATTGACAATGTCTAAGGAAGTTCTGTCTAGGGAAGGAGTTTGGTCACCTAATTACGCGCCAGTAAGGAGAAATTCTTATCGAAAAGTCCCCTCTTTCTTGGGAACGACCTGGTTGTGATATTGTGATTCTGTAATATTATTTGTGAATAATTAATTATTGATTTATATGATAAGAAAATATTTATTTTTATGTGGATATAAATGAATGAATTAATGTTGAAGAGTTTTATCAGTATTTTATCGGAATGAAGGTATTAAAAATCATCCGTATATGGATTTCGAATATTTTCTGTTTAGAATTTGAAAAAACTTTCTTCTACAAAGTTGTAGAGAATTAAATTTTCTATGGAATAGACATGAGACTCGAATTTTTCTGATAAAATAACTATTTATTATGAATTATTAAAATTTCAAAAATAAATATTTTTATTAAAAACATGGTGGGCCTCACTTCTGGTTGGTGTGAAAAATCTGATTTTTGGGTGGGCCCCACTGAGGTGTGCTGAAATTTGATCAATTATGGCGGGCGTAAAAATTTTGTTATAAATATTAATATTTTATTAATTTAATCTACTTTGGTGTTTTGACATTTTTCTATAAATAGGGTGCTTAGTTAGAATTGAAAATCACACCAGAATCATAAGATTTCTCTATCTATATTATCGAGTATATTTTTGTGAGTATTTAGATATTTTGAGAGTTGCTATTTAGTGCAAGTTTTCTTCAGCCTTATACATGATAATTTAGCCGGAAGTACTGTTCTTTTGAGGTAAGGAATGTTATTTTCTTCGTAAATGATGTTATTTCTTTCAATATCATTATACCAAAATATTGGTATGAATTTTATTATGAAATTTTTACCTTTTCATGTCGAGGTTATTATTCACTTATACGACACTATTCACGAATACGAGACTATTCACAGAAAAATAAAATTTCCTATTTTTTGTCCAAGATGTATATTATGGTTACTATCTTTGATTGTATCCATGTTTTGACTTTTATTCTTGAATTTTATTCAGCTATGGTTTATTTGGAGTATTTTTGAACTTGGATAAACCGAAGTACGAATCTCTAATCTTTGATCTTTTATCTCACTGGATTCGTTTGCTTTAAAATATTTTTTATCATCCTCAGTCCTAAATGATGATATAACTGAATATCTTTGGCTTGTAGTGTAAAGATGAATGATTATTTGATGAATATCTTTTGCCCGTAGTGCAAAGATAGACAGGTGTTGAGATGAACATGACCAACTGGTGATACAAATGAATATCTTTGGCCTGTAGTGCAAAGATAAATATTTAATTCAAGATGTAAATTGATTGATGTTACAGGGATAAAATATTGATGATGGACTTTTAAATTCATAGATGATAGTAGATTTCATTCTCCACTTAACTCTTCTAATGAATTATTATTTTCGCTGTGAATATTGATCTAAAACTGGTTGTCCATTATATTTTATCTGATTCGTTGAAGGCTAACGATAATTTGTTGTTCATTATCTTAGTTATAATATTTTTTACTGGGCTAGTTGAGCTCACCCTTTTCCTTTTTGTTCCATTTTTCTTTTTAGGAGGCGAGAATATATCGAAAACTAGTCGGGATATGGAATGATGGTTCTAGAAAGTTATTTTAACAGTCCTCACTATTTTTGTAAAATAGTATATTAATAATTGTAATGATGGCTTATTTGAGTGTGAATATTATCTAGAAGACAATATTTGTATTTAAACTCACAACATATGTGTTGTCGTATTTTGCACGACAATTGTAATAATGAAGTTGTAGTTATTTTCTGTACAATGTATTTGGCGGCTTAGAATAGGTGATGTATACCTATTTTGGGGGCATCACAGTTGGTATCAGAGCTTAGGGATATGGTCTCTGGTGGAGATCGGGGAATAGAACTAGGAGGAGAGAGACGAGTAAATCCTTCGCTAATGTGTCCTACCTAAGCTTATTTGGTATTTAATTGATCGGTCAGAATATAGGGATAATATGTGGCATGCTAATTTGTTTAATTAACCCTTGTTTTATTGCAGTATTTGAGAATGACAACTGAAAATGTTAACAATAGAGTGAATGAGACTGTGGAGACACCTTTAATCACCAACCAGGGGAACGTGCAACAAGAAGTCAATATTCCTCCTATAAACAACACTACTGAACAAATGATGAATGATGGGATGTTTAGAATCTTTTTGCAGTTCATGCAAAATTAGACGAGGGAGACTCGTGTACAAAATACGGGTGGAAATGATAGCAATGCGAAGCTTGTCACAGCCAAGGAGTTCAAAGAGTTGGGACCACCAAAATTTATGGGAAAGCCAGATCCGATCAAGGCAGAAACGTGGGTTAAGCAAATTATCAAGATATTTGATGTCTTAAAATACACGGAGGAACAGAAGGTTCCATTCGCCACCTTTATGTTCCGTGGTGAGGCCGATTACTGGTGAAAATCTGTGAAGCGTACCCAGCCTGCCGCACTCAATGTCTTGAGAAATATTTCAGAAACTTTTCAATGACAAGTACTTTCCTGAAAGTATTCGTCATATGAAGGAGGTAGAGTTCATTAAACTGGAACAGAATAACATGACTGTGTCCCAGTACGAGGCTAAATTCGCAGAGTTATCCAGGTTTGCACCTCATTTGGTAGAGAATGAGGAACGTATGACGTGGATGTTTCTAAAAGGTCTAAAACCCAAAATTTGACAATATCTTATTTCTCATAAATTTTCTCTATGTTGTGAATAGGGCTCAATTATTAGAGCGAGATAATGAGTATGTTCAACCGAGGGACCACAACCAGGGTCATACCGGTGGCAGCAGTCATCAGAGCAATGACAACCAGTGGGGAAGAAAACATCTGGACAAAAGCGGTAACCACTCTAGTCGTAATCGTGGCCATGATAGTAGAAGAAGCGAATCGGGGGGGGATTTCAAAAAGGGGAATACAACAATGATAACGTGAAGACGTCAGCACCAACATCAACTGTTTCTAGGGGAGGAGAACGACCACCGGTCGTATGTTATAAATACGGGAAAGAGGGACACATCAGCCCAAACTGCCCACAACAATCTAAGGTATGTTATAACTGTGGAAAGGAAGGTCATATAGCTAGAGATTGTCCTGTAGCGAAACTAAGACTAACGGGAATGGTGACTCCAAAGTCTGTCCCGGACAAGTCAAAGTCGGTGGTTCCTAGAAGAGCGTTTGTCGTGACTGCCCAAAACGTGAGGAACCCAAACGAGGTGATCACGGGTAAGCTAATCATAAACTCTTGCGAAGTTTATACTGTAAGACCCCAACTTTTATAAATAAAGATGAATTTTCTATAAATATCATTTTTGAATATTATGGAGTTAATTTGATATAATGTTATAGTTGTGGGTAATATTTATAAATTTTGCAAAGTACGCAAGTTGTTATATAATATTCGATTGGTCGGGGAATATTCGTTTTAACAGGGAATATTCGTACAACGACACAATCATTGGTGGACCCCATAACGGAATTATTGTCGGATTGAGAAAACGACAAAAATATTTTATTAAAAATAACGGCGGAAGTTTTACCATTGTTACTGTTGAACTACTCGGTAGTAAAAGTACAGTAATACGTGTGGTTGCATAGTAGCACACGGTATTGATTATTAATGCTTATGTGAGAAGTCACTCAGTTTGATTCCATTATTGTCAGTTAATAATATGAATTGTTTAGCGATAATGACGTTTTGTTTTATTCGTATTATTAACGTAATAAAACAGAAACATCTTTTTATATAAAACAAAATACTTTATTAAAGTTATTCTATAAATAGAATATATTATATTTTATTTAAAAGATTTTTTTTAAATATGGACCGTCAGATTAAAGTAATCAATCTGGACCGTTCATGGATTAGTTACTATGCATTCTATTTTTCTATAAATAGCAGCTCATTCCTTCATTATTTCTTACGAATTCACTGAACTCTAGAGAGAGAAACTATAGAGAGAAACTATAGAGAGAGAGAAGAAGAGTATTCTGCTACTTAACTACTTCCTTACTTCAGCTCTTCTTTAAAACGGTAAGGGGTGTTATTCTTTCTTATTCATGAAGAGAACTGTTGTTATTCCATTTATTATTATTCTGTTGGAATAACATGTATACGCGGTCTACCCTATACTTGGTGACATTCTTCTATTATTCCGTTGGAACATCATGTCTGTGTGTTTTACACCGGACCTGGTTCCGTTTTTATTATTATTCTGTTGGAACATCCTGTCTGTGTGTTTTACACCGGACCTGGTTCCGTTTTTATTATTATTCTGTTGGAACATCCTGTCTGTGTGTTTTACACCAGACCTGGTTCTGTTTTTATTATTATTCTGTTGGAACATCCTGTCTGTGTGTTTTACACCGGACCTGGTTCCGTTTTTATTATTATTCTGTCGGAATATCCTGTCTGTGCGTTTACGCCGGACCTGGTTCCATTATTTATTATTCTGTTAGAATAACCTGTCTGTGCGGTCTATCGCATGCATGGTGATTTCTTTTGTTATTCCATTCTTTATTATACTCAGTTGGTTAAGTTTTGACTTCTATACTCCATGAAATTTGTGGAATATCCTTGACATTTATGCTTCATCTAGTATCTATTCATGAAAATATTCTCCTGATCATTCTTGAATTTTACTCCACAAAGTAGTATCATGTTGACAATTTGGACGTTGTTAATTCTTGGATAAATTAATTCTTGAACTTGTTTTATTGAATTCTTATATCATTGTTATCATCCTCATGTTTATATTCTGTTGAAAGTCATGTGTGGCCTGTAGTGCATAGATGGACTTGGTATGATTATGACCAGGGATTATTCGGTGTAATCATGACCGTAATGTTACGAATGATGTGGTAAAAGTCGTCATTGGCCCGTAGTGCATTGATGGACAGTTGTTGGCATGATCATAACCATTAATGAATATACGAATATCCTTGGCCGTAGTGCAGGGGTGATTCGATGATGTGAATTATTTTATTAAGCTGAGTCCCAGCGATCACAGTGTTGGAAAATCTTTTAAATCATAAAAGATAGTAGAGTTTATTTTCTACTTGACTCTTTTAATGGATTGCTTGTTCCGCTACAGTTAAACTTGATGTCTATTATATTTTATCAGTTTAACATTGTTGAAGGCTAATGATAATTTATTCTGCATTATCTTAGTCGTAATATTTCTTACTGGGCTAGTTGAGCTCACCCTTTCTTTCACTGTTCTCTTCAGGAAATGAGAACGTAGCTGGGGCAAGTCGGGGAACGGAGTGATGGTCCGAATGATAGTATTAGTTAGTAGTCTTCACTATTCTATGTAATGGTGTGTTAATAAATGTAACGAGGACTCCTTTTGAGTATGAATACTCTCTAGAAGATAATATTTGTATTCAAACTCACAGTTTATATTTTGTCGTATTGTACACGACAGTTGTATTAGTAAGTTGTATTTGTATTCTGTACTATGTATCTGACGACCCAAGATGGGTGATGTATATCTAATTTTGGGGGCGTCACAGTTGGTATCAGAGCTTAGGGATATGATCTCTGGCTAAGATGTGAGAATAGAACTAGGAGGGGAGAGACGGGGAATTCCTTCGCTAGTATGACCTACCTAAGTTTATTTGCATGGTATTTAATTGGTCGGTCATAATATAAGGATAATATATGACATATCAATTAACTTTTATTTTGTGGCAGTATTTGAAAATGGCATCTGAGAATGTTGAGAATAGCAATGGAGCACAGGCGATTATTGATTCACCACATATCAATAATCAGGATAATGTTCATCAGGAAGGTGACAATCCTCATGCAAACAACAACACTGACCAGATGATGAATGATGGAATATTCAGAGGTTTTATGCAATTCATGCAACAACAGGTGAAAGCGGCTCCTGTCCACAACGTAGGTGGAAATACTGGAAACTCTCAGGCGGTCACCGCTAAACAGTTTAAGGAGCTGGGACCACCGGAGTTTAAGGGAGAACCCAAACCACTTGTAGCTGAAACATGGATAAAGCAGATCACCAAGATATTTGATGTCTTGGGTTGCTCCGAGGAGCAAAAGGTTCCCTTTGCCGCCTTTATGTTGCGAGGAGAGGCAGATTACTGGTGGGAATCGATAAAGCGTACTCAACCTGCCGCACTGAAAATGTCTTGGGAGAAGTTCCAAGAGCTGTTTAACGACAAATACTTTTCCGAGAGTATTCGTCACATGAAGGAGGTGGAGTTCATCAAATTGGAGCAGAATAATATGACCGTGTCGCAGTACGAGGCAAAATTTGCGGAGTTATCCCGGTTTGCGTCCCACCTGGTGGATAATGAAGAAAGAATGACGCGGATATTTTTAAGAGGTTTGAAGCCGGAGATACGTCAACATCTTGTTTCTCATAAACTGTGTTTGTATTCAGATGTTGTAAATAGGGCTCAGTTGGTGGAGCGCGATAACGAGACAACGCAACCAAAAGAGAGCAGCCGGCAAAATGATAATACCAGTAAGAGCAGTCATCGAAGCGGTGACAACAAGCGTGGAGGGAATCAACAGGCCAGAAATGGTAACCACTTCGGTGGTAATCAAGGCCAAAACAATAAAAATGGGCATTTCAAGAAGAGGAGATTCAACAATGATGGAAAGACGTCAGCACCAGCACCTGTCGTTAAGGAAGGAGAACGACCACCTATCATATGCTTTAAATGCGGAGGGGAGGGGCACATCAGTCCAAACTGCGCGATGCCGTCCAAAGCATGTTATAATTGTGGAAGAGAAGGTCATTTAGCCCGATTTTGTCGTTTACCAAAGATAAATTCAGCTAGGATGGAGGCACCAAAGGCCGTCCCAGAAAAGTCAAAACCGGTTGTGCAAGGGAGAGCGTTTGTTGTGAACTCCCAGAGAGCAAGGAACCCGAATGAGGTCATCACGGGTAAGCTTATCATAAACTCTAACGAAGTCTATACTTTATTTGATACCGGTTCTACCCATTCTTTTATTTCTCCTACTTGCGCTCATCGATTAAATTTGATTCCGGAGAAATTAGACTTTGACTTAGCAGTTGAAACTCCATTGGGAGAAACCTTCATTACATCCACGGTTTATAAGTCTTGTTTGGTTCAAGTTGGTACCCACACATTACCTGTCGATCTTATTTCATTAAAAATACTTGCATTTGACGTGATTCTAGGGATTGATTGGTTAACTACTCATCATGCAAAAATTGATTGTTTTCGTAAGGTTGTTAGCTTTCATATTCCTAATCGACCTATTATGCGAATTCAAGCAACCAAACCATTAAAATCAATCGCTGTCATCTCAAGCCATAAAGCTATTCGTTTATTGAAAAACGGATGTCAAGCTTTCTTAGCTCATGTCACAGATCTAAACAAAAATACGTCAGATTTGAATGATATTTCTGTTGTTAATAAATTTCCTGACGTATTTCCCGAAGAACTTCCTGGCCTACCCCCAGAGCGTGAAATTGAATTTTGTATCGACCTTGAACCCGGTACAAAACCCATTTCCAAAGCCCCATATCGAATGGCTCCTATTGAACTTCAGGAGTTAAAGACTCAACTGCAGGAATTGTTAGACATTGGTTTTATTCGTCCTAGTACTTCTCCTTGGGGTGCTCCTGTTCTGTTCGTGAAGAAGAAAGATGGGAGTATGCGACTTTGTATTGATTATCGGGAGTTGAATCATGTCACCATCAAAAATAGGTACCCATTGCCACGTATTGATGACCTGTTTGACCAGTTGCAAGGAGCACAATTCTTTTCAAAGATCGATCTTCGTTCTGGATATCATCAGCTGAAGGTTAGAACTGAGGATATTCCAAAGACTGCCTTCAGAACTCGGTATGGGCATTATGAATTCTTAGTTATGTCTTTTGGATTGACTAATGCTCCTGCTGCCTTCATGGATATGATGAACAGGGTATTCAAGGAATATTTGGATCACTTTGTGGTCGTCTTTATCGATGACATCCTTGTTTATTCCAAAAGCCGTGAAGATCATGAGCAACACTTGAGGTTGGTACTCCAAAAGCTTCGTGAATACAAACTTTATGCCAAGTTGAAGAAATGCGAGTTCTGGCTGGAAGAGGTAGCATTCCTTGGGCACGTAGTATCAAGTCGTGGAATATCTGTTGACCCGGCAAAGATTGAAGCTATTCAAAGCTGGGAGCAACCTAAATCAGTAACCGAAGTACGTAGCTTTCTTGGTCTAGCTGGTTATTATCGGAGATTCGTGGAAGGATTTTCTCGAATCGCTACTCCATTAACTCAGCTGACTCGGAAAGATACAAAGTTCGGTTGGAGCGAAGAATGTGAGCAGAGTTTTCAAGAACTCAAGAGGAGACTCATTTCAGCACCTGTTCTAACAATACCATCTGGCTCGGAGGGATTTGTCATCTACAGTGATGCTTCGAGCAAAGGGTTGGGATGCGTTCTCATGCAACATGGAAAAGTCATAGCCTATGCATCAAGACAACTCAAGAAATATGAGAGGAATTATCCTACTCATGATCTAGAGTTGGCAGCTGTTGTCTTTGCACTTAAAATTTGGAGGCATTACTTGTATGGGGAGAAGGTGGAGATCTTTACGGATCATAAAAGCCTCAAATATTTCTTCACTCAAAAGGAACTCAACATGCGACAACGACGTTGGCTTGAACTGTTGAAAGATTATGATCATACCATTCAATACCATCCTGGAAAAGCGAACGTGGTAGCTGACGCATTGAGTAGAAGATCATATGCAAGTACAAGTGCGATATTGTCAACACAAAGGCCCATTTTGTGTGATTTGCAAAGGATGGAGATAGAGTTAAAGACTCCAGGGACCCATGTGATGATGGCGAATATACGAGTAGAACCGACTTTAATCGATAAAGTTAAAGCTGCTCAAGCTACAGACCTGGAGCTGATGCGTATGAGGAAGAAAGTGCAAGAAGGTGCTATGCCGGAAGCAAGAATCGATGAAGAAGGAATACTTCGAGTCAACTCCAGACTTTGTGTTCCTAACAACCCTGATTTAAAGTATGAAATCATGATGGAGGCGCACAACACACCGTTTGCAATCCATCCTGGAAGTACCAAAATGTATCATGATCTTCGTCATACATTTTGGTGGAGCAATATGAAGAGAGAGATAGCGTTGTTTATCTCAAGGTGTCTAACTTGTCAACGAGTCAAAGCGGAGCATCAAGTACCAAAAGGTCCATTGCAACCACTTGAAATTCCAGAATGGAAGTGGGAGCATATTACCATGGATTTCGTTACCGGTCTTCCTAAGGGTTCTCAAGGTATAGATGCGATTTGGGTCATTGTTGATAGATTGACCAAGTCTGCTCATTTCTTACCGATACGAGAAACTTATACACTTGAACGTCTTGCTCGTATGTACATAAACGAGATTGTAAGACTGCATGGTATGCCAGTATCCATAGTTTCTGATCGAGACCCAAGATTCACTTCACGATTTTGGGTTAGTTTACAAAAAGCTATGGGCACGGATTTACGATTTAGTTCGGCATATCATCCTCAGACGGACGGACAATCAGAGAGGACTATTCAAACTCTAGAAGATTTATTAAGACTCTGTGTCTTTGACTTCAAGGGAAGTTGGGACAAGTTCTTACCATTGGTGGAGTTTTCCTACAACAACAGTTATCAAGCAAGTATTGGCATGGCTCCATTCGAAGCATTGTATGGAAGAAAATGTCGTTCTCCAGTATGCTGGGATGAGGTGGGTGAAGCAACGTTGTTGGGACCGGAGTTGGTACGTATGACTACAGAAAAGATTCAAACGATCCGACAACGTATAAAAACCTCACAAGATCGACAAAAGAGTTATGCTGATCTTCATCGAAAGGACGTGGAATTTGATGTAGGAGATCATGTGTTCTTACGTGTTGCTCCATGGAAAGGAGTTACGAGATTTGGAAAGAGAGGAAAGCTCAATCCTCGATTCATCGGTCCATTTTTAATCCTCGATCGAGTAGGAACTGTGGCTTATAGACTCGCTTTACCGCCAAGTATGTCTCGTGTTCATAACGTTTTTCACATATCCATGTTACGCAAATATGTGGAAGACCCGAACCACATTATTGAGTTAGAACCGGACGAAATAGCGGAGGATTTGACGTATGAAGAAGTTCCTGTTCAAATCTTGGATAAGAAGGAACATATTCTACGCTCCAAGGTTATACCTCAAGTCAAAGTTTTGTGGAGAAACCACGATGTTGAGGAAATGACTTGGGAGTTAGAATCTGAAATGAAATCAAGGTATCCTTACCTCTTCGACATACCAGGTACGTACCCTAATTTCGAGGGCAAAATTTCATAAGAAGGGGAGGTTGTAAGACCCCAACTTTTATAAATAAAGATGAATTTTCTATAAATATCATTTTTGAATATTATGGAGTTAATTTGATATAATGTTATAGTTGTGGGTAATATTTATAAATTTTGCAAAGTACGCAAGTTGTTATATAATATTCGATTGGTCGGGGAATATTCGTTTTAACAGGAAATATTCGTACAACGACACAATCATTGGTGGACCCCACAACGGAATTATTGTCGGATTGAGAAAACGACAAAAATATTTTATTAAAAATAACGGCGAAAGTTTTACCATTGTTACTGTTGAACTACTCGGTAGTAAAAGTACAGTAATACGTGTGGTTGCATAGTAGCACACGGTATTGATTATTAATGCTTATGTGAGAAGTCACTCAGTTTGATTCCATTATTGTCAGTTAATAATATGAATTATTTAGCGATAATGACGTTTTGTTTTATTCGTATTATTAACGTAATAAAACAGAAACATCTTTTTATATAAAACAAAATACTTTATTAAAGTTATTCTATAAATAGAATATATTATATTTTATTTAAAAGATTTTTCTTTAAATATGGACCGTCAGATTAAAGTAATCAATCTGGACCGTTCATGGATTAGTTACTATGCATTCTATTTTTCTATAAATAGCAGCTCATTCCTTCATTATTTCTTACGAATTCACTGAACTCTAGAGAGAGAAACTATAGAGAGAAACTATAGAGAGAGAGAAGAAGAGTATTCTGCTACTTAACTACTTCCTTACTTCAGCTCTTCTTTAAAACGGTAAGGGGTGTTATTCTTTCTTATTCATGAAGAGAACTGTTGTTATTCCATTTATTATTATTCTGTTGGAATAACATGTATACGCGGTCTACCCTATACTTGGTGACATTCTTCTATTATTCTGTTGGAACATCATGTCTGTGTGTTTTACACCGGACCTGGTTCCGTTTTTATTATTATTCTGTTGGAACATCCTGTCTGTGTGTTTTACACCGGACCTGGTTCCGTTTTTATTATTATTCTGTTGGAACATCCTGTCTGTGTGTTTTACACCGGACCTGGTTCCGTTTTTATTATTATTCTGTTGGAACATCCTGTCTGTGTGTTTTACACCGGACCTGGTTCCGTTTTTATTATTATTCTGTCGGAATATCCTGTCTGTGCGTTTACGCCGGACCTGGTTCCATTATTTATTATTCTGTTGGAATAACCTGTCTGTGCGGTCTATCGCATGCATGGTGATTTCTTTTGTTATTCCATTCTTTATTATACTCAGTTGGTTAAGTTTTGACTTCTATACTCCATGAAATTTGTGGAATATCCTTGACATTTGCGCTTCATCTAGTATCTATTCATGAAAATATTCTCCTGATCATTCTTGAATTTTACTCCACAAAGTAGTATCATGTTGACAATTTGGATGTTGTTAATTCTTGGATAAATTAATTCTTGAACTTGTTTTATTGAATTCTTATATCATTGTCATCATCCTCATGTTTATATTCTGTTGAAAGTCATCTGTGGCCTGTAGTGCATAGATGGACTTGGTATGATTATGACCAGGGATTATTCGGTGTAATCATGACCGTAATGTTACGAATGATGTGGTAAAAGTCGTCATTGGCCCGTAGTGCATTGATGGACAGTTGTTGGCATGATCATGACCATTAATGAATATACGAATATCCTTGGCCGTAGTGCAGGGGTGATTCGATGATGTGGATTATTTTATTAAGCTGAGTCCCAGCGATCACAGTGTTGGAAAATCTTTTAAATCATAAAAGATAGTAGAGTTTATTTTCTACTTGACTCTCTTAATGGATTGCTTGTTCCGCTATAGTTAAACTTGATGTATATTATATTTTATCAGTTTAACATTGTTGAAGGCTAATGATAATTTATTCTGCATTATCTTAGTCGTAATATTTCTTACTGGGCTAGTTGAGCTCACCCTTTCTTTCACTGTTCTCTTCAGGAAATGAGAACGTAGCTGGGGCAAGTCGGGGAACGGAGTGATGGTCCGAATGATAGTATTAGTTAGTAGTTCTCACTATTCTATGTAATGGTGTGTTAATAAATGTAACGAGGACTCCTTTTGAGTATGAATACTCTCTAGAAGATAATATTTGTATTCAAACTCACAGTTTATGTTTTGTCGTATTGTACACGACAGTTGTATTAGTAAGTTGTATTTGTATTCTGTACTATGTATCTGACGACCCAAGATGGGTGATGTATACCTAATTTTGGGGGCGTCACATATACCTTACTAGATACCGGTTCTACCCATTCTTTTATCTCTCCTATTTGTGCTCAACGTTTGAACTTGACTCCGGAGAAATTAGACTTTGACTTATCTGCTGAGACTTCGTTAGAAAAAACTTTCATTACATCCACTGTTTATAAATCTTGCTTGATTCAAGTTGGGACCATCACATTACCTGTCGATCTTATTTCGTTGAAAATACTTGCATTTGATGTGATTTTAGGGATTGATTGGTTAACCACTCATCATGCTAAAATTGATTTTTTTCGTAAGGTTGTTAGTTTTCATATTCCTAACCAACCTGTTATGCGAATTCAAGCAACCAAACTGCTAAAGTCAATCACTGTAATATCAAGCCATAAAGCCATTCGTTTATTAAAAAATAGATATCAAGCTTTCTTAGCCCATGTCATGGACTTGAACAAAAATACATCAGATTTTAATAATATTTCTGTTGTTAGGGAATTTCCTGACATATATCCTGAAGAACTTCCCGGTCTACCCCCAGAACGTGAAATTAAATTCTTTATTAACCTTGAACCTGGTACAAAATCTATTTCTAAAACCCCATATCAAATGGCTCCTATTGAACTTCAGGAGTTAAAGGTTCAACTACAGGAGTTGTTAGACATCGGTTTCATTCGTCCTAGTACATCTCCTTGGGGTGCTCCTATTTTATTCGTAAATAAGAAAAACGGAAGTATGCGACTTTGTATTGACTACCGGGAATTGAACCATGTCACCATCAAGAATAGGTATCCGCTACCTCGCATTGAGACTTGTTCGACCAGTTGCAAGGAGCACAATTCTTTTTAAAGATCGATCTTCGTTGTGGATATCATCAGCTGCAGATTAAAACTGGGGATATTCCGAAGACTGCCTTCAGAACTCGGTACGGACATTATGAATTCTTAGTCATGTATTTTGGATTGACTAATGCTCCTGCTGCTTTCATGGATATGATGAACTGTGTGTTCAAGGAATATTTGGATCAGTTCGTTGTCGTCTTTATTGATGACATCCTCATCTATTCCAAAAGTCGTGAAGATCATGAGCGCCATTTGATGATGGTACTTCAAAGGCTTCGTGATAACAAGCTATATGCCAAGCTGAAGAAATGCGAGTTCTAGCTTAAGGAAGTAGCATTCCTTGGGCACGTGGTATCAAAACATGGAGCATCTGTTGACCTGGCATAGATTGAAGCAATACAAAGTTGGAAGCAACCGAAGTCACTGACCGAAGTACGTAGCTTTTTGGTCTTAGCTGGTTACTATCGGAGATTCGTGGAAGGGTTTTCTCAAATCGCTACTCCGTTAACTCAGCTGTCTCGAAAAGATACAAAATTCGTATGGAGCGAAAAATGCGAGAAGAGTTTCCAAGAGCTCAAGAGGAGACTCATTTCGGCACCTGTTTTGACAATACCATCTGGTTTGGATGGATTTGTTATCTACATCTATGCTTCAGGCAAAGGGTTAGGATGTGTTCTCATGTAACATGGGAAAGTCATAGCCTATGCCTCGCGACAACTTAAAGAATATGAGAGGAATTATCCTACTCATAATCTGGAGTTGGCAACAGTTGTTTTCGCGTTGAAAATCTGGAGACACTACCTGTATGGGGAGAAAGTGGAGATTTATACAAAACATAAAAGCCTCAAATATTTCTTCAGCCAAAAGGAACTCAACATGCGGCAACGACGTTGGCTCGAACTGTTGAAAGATTACGATCATACCATCTAATACCATATTAGAAAAGCAAACGTGGTAGCTGACGCATTGAGTAGAAGATTATATGCGGGTACGAGTGTGATATTGTCAACGCAAAGACCCATTTGGTATAACTTGCAAAGAATGGAGATAAAGTTAAAGACTTCAGGGACCCACGTGATGATGTCAAATATACAAGTATAACCGACTTTAATAGATAAAGTTAAAGCTTCTCAAGCTGCTCAAGCTACAGACCTGGAGCTGATGCATATGAAGAAGAAAGTGCAAGAAGGTGTTATTCCATAAGCAAGAATCGATGAAGAAGGAATACTTCGAGTCAACTCCAGCCTTTGTGTTCCTAACGATTCTGACTTGAAGCATAGAATTATGATGGAGGCACACAACACACCGTTTGTAATCCATCCTGGGAGTACCAAAATGTATCGCGATCTTCGACATACATTTTGGTGGAGCAATATGAAGAGAGAGATTGCGGAGTTTATATCGAGGTGTTTAACTTGTCAACGTGTAAAGGTGGAGCATCAAGTGCCAAAGGATCCATTACAACCACTTGAGATTCTGAAATGGAAGTGGGAACACATTACCATAGATTTCGTTACGGGTCTTCCCAAGGTTTCTCAAGGCATAGATGTGATTTGGGTTATTGTTGAATGATTAACCAAATCTACTCATTTCTTGCCTATACGGGAGACTTATTCCCTTGAACGCGTTGCTCGTATGTACGTAAATGAGATTGTGAGATTGCATGGCATGGCAGTATTCATAGTTTCGGATCGTGACCCAAGATTCACTTCACGATTTTGGGCTAGCTTGCAGAAAGCTATGGGCACGGACTTACGATTCAGTTCGGCATACCATCCTCAAACGGACGGGTAATCAGAAAGGACTATTCAAACTCTTAAAGATTTATTAAGACTCTGTGTCCTAGATTTTAAAGGGAGTTGGGATAAGTACCTACCATTGGTGGAATTCTCTTACAACAACAGTTATCAGGCAAGTATAGGTGTGGCTCCATTCAAAGCGTTGTATGAACGAAAGTGTAGCTTTCCAGTATGTTGGGATGAGGTGGGTGAAGCAACGTTGTTGGGATCAAAATTGGTACGCATGACTACAGAGAAGATCCAAATGATCCGACAACGTATACAAACGGCTCAGGATCGACAAAAGAGTTATGTGAAATTTCATCAAAAGGACGTATAATTTAATATTAGAGATCATGTATTGTTATGTATTGCTCCATGGAAGAGAGTTATAAGATTTAGGAAGAGAGAAAACCTCAATCCACGGTTTGTTGGTCCATTTAAGATTCTTGACTGAATAGAAAATGTGGCCTATAGACTCGCATTACCTCCAAGCATGTCTCGTGTTCATAATATTTTTCATATATCTATGTTTCGTAAATATGTGAAAGACCCAAACCACATTATTGAGTTAGAACCAGACGAGATAGCCGAAGATTTAACGTACGAGGAGGTACTTGTTAAGATCTTAGATAGGAAAGAGCATATCCTACGCACAAAGGTTATACCACAAGTCAAAGTTTTATGGAGAAACCATGCTTTTGAGGAAATGACTTGGGAGTTGGAATCGAAAATGAAAGCGAGGTGCCCTCAACTTTTCGAAACATCAGGTAAGTACGTCAATTTCGAGGACAAAATTTTATAAGGAAGGGAGGTTGTAAGACCCCAACTTTTTATAAATAAAATTAAATTTTCTATAATTATTATTTTGAATAATAAGGTGTTATTTTGATATAATGCTTTGAATATGGGTGAAATGTGAAAATTTTACAAAATAAGTGAGTGGTTATAAAATATTCATTGTTGTCGGGGAATATTCGTTTGGTCGTGGAATATTCTTGCTTTCGGGGAATATTCGTACGATGGCGCAGCCATTTGTGGGCCCCATAACAGAAAACTGTAGGATGAAGAAAACAACAATTTTAAGTTTTTACAAATAACGGCGTAGTTGTTACCGTTAACACTGTTGGAATACATGGCGGTTAAAATACAGTAATACGTGTAGTTGCACAGTAGCACACGATATTGCACAATATTTTTGAATTATTGATTCTTTCGTAAGAAGGCACTACTCAATAATTGTTACAGTAATTACTGTTCAATATTTTATTTTATTGATTCGATAATTGATACATTGATATTTTATATTATTGTTATTTCAATAATTATCACTGTACAGTATTTTCCATTATCAGATCAATAATTCATATTATTTGAATAATATTATTAGATAGCATTATTGGCAATGTCTAAGGAAGTTCTGTCTAGGAAAGGGGTTTGGTCACTTAATTGCGCGCCAGTAAGGAAAATTCCTTATAGGAAAGCCCCCTCTTTCCTGGTAACGACCTTGTTGTCATATTGTGATTCTGTAATATTATTTGTGAATAATTAATTATTAATTTATATGATAAGAAAATATTTATTTTTATGTGGATATAAATGAATGAATTAATATTGAGGTGTTGTATCAGTATTTTGTCGGAATGAAGGTATTAAAAATCATCCGTATATGAATTTTAGACATTTTCTGTTTAGAATTTAGAAAAACTTTCTTTTACAAAGTTGTAGAGAATTAAATTTCCTACGGAATAGACATGAGACTCAAATTTTTCTGATAAAAGAGTTATTTATTATGAATTATTGAAGTTTCGAAAATAAATACTTTTATTAAAAACATGGTAGGCCCCACTTTTGGTTGGTGTAGAAAATATAATTTTTGGGTGGACCCCACTGAGGTGTGCTGAAATTTTATCAATTGTGGTGGGCATGAAAATTTTGTTATAAATATTAGTATTTTATTAATTTAGTCTGCTTTGGCGTTCTGGTATTTTTCTATAAATAGGGTGCTTAGTTGGAATTGAAAATCACACCAAAATCATAAGATTTTTCTCTATATATTATCGAACGTATTTTTGTGAGTATTTAGATACTTTGAGAGTTGCTATTCAGTGCAAGTTTTCTTCAACCTTATACCTGATATTTCAGCCGGAAGTACTATTCTTTTGAGGTAAGGGATGTTATTTTCTTCGAAAATGATGTTATTTCTTTCAATATCATTATATCAACATATTGGTATGAATTTTATTATGAAATTTTCACATTTTCATGTCGAGGTTACTATTCACGTATACGACATTATTCATGAATACGACACTATTCACAAAAAAATGAATTTTTCTCTTCTTTGTCCAAGATGTATATTATGGTTACTATCTTTAATTGTATCCATGTTTTAATCTTCATTCTTAAATTTTATTCAGCTATGGTTTATTATGGAGTATTTTTGAACTTGGATAAACCGAAGTACGAATCCCTAATCTTTGATCTTTTATCTCACTGGATTAGTTTTCTTTAAAATATTTTTCATCATTCTCAGTCCTAAATGGTGATATAACTAAATATCTTTGGCCTGTAGTGCAAAGATGAATGATTATCTGATGAATATATTTGGCCCGTAGTGCAAAGATAGACAGGTGTTGAGATGTACATGACTAACTGGTGATACAAATGAATATCTTTGGCCTGCAGTGCAAAGATGAATATTGGATTCAAGATATATATTGATTGATGTTACAGGGATAAAATATTGATGACGAACTTTTAAATTCATAGATGATAGTAGATTTCATTCTCTACTTAACTCTTCTAATGAATTGTTATTTTCGCTGCGAATATTGATCTAAAACTGGTTGTCCATTATATTTTATTTGATTTGTTGAAGGCTAATGATAATTTGTTGTTCATTATCTTAGTCATAATATTCTTTACTAGGCTAGTTGAGCTCACCCTTTTCCTTTTTGTTTCATTTTTCGTCTCAGGAGGCGAGAATATAATGGAAACTAATCGGGGTATGGAATGATGGTTCTAGAAAGCTGTTTTAATAGTCCTCACTATTTTTGTAAAATAGTGTATCAGTAATTGAAATGAGAACTTATTTGAGTGTGGATATTGTCTAGAAGACAATATTTGTACTTAAACTCACAGCATATGTGTTATCGTATTTTGCACGATAATTGTAATAATGAAGTTGTAGTTATTTTCTGTACCATGTATTTGGCGACACAGAATATGTGATGTATACCTATTTTGGGGGCGTCACAATTGCCATCATCCTCATGCTTATATTGTGATGAAAGTCATCTTTGGCTTACGTGCATAGATGGACTGTTGATTGGTATGATTATGACTAGGGATCATTCGGTATAATCATGACCCGTAATATTACAAATAATGTGGTAAAAGTCCTCATTGGCCCGTAGTGCATTGATGGACAATTGTTGGTATGATTATGACCAAGGATTATTCGGTATGATCATGACCATTGGTAAAAACACGAATATCCTTGGCCCGTAGTGCATGGATAATTCGTGGTTGTGATACTATTTATTGAGCTGAGTCTCAGCGATAAAACTGATGATAAACTTTTAAATCATAGAAGATAGTAGATATCATGCTCTACTTGACTCTTCTAGTGGATTGCTTGTTCCGCTGCAGTTAAACTTGGTGTTTATTATATTTTATCAGTTTAACACTGTTGAAGGCTAACGATAATTTATTCTGCATTATCTTAGTTATAATATTTCTTGCTGGGCTAGTTGAGCTCACCCTTTTGCTTTCATTGTTCTCTTTAGCAAATGAGAACGTAGCCGGGACTAGTCAGGGAATGGAGTGACGGTCCGAGATGGTTGTTTTAGCTGTCCTCACTCTCTAGTGTGAAAATAAATGTAAAGAGGATTGGATTTGAGTTTGGATATTGTCTATGAGACAATATTCGTGTAAAAACTCTCAGCTCATGTTGTATAATTAAGTTTATATTTGTTTTCAGTACCATGTATTTGGCGACTCAAGATGGGTGATGTATACCTATTTTGGGGGGGTCACATTTATTAATTCAAATTGAATTAGTGATTCTGAGAATATACTTGGTGAATAACTGTTATTAGATATTCACATCCGTATAAGATATTATTGATTGCAAATAGTATAATTAATTTTTGTCTATTAAGAAATGTCTTAGCTAATTGTTCTGGCAAAACGAACATTTATTGAAACTTGATAGGTTCGAGAAGAGAACTCAATTGTTATTGACCGGTCAATGCCAATTCTTTCGGTTAGATCGAGAAAGTGATTAGATATTGAAATTAGAACTTGATAGGTTCGAGAAGATAACTCAATTTATATTGAAAGATCAATGTCAATTGTTTTGGCTAGATTGAGAAAGAGAATAGGTATTGAAATCATAGTATTTCGTTGTTAAGATTCAAAATCTGTTTATACTAAGAAGAACAACTTTTTTTAAAAGGGAACATGTTGGTTGTATATTCGGCCGTTGCACGCGTGTAAGTATTATACATAATATAGGGTATAATAAAGCTGATCACTTTATATACTTGCTGGGGGGTATGATTTAATCTTTATGGTTATCTGATACACCTGGGTATATCAAAGTAAATCTTTGATAGTTACTCGAGAAGAGAAGTTCAAGATCTAATGGATCGCTCAGCATAAATCTGAAAAATATTCCACTTTGTTATTGCTTAGAATTGATTCTTGATTATTCAATAGAATATCGTAGAAACTTGAAAGCATTGTACTCTTTCATTATCAGATTATTGTGTTGCATAGAATGCGAGAAGACTTGTTAGTGATTAACGAATTGTTCAGCTATTTCAAAATTCTCTGAAATATGGTGTCATTCTATCGAATAGATAGTCTGTTATTCTTGATTTTTATACATTCATTGTATATATTAACTTGCGGGGCAAATTTGTTCCTCACCCTTGCTAAATAAAATATTTCTGCTAGGAACGAAGAAGCCGGAGGGGTAGAGAAGAATAAAGGCAAAGGTGTATTGCTGGAGTAGTGTAATGAACATTAATTATTATGTTGTATTTGTAAACCCTTTATGTATATCTAAATGGTATGTTTGTAATGTTAATGGTTAGATAACCTGGGACAATGTATTAACAATATATGTTAATGAGATGTGTGTTACTATTCATAATTAAATGGGTAGTTAGATGTTATTTATATGTTGGATCGTGAGTACCAAACTCGAGGGTCAGGTAACCCAGATTTGGGGGCATCACATAGTTCAAGGGAGAGCACTTGTCGTAACCTCCCAAAAAATGAGGAACCCGAACGAGGACATCACGGATAAGCTAATAATAAACTCTTGCGAAGCCTATACCTTATTTGATACCGGTTCTACCCATTCTTTTATTTCTCCTACTTGCGCTCAACGTTTAAATTTGACTCCAGACAAATTAGACTTTGACTTATCTGTTGAAACTCCGTTGGGAGAAACCTTCATTACATCCACTGTTTATAAGTCTTGTTTGATTCAAATAGGAAACCGCACATTACCTGTCGATCTTATCTCTTTGAAAATACTTGCATTTTATGTGATTTTAGGGATTGATTGGTTAACTACTCATCATGCTAAAATTAATTGTTTTCGTAAGGTTGTTAGCTTTCATATTCCTAACTAACCTATTATGCGAATTCAAGCAACCAAACCACTAAAGTCAATCACTGTCATATCAAGCCATAAAGCCATTCGTTTATTGAAAAATGGATGTCAAGCTTTCTTAGCCCATGTCACAGATTTAAACAAAAATACGTCAGATTTGAATGATATTCCTATTGTTAATAAATTTCCTGACGTATTCCCTGAAGAACTTCCTGCCCTACCCGCAGAGCGTGAAATCAAATTTTGTATCGACCTTAAACCCGGTACAAAACCCATTTCTAAAGCCCTATATCGAATGGCTCCTACTGAACTTCAGGAGTTAAAAACTGTAATATCCCGAGTGTTTATGATAGCGATTCCCGAGTGTTTGTGATAACGATCCTTAGAAAAGGAAATGAATGGGTTAAAAGATATATAATATTCAGAATATAATTGAGTTCAAATGAAAGTTATGAAATAAAACCTAGAATTTGTTAGGTAATGAATGTAGTAGGAAATATAAAATCTATATTTAGATAAAATGATGAAAGATTTCTCTGAGTTAATTGTTTAATTTTTGTCTTCGATTCTAGGGACAAAATCTTTGTAAGTAGGGAAGATTGTAACGAATGAGTGGTTTGAGTTGTGATTCTGAGGACAGAATTCTTGTAAGGAGGGAATGATGTAATAATCCAAATTTTAATTACAATATTTAAATATTTAATGAATTATATAAATATTTAATGGATGTGTTTATCGTTGAATAAGTATTTGTTTAATTGATTTGATGTGATTTGATTATTTAATTGTTTAATAAATAATTAATGAGTTAGTATTCTAATTTAATTTAATAATTAAGTTAGAGAGCTATAATGATTAAATAAATCATTATATTATGCAATGAATTGTTATTAGAATTAATTAAATTAAGTATAAAAACTTAATTAGATAGAAGTGTGATAAATAACTATATTATAAGTGGTTATTAAAATAAATTAAAGTAATTTTAATTTATTTTGCCAAACAAGGCTTAAGTTTATTAAGTCTCTCAGTTTTAAATTGTTTTGCCAAACAAAGCCTTATGGCTTTTGTTTTTTTTTTAATTTTGAATTAATAATAAAATAAATTAAATAAATAAAATATATTTATAATGGATATACGTTTATTATAGTGTAACTGATTTATTTAGTATTGGAATTAAGGCCATATCGGTTTCTTTTATTTTACGTATACTTGAGTTATCAGTTTTATTATTTGCTATCCTGAGGAAGAGAGAGTACAGAGAACTTGAGAGAGAATAGAGGGAGAAGCTGAGAGAAAGTCTAAGAATTTCAAATAATTTATGTGGTGTCTAACAAGTATTTTTTTAAGTAAGAAAAGGTATGTGGCTATAACTTTAATATATGTAAGTATATATGTTTTATGTCATTATGCCTAAGTCTCTGTGTTCTTCACTTATGTATAAAGTTTTTACAAAAGTTGTATGTAAACCATGTTTTAGAATTGGTTATGATGTTACATGTATTTGTAAAGATAATTTTTATAACTAGCATATATATATATATATATATATATATATATATATATATATATATATATATATATATATATATATGACTGTATGCTAATTACGATCAAAAGAAATAAAAGAGTTTTTACAGTAAAAACATATGAGTATGAACATGTTTTGTAGGATAAAAAAATTAGTAATTGATTGTATTCTAATTGTAGAATTGAAAGTCGGGTATGTTAATTGGGTATGAACTACAGAGAATTGTAGTTTAAAAGTAATCAAATTGGTGGTTATTAGAGATTACAGTGTTCACTGTGTTTAACAAATGTCAAACATGGAGTTTTGTTTTAAAATAAGGTTTTTAAGGAATTTAGTTTTCTGTGATTATTGTTTAGTAATTTAAACTAGTATATGCATGTTGAGTAGTGTGTATATGTGTAATTTATATAAGTTATACATGTTAATTGGGGTTAATTGATGTTAAAAATAAAGACAGTAGGTTTATTATATTCTTCGTGGTTGAGTTCTGCAAGTTTTGGCGTCCCAGCGCCAAAATTTGAGCCCCAGCGCCAAAAATCGCGCCCCGGCGCCAAAATTCGCGCCCCAACGCCAGAAGTTGGCGCCCCAGCGCCGGATTTGTAGTCTGACTTGGATAGTTTTGACCTCCTGTAGTAAAATAGACATAACTTCCTCATACGAACTCCGATTGATCCGATTCAAGATGATCCGGAACAAGGACGAGTAGACCTACAACTTTCGTTCTTTAAGTTTTTCAATTTGAGGTCATTAGGTTGGCTCAAAATGGTCATCTTTAGGACTATTATGTTTTCGGAGGCAATCGGAGGGTGTCGGGCATGCACATATGCATGTGTAGTGCTCCAGACCATAAAAGATGATGTCCTAAGTTACAAAATATGAATAATAGAAAATATAATGATACTTAACATTAATACATGATGTATTAGATGAGTTATAGAAGTATAGTAAGCATACACAAGAGAGGCAAATCGGGCGTGTGACGAATGAACGACGAAATACCGTGCCAAGTGTTAATGAACTTAAAAAGTGTTTTAATTCAAATGAAATGAATATTTTAAGATATGGAATGGGTTTAATATAAAACCAATAAGTAGTCCTAACAAGACTTAAGCACTTGGATGAACTGCGAATATGAATTATAGTGAGTTATAAGTTGAAAGTTAACACAATTAAGTTGAACATTGTGTATTTATTAATAGGAAAGATTATGAGACATATAGTAGAGTTTACATTACAATTACTATGTCTTATTACACTACAAGAAAATGCTCTAACAGCGACCAATCTTATCAGCGACCACATTTTTTGGTCGCAGATAGGATGTTTAGCGACCACCTTTAGCGACCGCACTTGAATTTAGTCGCTAGTTTATGTTAGCGACCGATATTGATCGCTATTCGGTCGCAGACTCATTTTTACCTCCAAAAAATTGGCTGGAAATGTTGGCGCGCTGCTTATTTGCGACCAATAAGTAACAGCGACCGCATTCGGTCACGAATACTTCCACATCATTAAAAATCAGCGACCGCATGCGGTCGCTGATAGTGGTCGCAAATGTATTTCAATAAACCAGTATCAGTTCGTCACTGTCGATCCAGAACAGAAGAAAAAAAGAGGGAGAAGAGGGAGAAGGGGGAGAAAAGAAGAGGGAGAAGAGGGAAAAACCGCTGCCGCCACCCACCACTACCTCAGCCGCCGCCGGCGCAACCGCTACCTGCAAATCTTTTGAAAGGTATGTTCAATTGTATTAACCTAGTTCGTTAGCTTGTAAATACTAGTGTTTGATTTGATGATATGTTAGAAGTACTTGGACAGTGATGACTGACATTGAGGAGGGGGGCTGAATTTGATAGATTGTCGTGGATATACTAGTAAAATCTCGTGTATTGTGAAAGATGCAATCAACTGTGACCATGTCTGTGTTGGTCTTGCTTCTTCTTTACATATGCATGTATATATTTATATGCATTGTTCATTGTGATGCAGGGACCCCTTCATTTTCTTTTGTAATTCAGACTATTGTAGGTAGGGTGCGTAATCAATCTGATTTTTGTTGAATCTTTTTATTGAATAGTGGTAATAATTTAAGAAAAATAGTATATATTGCAACTAAATTGATGTAGTGGGTTAATTTTATGTATTGATATAGTAGGATTCATAATTTCTGAGATATATCTAAAACTGTGACTACAAAGAGTGAGCAGCAGTAACTTGACAACTAAATACAGAAGCAAAAATTAGATGGGATATAATGATGAAAAAAGAAACTGAAGTAATTATAAAGGTGTGATGTTACATGTAATAGCAAGAGCAGTGTTTGACTGACTGCTATGAAAAATAATCAATTATTAGTTCAACTTGTAATCTGCATTAAATTTCAATTCCTAACAAAAACAAAGTTTCAAGTCTTGCCAAGTAGGGATAATGTTATGATTATTTATATATTTCTCTTGGTTTGTGTCTTGGGTGCCTAGAAATGACAATATATGCATGCCGTCGTGCATGTGGCTAGTCCATATTATAGGGGAGACTCTGGCAAAATTTTTTTATTGGTCGGGTAGTTGCGAACATTTATAAAGTACAACGAGCTAATCAAATGCTTAGTAGCTTAGTAACTAATCAAATGTACACGCAGCGCTTAAAAACTGAAACTGAAACATACGTTAGAACCGTACTTAAAACAAGATATATCCCATATAAGGGACTAATAGGACTAATAGTCCCACATTAAGGGACTAATAGTATGCCTTCTTCTGCAATCTTGATATACGCAGCATATGCAGACCATACATGATGTAATGATTCGTATTCTACCCCTATGAATCTATTGGCTTTAGGTTGGTGTTAGTTAAAATATGTAGGATGACATAAGACCATACTCTAATTTAAGATCCATAACAATATACCATGCCTTTGGGTAGTCGATCTCAAGCAGTGTAAATTTGTTTTGGCATGTATCCTTGTTCAATTCCCGAATAATCATATATGATGCACACTCATGTTATATATGTATATATACATCTATATGTATTTATAAGCATCATAAATGGGATTGAGCTGAATTGTAAATCTCTAACAAGGGAATACAATAAATTCATGTCAACATAGGTACCGTGCAATCATGGACCTCTATTTAGACCGTAGTTGGATGGCACGACGAAAGTCAAGTGCCCAGATAGGTGCTACAGCTGAATTTAGAGCTGGTTGCCAAGTGTTTTTGGAGTATGCGTATAGTCACCCGGAATGTATGAATGGTAAGTCGCAGATACGATGTCCATGTTTGAAGTGTAAGAATGTAAATTATATGGATAGAGACATGATAAACTATTATTTACTTGTTTTCTGGGTTCATGAGAAATTACGAAGAATGCTGGTGGGCACATGGGCAGAGAAGAGATGGTGGCATCACACAAGTACACAATTCTGGCAGTAGTACTCATCGTATGAATGAAATGGTTCATGATATTGCAGGGCCAGATTTTGATTGGGAGCAAGGCAGAGAACAACCTATGAATTCTGATGCCAAAGAATTCTTTAAGTTGTTAAACGAGGGTAGCGAGCCATTGTGGCATGGTTGCACCAAACACACTACATTATCTACAGTGGCGACATTACTTAACATCAAGGCTGATCACAACATGAGCCATGAGTGTTTTGAGTCGCTCTTGAAGGCCATTAAGAGTATGTTGCCTGACGGTGAGAAATTACCTGGTAACTATTACTTTTGTAAGAAAATGGTGAAGAAGTTGGGTCTTGGATACCAAAAGATCGATGCATGTCCCAACGATTGCATGTTATTTTATAAGGAAAATGAACAGATGACAAGGTGCACGTTTTGCAGTCATGATCGGTTTAGGCCTAATAAAGAGGGTGTGACTACAAAAAAATCAAGTATACCGTTTAAGATTCTAAGGTATTTTCCAATAACACATCGGCTAAAAAGATTGTACATGTCTTCAAGAACAGCTGAACATATGAGTTGGCATGCGAAATCTCCAGCTAAAGATGGAGAACTAAATCATCCCGCAGATGGGAAGGCTTGGAAAGATTTCAACTTAGCACATCCTGGATTTGCATTGGAACCTAGAAATGTGAGGCTTGGATTGTCCACCGATGGTTTCAATCCGTTTGGCCACTCAGCTGTTCCGTACTCATGTTGGCCTATGATTGTTACTCCGTACAACTTGCCACCTTGGATGTGTATGAAACAACCATACTTGTTTCTTTCACTAGTGGTTCCTGGTCCTAAGAGTCCTGGAAAGAACTTAGATGTTTACTTGAGACCTCTTATAGACGAGTTGAAGGTATTATGAGAGGATGGAGTACAGACTTGGGATGTTACAACAAAAACAAATTTCAACCTTAGGGCAGCGGTTATGTGGACTATAAGTGACTTCCCAGCTTATGGTATGTTAGCTGGATGGAGTACATACGGGAAGTTGGCTTGTCCGTATTGTATGGAGCATACAAAGTCGTTTAATCTATCAAAAGGTCGAAAGCCTTGTTGGTTTGACTGTCATCGTCGGTTCTTACCGGTAGATCACCCATTTCGAAGAAATAGAGAACACTTCAGGAAAGGGAAAGTAGACAATGATATGCCTGCACCGCGATTTTCGGGAACGGAGATGCGAGATCGTGTGATGAGATTGCCGGTTATCCCATTTGGTAAGGTTGATGCCACAAATATAATCAATAGGTTTGGCGAATCTCATAACTGGGTTCGGAGAAGCATCTTTTGGGAACTGCCTTATTGGTCTACAAATTTGATTCGTCATAATCTAGATGTGATGCATATTGAGAAGAATGTGTTTGACAATGTGTTTAACACTGTGATGAATGTTACGGGGAAGACAAAAGATAACGATAAGGCACGTTTGGACATGAAAGATATTTGTAAGCGTCCCGGATTAGAACTTTACGAATCTCCTAATGGTAAGATTGTCAAACCGCATGCAAGGTACACATTATCCAAAAAGCAAGTTGAAGATGTATGCACATGGGTTAAGTCTCTGAAACTACCAGATGGATATGCATCAAACATTGCAAGGTGTGTTACGGGTGGGAAATTGCAAGGGATGAAGAGTCATGACTGTCATGTGTTTATGGAGAGGCTCATGCCTATAGCATTTCGGGATCTGCTTGATAAACCAATATGGGATGCTTTGATGGATCTTAGTCGTTTCTTCAAAGACTTATGTTCAAAATCATTAAATGAGAAGGACATGTCTGTACTTGAGAAGAACATCATAGAAATCACGTGTAAATTGGAAAAAATATTCCCACCTGGTTTTTTTGACTCCATGGAGCATTTGCACATCCATCTTCCCTATGAAGCTCGTGTTGGGGGTCCAGTTCAATATAGATGGATGTACCCTTTCGAAAGGGTGATGGGAAACCTTAAGAGAAAGGTTAAGAATAGAGCTTATGTCGAGGGGTCGATATGCGAGGCATACAATTTCGATGAGATATCTACGTTTGTCTCAGACTATTTTCCGGACGAAGTCTTTACAAAGGCCAATCGAGTATCGAGACATGATGATGGGGGAAATGTTGAACTAAATGGTCGACTATCTGTATTTGGTCTATCGGGCCGCGCTTATGGAAAAGGGAAGCGCATATTCCTCTCTGAGCAAGAATTACATGCTGCACATACTTACATTCTTCTCAATTGCGAGGAGATTGACGAATTTGTGAGGTACACATGCAAACTTGATAATTTATCTTTTAAGTTGACAATTTATTCCAATATGTTAATGTTTATAGCATGGTATAGATTGTACGATGACGAGTTAAAAGTGAAGCATCCCGGCATAACTGATAAAGATATTCAAATCAATCAGGATAAAAACTTTGCACTTTGGCTAAAGGACAAAGTAAGTTTAATTTTTAAGCACGTAATATATATATATATATATATATATATATATATATATATATATATATATATATATATATATATATACTCCATGTTAACTATGACTTCATTTAATAAGATGGAGTTTTTGTAGGCTTTGACTAAGGGCTCAACGATTCCGGCTAATGTACAAGTCCTAGCTATGGGACCAGACAGGGACCAAGTCACCCGCAATGGTTACAAAATAAATAGTTGTGAATTTCACACAAAGGCATATGGGCACGGTAAAAGAATAACGAACTCTGGAGTGTGTGTCCAAGGAGATTATTACAATGAGCTTGGTCGTGCCTTTTATGGGGAGTTGGAGGAAATCGTAGAGTTGTCGTACAAGGGCACGTACGGGGGTCATATTCACTTGTTCAAGTGCCATTGGTTTGATTCAGAAAAAGGGATACGTTTTGACAGACATGGAATCGTCGATATTGACCTCCATAGGTCTGCGTACTCCAACGAACCGTTTGTATTACCAACTCAAACAATACAAGTATACTACACTCCTAGTCCAGTTAGGAAAAGGGATAGACCGCCTACAGATTGGCAAGTTGTAATTCATACTCCCGCGCGTAGTCGTGTCCAAGTAATAGACGGAGATTTCTACCAAGAGGAAATGCTTCAGAGACCTCCTATAATAAATATAGAGGACAACAATGATGTAATCCAGTTAGAGGGTGGAGATGAACCTGATGAATTGGGTCCCGAGACAGTTATTGTGCAGGATGACAGTGATATTGAGGAAGAGTTATTGACTGACACTGACACAGAATCTGAAGAAGATGGTTATGAATCTCCGATACTTGTACAAAATGATTCTGACTCATCAGACAACGATTTTCATTAAAATGTATGTTTAGTTTTAATTGTACAAAATGTATGTTTATGTTCATGTTCATGTTTAGTTCATAATTATGTACCTTTCATTTATGTTCTCTATATAGGAATGTTCTCTATATCCTTAACTACATCATTTGTAGTTGTTGTAGTTAACTATTTTGCAGTCATGTTTATGTACCTTTCACTTATGGTAATCGTAGTTAACTATTTCATACAATTAATTGTCATTCATAATTTCATACTAACATCCTAATTTTTTTTATTTATAGATGTCTTCTGAACCTGTTGCACGAATGCGCGGGTTGGGTCGGGGCCCTAATCATGTGCCGAAGGCCTCGGCTAATCCAGATGATCGCATTCTTATACAGATCCGTCCTCCTCCAGAAAGCACGTAAGTTAAACATCGTGTATATATAAGGGTTTAATATTTCCATTGTTATAAATATATTTTAATGTAAATTATTGTATATTGTAGTGATTTTCAAGATAGTAAAATTGTGAAGTGTATTTCACAATTATGCTTACAGAACTGGCCTACGCCAGTGATTACATGGGCGAGCACACCTCTCGCCCATAAGGATGCAGTTTGGGCTGAATTTCAGGTATATTTATTTAATCACTCTGATAGATAATACATAGTTAATCAACTAATAGTTTAGTAATGTTGGATTATGGTATTATAGTAGTTTTAATATTATTATTGTTGTTTTATTTGCAGAAGCGGTATAGATGGGACGACGCACATGCATCAGTTATTCAGGCACTGTTCTGGCAGAAGTGCGCCGTCCGGACTAAAGATAATCTAAACAAAGAACGACAGAAAGCCCTGCACAATGCTGAGATTGACCATCCAGGACAGAGTGAGCAGTATATGCATAAGCATTGCCCCTAGTGGTGCGCACATCCTATATGGGTGCAGATGTGTGAGCAGTGGAGAGCTGAGAGCTGGGTCAAGAGACGTAAGACTGCCGCCTCGAACAGATCCTCAGGTGTATCTGAAGGCAAAAAGGCAAAAGGCACGTACAAGGACGGCAGTATATCTCAGCTGCAACATATTGCTGCTAGGGTACGTATGTATAACAAGCTTATTGGCTTAGTTATTTGTCTTTATGTTTACAGTCATGTTTTGTAGCTAAAATATCATATGTTTACATATTAATATGAGAACATGAACTGTAGGAGTCTGAGTCTCAAGGTCAACCTATCAATTGGTTGGATGTGTATGTGGCCACCCGTGATGGTCTGCCTGATGCTGTTCAGATAGCGGTAATAAGTTAACTTTAAACATATTATAGTCATATTTTTTAGCATTTCGTATTTATTTTTAACTATTTATTTGTTGACCTTCTGACAGGACACTTATAAGGGCTTAATGAACGAGCGCTATCCTGAAGGCACCCCGCGTCCGGCGATTGATCAAGAATTGTGGGAGAGGGCGTCCGTCGTGAAGAAAAATTATGTTAAAGGCCAAGGACAAAGACGACGCCCGACCATCAGTGGCACAGGCAGCTCTGCTACCCAGTCTACACAGTCATCAGGTCATCCAGCCTATCATACTCCTGCTGATTGTGTGAGAGCGATCTGTCAAAATTGTGATCTTCTTCTTATACTGGGCGGGCATCTACATTCTCTGAATCCTGATGACTTGGCAAAGGCAGTGGCGGAAGCAGCAGCATCACAGCATCAGGGTGGCGACCAGGTACTTTTAATGTTTCATTACGTACATTGTCTATTATTTAGCTTTCCCCAAGTCATAGCAGTATCAACACATGTAACATATATGTTTTATTCTTTTGTTAATTACAGGGTACTAATTTGAATGATCCATGAAGAGCTAGACCAGTCATGCATGTTAGATTTGTAAAGCCTTGTTAGACTTGTTTTTTAGATTTTTAAAGCCTTGTAATCTTTTAAACTACTTATCTTTGGACTGTATTGGTTTACGATTCTATTATATGGATGTTTACGATTGTATTGTGTTGTGTTGATTTAGATTCATTCTTTGGACTGTATGTATGGATGGATGTTTATCATATAGTAGTTATCATGGATGGATGGATGCTTATATATACTGTTGTGTGTTGGGATAAAAAGCAGGTACAAAGCAGGTTATTTTTGGGAAATCAATAAAACAGGAAAAATATTTAAAAAAAAAAAATAAAGTTAGCGACCGCACGCGGTCGCTGATACAGTATTAGCGACCGAGTAAGGTGTTTCTACTTCAGCGACCGCATGCGGTCGCTATTACCGGTCGTTGACACGTGTGCCACGTCACGTCTGACACATGACTCAGTATGAGTCAGAATAGCGACAGCTGAGGTCGCTGATTGCGGTCGCTAAAAAATGCGGTCGCTATTCTTGGTCGCTGCTGTCATTTTAGCGACAAGATTTTCTGCGACTACTATTAGCGACTGCATCCAATCGCTGATACCCATCTGCGACTATATGCGGTCGCAGATGTGCGGTCGCTGATAAGCCTTTTTGTTGTAGTGTTATGTGACTAATATTTGATGTGTATGATTATATAATTGCGTAGGGCACGTGAAGTGCAGATAGTTGTAAGCTGTTAAACTGTTATTGGTAAACAACGATCAAGGCAAGTCTTTCGGTTCCTATTTTCTATGTGGACTTGATTAACTGTTTTAAATTGCATGATATATTATGCATGTTGAATCATGAAATGTTAAAGTCAATATATGACTGCATTGTTTTAGCTAAGTAATGATGATTGAGTAAGGAACTCAATCTTTATATTTGCTATGTGAATTAAAAGCATGTATGCCATGTTACTTTAATGAGATGTATGTCGAGCATGTTATTATGTGCTATGTGATGCATGAAAACTGTTAGACTTTGCTGGGCTGTCGAGCTCACTCTTGCAAATAACCACTTTTACAGGTCAAGATTTTAAGGTAAAGATACATGTTATGTGAGTTATAGAGATCTATATTCACGAAGATTACTTATGTTTTATGAGAAATGTATTTCATATTTTGAATGTAACATGTTGTTGAAATGTAAGTTGAGTTATCCAATGTACATGGATATTTAGTTATGATATAAGACTTTGTATAGTTATTTTGTTGTAACGATTCATGATATAAGATTGAATCAAAGAGATGTAATGTAAAGGTTGCGATTCAGGGCATGAAAGAAGGAAATGTATAAACGTTTTAAATATTCCGCAAAATTTTATTAAGTTTAACATCGAATAATGATGTATTATTTAGAGGTTGAATGTATGTTTAACGACCGAAGTCGGAATTTTAAATTGTATAGATTTTGGGGTCGTTACAAAAACCCAATTGCAGAAATTGTTAGACATCGGTTTTATTCGTCCTAGTACGTCTCCTTGGGGCGCTCCTATTCTATTTATAAAGAAGAAAGATGAAAGTATGCGACTTTGTATTGATTATCGGGAGTTGAATCATGTCACCATCAAAAATAGGTACCCATTACTTCGCATTGATGACCTATTTGACCAGTTGCAAGGCGCCAAATTCTTTTCAAAGCTCGATCTTCGTTCCGGATTTCACCAGTTAAAGATTAAAACTGATGACATACCAAAGATTGCTTTCAGAACTCGGTACGGGCATTACGAATTCCTAGTTATGTCTTTTGGATTAACTAATGCTCCTGCTGCCTTCATGGGTATGATGAAATGAGTATTCAAGGAATATTTAGATTTTTTTGTGGTTGTCTTTATTGATGACATCCTCATTTACTCCAAAAGTTGTGAAGATCATGAGCAACACTTGAGGCTGATACTCCAAAAGCTTCGTGAAAATAAGCTATATGCCAAGTTGAAGAAATGCGAGTTCTGGCTTGAGGAAGTAGCATTCCTTGGGCACGTGATATCAAATCATGGAATATCTATTGACCCAGCAAAGATTGAAACAATTCAAAACTGGGAGCAACCTAAGTCAATGACCGAAGTACGTAGCTTCCTGGGCTTAGCTGGTTATTATTTGAGATTTGTGGAAGGATTTTCTCGAATCGCTACTCCATTAACTCATCTGACTCGAAAATATATAAAATTCGGTTGGAGCGAGGAATGTTAGAAGAGTTTTCAAGAACTCAAGAAGAGACTCATTTCAGCACATGTTCTGACAATACCATCTAGTTCGGAGGGATTTGTCATATACAGCGATGCTTCAGGCAAAGGTTTAGGATGTGTTCTCATGCAATATGGAAAAGTCATAGCCTATGCCTCGCGACAACTCAAATAATATGAGAGAAATTATCCTACTCATGATCTAGAGTTGACATCTGTCGTTTTCGCGCTTAAAATCTAGAGGCATTACCTGTATGGGGAGAAAGTGGATATCTATACGGATCATAAAAGCCTGAAATATTTCTTCACCCAAAAAGAACTTAACATGCGTCAACAACGTTGGCTCGAGTTGTTGAAAGATTACGATCATACCATTCAATACCATACTGGAAAAGCGAACGTGTAGCTGACGCATTGAGTAGAAGATCATATACGGGTACGAGTGCGATATTATCAACGCAAATGCCCATTTTGTATGACTTACAAAAGGATGGAGATAGAGATAAAGACTCTATGGACCCACGTGATGATGGCAAATATACGAGTATAACTAAATTTAATCAATAAAGTTAAAGCTGCTCAAGCTACAGACCTGGAGTTGATGCGTATGAGGAAGAATGTAAGACCCCAACTTTTATGAATAAAGAATAATTTTCTCGAAATATCTTTTTTGAATATTATGGTGTGGATTTGATATAATGTTATATTTATAGGTAATATTTATAAATTTTGCGAAGTAAGCAAGTTGCCATAAAATATTCGTTTGGTCGGGGAATATTCGTACGACGACACAATCATTGGTGGACCCCACAATGGAATAACTGCCGGATATAGAAAGCGACAAAAATAATATTTTTATAAAATAGTGGCAAAACTTTTATTGTTAACTATTGAAATATCCGGTGATAAAAGTACAGTAATAAGTGTGGGTTCACAGTAGCATACGGTATTGTATAGTATCTTTGATTATTGATGCTTACGTGAGAAGTCACTCAGTTTTATTCAATTATTGCAACAGTAATTCTTGCACAATATCTCATATTATTGATTCAATTATTGTCACAGTATCATCTGCACAATATTTTATATTATTAAATCAATAATTGAGACAACAAAGTTATTCATATTATTATTTGCATTATTGACGATGTCTAGAAAGTTCTGTCAAGGAAAGGGGTTTGACCACCTAATTGCGCGTCAATAAGGAGAAGTCCTTATCGGAAAGCCCCCTGTTTCCTGAGAATGACCTGGTTGTCAATATTGTAAGTTATAATATTAATGATGAATAATTGTTGGAAGATTAAAAAAATGTGTTGATTGAAGATAAAATGATTTGTAGTAATATTTATTCAATCTTTGATATAAATAAGAAGTCTGTTATGAGACATTTGTTGTAAGTTCGATTTATTCTATGGGGCCCATATGTCATCATCTAAGAGTCACTTTCGCCAATAGTATTTACCTTTACCAGACGTCAAACTAATTGCCGTTTTATATTACAAGCGTCGAACCACTTGTCATTTCATATTAAAGGCATCGAACCACTTGTCGTTTCACATTACAAGCGTCGAACCACTTGTCATTTCACAATACAGACATCAAACCTCTTGTTGTTTCACATTACAGGCGTCAAACCACTTGTTGTTTCACATTACAGGCGTCAAACCACTTTTCTTTTCACATCACCAGTCGTCAAGCCACTTGTCTCTTCACATTGCAAGGGCTAAGCTAGAAATCTTCTATAAATAGAAGCTTATTTCTTCTTTCATTCTCACCAATTCACTACGACTCACAAGAGAATTCTATAGAGAGAGAATCAGAGAGAAAGAAGAAGAGTATTTTGTTACTACACTATTGCAGTATCCAATCTCCTACTAAGGTAAGGGGTATTATTTCTTTCGTATTCGTAAAGGATATTATTTTTGTTCAATATTCGTATGAAATAATATTTTCTTCCATACTCTGTAGTATGTAAGTAATATTATTTCGTTTCAGATCCTGAATTCTACACTCATATTGTTAAGTATTGCTTCTATACTCCTTGAAATTGGTAGAATATTCTTGAAATTTTCGCTTCATCTAGTATCATTTCACAAGGATATTTTTCTGAATATTCTTGTTAAAGTTTAATCTTTTCATGCCGGAGTACTATTCACAAAGTACTATTCACGGGGTACTATTCATGACAAAAATTGATTTCTTTACTGTCCAAATTATTTTTGATACAATATTATTCTGGAATTTTACTCCACAAAGCAGTATCATGTTGACAATTTGGACATTATTGAATTCTTGATAAATTGAATTATAAATCTTTAAAATTTATCCTTGCTCTCATTTAATTGAATTATTATATCATTGTCATCATCTTCATGCTTATATTGTGATGAAAGTCATCTTTGGCCGTAGTGCATAGATGGACTGTTGATTGGTATGATTATGACTAGGGATTATTCGGTATAATCATGACCCGTAATGTTATAAATAATGTGATAAAAGTCATCATTGGCCCGTAGTGCATTGATGGACAGTTGTTGGTATGATCATGACCATTGGTGATAATAATGAATATCCTTGGCCTTTAGTGCATGGATAATTCAGTGACATGGATTATTTATTTAACTGAGTCTTAGCGATAAAATTGATGATAAACTTTTTAAATCATAGAAGATAGTAGATATCATGCTTTACTTGACTCTTTTAATAGATTGCTTATTCCGCTGCTGTTAAACTTGATGTTTATTGTATTTTATCGGTTTAACACTGTTGAAGGCTAATGATAATTTATTCTGCATTATCTTAGTCATAATATTTCTTACTGGGCTAGTTGAGCTCACCCTTTTGCTTTCATTGTTCTCTTCTGGAAATGAGAGCGTAGTCGGGACTAGTCGGGGAATGGAGTGACAGTCCGAGATGATTGTTTTAGTAGTCCTCACTATTTAGTGTGATAATAAATGTAATGAGAATTGAATTTGAGTTTGGATATTGTCTATGAGACAATATTCGTGTAAAAACTCTTAGCTCATGTTGTATAATTAAGTTTGTATTTGTATTCAGTACCATGTATTTGGCGACTCAAGATGTGTGATGTATACCTATTCCGGGGGCATCACAGTTGGTATCAAAGCTTAGGGATATGATCCTTGGCTGAGATGTGAGACTAGAACTAGGAGGGGAGAGACGGAGAAATCCTTCGCTAATGTGTCTTACATAAGCTTATTTGTTATTTAATTGGTCGGTCAGAATATAGGGATAATATGTGGATTGTCAATTAACTCTTATTTTGTGTCAATGTTTGAAAATGACATATGAAAATGTTAAGATAAGCAATAGAGCACATAAGACCGTTAAGTCACCGATGATCAATAACCATGATAATGTGCATCAAGAAGGCAATAATCCTTATGTAAATAATAACACCGGCCAAATGATGAACGATGGAATATTCAGAAGCTTTCTGCAATTCATGCAACATCAGGCGAGGGAGACTCCTGTTCAAAATATAGGTGGAAACACTGGCAACTCACGGATGGTCACCGCTAAGCAGTTCAAGGAGCTGAGACCACCGGAGTTTTTAGGAAAGCCAGAACCACTTAAGGCAGAGACATGGACAAAGCAGATCACAAAGATATTTGTTATCTTGGGATGCTCCGAGGAGCAAAAGGTTCCCTTTGCCACCTTCATGTTGCGAGGAGAGGCAGATTATTGGTGAGAATCTGTAAAGCGTACTCAGCCTGCCACACTGAAGATGTATTGGGAGAAGTTCCAAGAATTATTCAACGACAAGTACTTTCTAGAAAGTATTCGTCGCATGGAGGAGGTAGAATTCATAAAGCTGGAGCAAAACAATATGACAGTATCGCAGTACGAGGCTAATTTACCGAGTTGTCCCGATTTGCATCCCATTTGGTAGATAATGAGGAGCGTATGACGCGGATGTTTCTAAGAGGTTTGAAACTCGAAATACGTAAATACCTCATTTTTCACAAACTTTGCTTGTATTCAGATGTTGTGAATAGGGCGCAGTTATTGAACGCGATAATGAGTCAACCTAACCAGGAGATAGCAGCCGGTAAAATAATAATACCAGTGGTAGGAGTCATCAAAGCGGTGACAATAAACGTGGAGGAAGTCAACATGCCAGAAATGGTAACCACTTCAGTGGTAATCCTGGCCAAGATAATAGAAGTGGAAATTTCAAGAAGAGGAGATTCAATAATGATGGAAAGACGTCAGCACCAGCACTCGTTGTTAAGGAAGGAGAACGACCATCGGTCGTATGCTACAAATGAGGAGGGGAGGGACACATCAGTCTAAACTGCACGCAACAATCCAAAGCGTGTTATAATTGTGGAACAGAAGGCCACCTAGCGCGATTTTGTCGTGCAGTGAAGTCAAGTCTAGCTGGGATGGAGACACCAAAGGTCGTCCCAGACAAGTCAAAGTCGGTAATTCAAGGGAGAGCGTTTGTCGTGACCTCCCAAAAAGCGAGGAACCCGAATGAAGTTATCACGGGTAAGCTAATCATAAACTCTTACGAAGTCTATATCTTATTTAATACCGGTTCTACCCATTCTTTTATTTCTCCTACTTGCGCTCAACGTTTAAATTTAACTCCGGAGAAATTAGACTTTGACTTAAACTCTATTGGGAGAAACCTTCATTACATCTACTGTTTATAAGTTTTATTTGATTCAAATCGGCAACCACTCGTTACCTGTTGATCTTATCTCTTTGAAAATACTTGCATTTGATGTGATTTTAGGGATTGATTGGTTAACTACTCATCATGCTAAAATTGATTATTTTCGTAAGGTTGTTAGCTTTCATATTCCTGACCAACCTATTATGCGAATTCAAGCAACCAAACCACTAAAGTCAATCACTGTCATATCAAGCCATAAAGTCATTCGTTTATTAAAAAACGGATGTCAAGCTTTCTTAGCCCATGTCACAGATTTAAACAAATATATATCAGATTTGAATGATATTTCTATTGTTAATAAATTTCCTAACATATTCCCTGAAGAACTTCCTGGCCTACCCCCAGAGCATGAAATCGAGTTTTGTATTTATCTTGAACGGTACAAAACCCATTTCCAAAGTCCAATATCGAATGGATCCTATTGAACTTCAGGAGTTAAAAACCTAACTACAAGAATTGTTAGACATCGGTTTCATTCGTCCTAGTACGTCTCCTTGGGGTGCTCCTGTTCTATTCGAAAAGCAGAAAGATGGAAGTATGCGACTTTGTATTGACTATCGGGAGTTGAATTATGTCACCGTAAAAAATAGGTACCCGTTACCTCGAATTGATGACCTGTTTGACCAATTACAAGGTGCTAAATTCTTTTCAAAGCTCGATCTTCATTTTGAATATCATCAGTTAAAAGTTAAAACTGATGACATTCTAAAGACTGCTTTCAGAACTCGGTACGGGCATTACGAATTCCTAGCCATGTCTTTTGGATTGACTAATGCTCCTGCGGCCTTCATGGATATGATGAACCGAGTATTCAAGGAATATTTAGATTATTTTGTTGTTGTCTTTATTGATGACATCCTCATATACTCCAAAAGCCGTGAAGATCATGAGCAACACTTAAGGCTAATACTCCAAACGCTTCGTGAAAACAAACTATATGCCAAGTTAAAGAAATGCGAGTTCTGGCTTGAGGAAGTAGCATTCCTTGGGCACATGATATCAAATCATGGAATATCTGTTGACCCGATAAAGATTGAAGCAATTCAAAGCTAGGAGCAACCCAAGTTAGTTACCGAAGTACGTAGCTTTCTGGGCTTAGCTGGTTATTATCGGAGATTCGTGGAAGGATTTTCTCGAATCGCTACTCCATTAACTCAGCTACCTCGAAAAGATACAAAATTCGGTTGGAACAAGGAATGTGAAAAGAGGTATACCATCTGCTTTGGAGGGATATGTCATCTACAGTGATGCTTCAGGTAGAGGTTTAGGATGTGTTCTCATGCAACATGAGAAAGTCATAGCCTATGCCTCGCGACAACTCAAAGAATATGAGAGAAATTATCCTACTCATGATCTAGAGTTGGCAGCAGTCGTTTTTGCGCTTAAAATCTGGAGACATTACCTGTTTGGAGAGAAGGTGGAGATCTATACAGATCATAAAAGTCTTAAATATTTCTTCACCAAAAAGGAAGTCAACATGCGGCAACGACGTTGGCTCGAGCTATTAAAAGATTACGATTATACTATTCAATACCATCTTGGAAAAGCGAACGTAGTAGCTGACGCATTTAGTAGAAGATCATATGAGGGTACGAGTGCAATATTGGAAACACAAAGGCCCATTTTGTATGACTTACAAAGGATGGAGATAGAGTTAAAGACTCTAAGGACCCACGTGATGATGTCAAATATACGAGTAGAACCGACTTTAATTGATAAAGTAAAATCAGCTCAAGCTACAGACCTGGAGCTGATGCGTATGAAGAAGAAAGTGCAAGAAGGTGCTATTTAGGAAGTAAGAATCGATGAAGAAGGAATACTTTAAGTAAACTCCAAACTTTGTGTTCCTAACGACCCTGATTTAAAGTATAAAATTATAATGGAGGCGCACAACACACCGTTTACAATCCATCCTGGAAGTACCAAAATGTATCATGATCTTCAACATACATTTTGGTGGAGTAATATGAAGAGAGAGATCGCGGAGTTTATCTCAAGGTGTTTAACATGTCAACGTGTCAAGGCGGAGTATCAAGTGCCAAAAGGTCCATTGTAATAACTTAAAATTCCAGAATGAAAGTGGGAGCACATTACCATGGATTTAGTTACTAGTCTTCCCAAGGTTTCTCAAGGCATAAATGCGATTTGGGTCATTGTTGATAGATTGACCAAGTCCGTTCATTTCTTACCTATACGAGAAACTTATTCACTTGAACATCGTGCTCGTATTTACATATATAAATGAGATTGTAAGACTGCATGGTATGCCAGTATCCATAGTTTCTGATCGAGACCCAAGATTCACTTCACGATTTTGGGTCAGTTTACATAAAGTTATGGGCACTGATTTACGATTCAGTTTTGCATATCATCCTCAAACAGACGGGCAGTCAGAGAGGACTATTCAAACTCTTGATGATCTATTAAGACTCTGTGTCCTTGACTTCAAAGGAAGTTGTCCTTGACTTCAAAGAAAGTTGGGACAAGTTCTTGCCATTAGTGAAATTCTCCTACAACAATAATTATCAAACAAGTATTGGCATAGCTCCATTTGAGGCGTTGTATGGACGCAAGTGTCGTTCTCCAGTATGCTGGGACGAGGTGGGTGAAGCAATGTTGTTGGGACCAAAATTGGTACGTATGACAATAGAAAAGATTTAAATGATCCGACAACGTATAAAAACCTTAGAAGATAGACAAAAGAGTTATGTTGATCTTCATCAAAAGGACGTGGAGTTCAATGTTGGAGATCATATGTTGTTACGTGTTACTCCATAGAAAGGAGTTACGAGATTTGAAAAGAGAGAAAAGCTCAATCCTCGATTCATTGGCCCATTTGAAATCCTCGATCGAGTAGGCACTCTGGCCTATAGACTCGCCTTACCGCTAAGTATGTCTCGTGTTCATAACGTTTTTTACATATCTATGTTATGTAAATATATGGAAGACCCGAACTATATTATTGATTTAGAACCAGACGAGATAGTGAAAAATTTAACGTATGAAGATGTACCTGTTAAAATCTTGGATAAGAAGAATCATATTCTATGCACCAAGGTTATACCTCAAGTCAAAATTTTGTGAAGAAACCACAATGTTGAGGAAATGACCTGGGAGTTAGAATCTGAAATAAAATCAAGGTATCCTCACCTCTTCGACATACTAGGTACGTACACCAATTTCAAGGACGAAATTTCATAAGAAGGAGAGGTTATAAGACCCCAACTTTTATGAATAAAGATTAATTTTCTCGAAATATCTTTTTTGAATATTATGGTATGGATTTGAAATAATATTATAGTTGTGGGTAATATTTACAAATTTTGCAAAGTAAGCAAGTTGTCATAAAATATTCGTTTGGTCGGGGAATGTTCTTTTTGTCGAGGAATATCCGTACGACGGCACAACAAAGTTATTCATATTATTATTTGCATTATTGACGATGTCTAGAAAGTTCTGTCGAGAAAAAGGGTTTGGTCACCTAATTCCACGCCAATAAGGAGAAGTCCTTATCGAAAAGCCTACTCTTTCCTGAGAATGATCTGGTTGTCAATATTGTAAGTTATAATATTAATAATGAATAATTGTTGGAAAATTAAAAAAATGTGTTGATTAAAGATAAAATAATTTATGGTAATATTTATTCAATCTTTGATATAAATAAGAAGTCTGTTATGAGACGTTTGTTGTAAGTTTGGTTTATTCTATGGGGCCCATATGTCATCATCTAAGAGTCACTTTCGCCAATAGTATTTACCTTTACCAGACGTCAAACCACTTGCCGTTTTACATTACAGGCATCGAACCGCTTGTCGTTTCACATTACAGGCATCGAACCACTTGTTGTTTTACATTACATGCGTCGAACCACTTGTCATTTCACAATACAGGAATCAAACCTCTTGTTGTTTCACATTACAAGCGTCAAACCACTTGTTGTTTCATATTACAGACGTCAAACCACTTTTCTTTGAACATCACCAGTCGTCAAGCCACTTGCCTCTTCACATTGCAAGGGCTAAGCTAAAAATCTTCTATAAATAGAAGCTTATTTCTTCTTTCATTCTCACCAATTCACTACGACTCACAAGAGAATTCTATAGAGAGAGAATTAGAGAGAAAGAAGAAGAGTATTCTGTTACTACACTATTGCAGTATCCAATCTCCTACTAAGGTAATGTGTATTATTTCTTTCGTATTCGTTAAGGATATTATTTTTGTTCAATATTCGTTCGAAATAATATTTTTTTTCCATACTCTGTAGTATGTAAGTAATATTATTTCGTTTCAGATCCTGAATTCTACACTCATGTTGTTAAGTATTGCTTCTATACTCCTTGAAATTAGTAGAATATCCATAAAATTTTCGTTCATCTAGTATCGTTTCACAAGAATATTTTTTCTGAACATTCTTGTTAAAGTTTAATCTTTTCATGCCGGAGTACTATTTATGGGGTACTATTCACGGAGTACTATTCATGACAAAAATTGATTTCTTTGCTGTCTAAATTATTTTTGATTTAATATTATTCTGGAATTTTACTCCACAAAGTAGTATCATGTTGACAATTTGGACATTATTGAATTCTGGATAAATTGAATTATAAATCTTAAAAATTTATCCTTGCTCTCATTTAATTGAATTCTTATATCATTGTCATCATCTTCATGCTTATATTGTGATGAAAGTCATCTTTGGCCGTAGTGCATAGATGGACTGTTGATTGGTATGATTATTACTATGGATTATTCGGTATAATCATGACCCGTAATATTACAAATGATGTGGTAAAAGTCATCATGGGTCCGTAGTGCATTGATAGACAGTTGCTGGTATGATCATGACCATTTGTGATAATAATGAATATCCTTGGCCCGTAGTGCATGGATAATTCAGTGATGTGGATTATTTATTTAGCTGAGTCTCAGCGATAAAATTGATGATAAACTTTTTAAATCATAGAAGATAGTAGATATCATGCTTTACTTGACTCTTCTAATGGATTGATTGTTCCGCTGCAGTTAAGCTTGATGTTTATTGTATTTTATCGGTTTAACACTGTTGAAGGCTAATGATAATTTATTCTGCATTATCTTAGTCATAATATTTCTTACTGGGCTAGTTGAGCTCACCCTTTTGCTTTCATTGTTCTCTTCAGAAAATAAGAACGTAGTCGGGACTAGTCGGGGAATGGAGTGTGTAATAATCTAGAATTTTAGTTATAATTTCAAATATTTATTGAATTAAATAAATATTTTTATAATGTGTTTGTTGTTTAGTAGATATTTGTTGGATTATTTATTAGTAAGTAAATAATTCATGAGTTATAGAAATTAACTTAATTAAGATAAAAGAGTAATAAATTAAATTTATGAGATAATACTATAATTTAACGTAATAACTAAATTAGAGAGTTGTTAAGGATTATATAGTTTGCTAGAATGTTGTTTTAATTTAATTTAGTAATTAAAGTGATTTGTTAATTTATTAAGTAAAATTATAATAGAAATTATAATTTTGTGGTGATTAGTTTTGTTTATTTAATTAAGATTGGATGTGGTAATCCAAGTAAATAATTTGGGATAATAAATTATAGTATAAATGATTTATTGAAGTAAATTAATGTAGTTTTAAATGGATTTACCGAACAAGGCTTAAAGATATTAAGTTTTTATTTTTAAAAGTGTTTTGCCAAACAAAACCTTATGGCTTTTGAATTTGAATTTGAATTAAAAAAAAATAATATATTAAATATTTTATAACTGATAATTAATTATATAATTATTAGAACGTCAGTTTTAGACGTTTTAGTTTGGGTTACGTCTGTTTTATTTTACTTTACGTAAAAGAGTTGGCCTAAGCCTGAGAGAAGAGAAGAAATGGAGTTTATAGAGAAAAATTGAGAGAGAGAGTCTGAGAAAGAGTCTTGTGATATCAAGTAATTCTTTGTGTTCTATCTAGAATTATCTCCAAGCAATTGAAGGTATAACTTCCAAAAACCTTAATTTACGTATATGAATGTTATGTATTTTGAACTTTGAATTCTCTGTAAATTCAAATTGAATGATTTGTTGATATACCAACTGATTAATTATGTTTATTAGTAAATTTGTGATGTTAGAATTAGCATCTAGACAAGGAATTAGTGTTCTAATTACGTTTAAAAAGAAAGAAAATCATTTATAGTGTATATGGTTATGTATATGGCTTGTGAAAGTACAAAAATTGGTAGTTAGTTTGTGAACTAAACTGTAAATTGAGTCTAGAATATGTTAATACGATAAGAAACGAAAAGAACGCAAGTTGAATGAATCAATTTGGTTAAGAAACAAATTCGTGGTGAATGAATTCACTAAACATGTTAAAATATGAAAGTTTAGTATGAACATGAGATTTTGGGTTAAGATTTAGGCTAGTTAGTGTTTTTGTAAATTTTTATAATTCTAGTATGTTGTAGTTCTATGAATTACGAATCCATAGAATCAAAAACGGACTAATTTGGATGTGTATAACTCAAATTATGAAGATTAGAAGGAGAAAAGGTTCAAAAATCGCGAGAACAGTGAACTTCAGAGTCCCATTTCTGGTAACGAGCGCAACTGCACTATGCCTTAAGTCATTTGGGGTACATCTACCCTCTAGGGCATAGCTGCGCTGTAAGACCCCAACTTATTAATGAATAAAATCAAATTTTCTCTAATTATTATTGTGAATAATAAGGTGTTAATTTTATATAGTATTTTGGTTATGGGTGAAATGTGCAAATTTTGCAAAATAAACAAGTGGTTATAAAATATTCATTTTGTCGGGGAATATTCATTTGGTTGTGAAATATTCTTTCTGTCGGAGAATATTTGTACGACGGTGCAGCTATTTGTAGGCCCCATAACGAAAAACGGTTGGATGAAGATAACGTCAAAAATTGAGTTTCTATAAATAACGGCGTAGTTGTTACTGTTAACACGGTTGGAATACCCGGTGGTTAAAATACAGTAATACGCGTGGTTGTATAGTAGCACACTGATTGCACAATATTTTTGAATTATTGATTCTTACGAAGGAAGGCACTACTCAATAATTGCTACAATAGTTACTGTTCAATATTTTATTTTATTGATTCAATAATTGTTGCATTGATATTTTAAATTATTGTTGTTTCAATAATTGTCACTGCACAGTATTTCCCATTATCAGATCAATAATTTATATTATTTAAATAATATTATTAGATAGCATTATTGATAATGTCTAGAAAGTTCTGTCTAAGGAGAGGTTTGGTCACCTAATTGCGCGCCAGTAAGAAGAAATCCTTATTGGAAAGCCCCCTCTTTCCTACGAACGGCCTGGTTGCCATAAATGTGATTCTGTAATATTAATTGTGAATAATTAATTATTGATTCATATGATAAAGAAATATTTATTTTAAGTGAATATAAATGTTAGTTATATTTTGTGGTTAAAAAATGAAGGAGTTAATGTTGAGGTGTTTTATCAGTATTTTTGTCGGAATAGAGGTATTAAAAATCAATCAAGATTTTTGAGATATATTGCGGGGGTTATAATTTTTAATCCGACCGTTGGATAGTTGTGATTTTTGGATATGTTATACATATTTAAGTTGAGTATATATCCACAAATTTTGAACCGTTAAAAATGAACGTATGATTTGTTATGAATTTTAAGAGATGACTGGTTCAGAAATTGTTGAAGTTTTGGAATTTATCATTTTGGTGGAAAATTCTAGAATTGGTGGACCCCACTTTTGGTTGGTGAAAATGTACTTAGATTTTTATTCAAATGTAGTGGGTGGGAATAGTAGCAGGTAAAGCCATCAGGTTGCAGGTTAAGTTTGCTTCGACGTGGTAACATTTTTCTATAAATAGAGGGCTAAGTTAGAATTGAAAATCACACCAGAAACAAGTTTTCTCTCTTTCTCTCTCTAGATTATTGAGTGTATTTTGTGAGTATTTAGATACTTTGTGAGTTTCTATTCATCAGTGCAAGTTTTCTTCAGCCTTATACCGATATTCCGATCAGAAGTACTGATATTTTGAGGTAAGGGGTGTTATATTCTTCTTAAAATGATATTTTCTTCAATATCATTACACCAAAATGTTGGTATGAACTTTTTATCAAATTTGGAACTTTTTGTCTCGGGGTTACTATTCACGTATACGTTACTATTCACGTATACGACACTATTCACGAATACGGCACTATTCACCGATAAATGAAATTTTCTTCTTTTTGTCCAAGTTGTCTATTATGGTTACTATCTTTGATTGTATCCATGTTTTGATCTTTATTTTTGAATTCTACTTCAAAATTGGTTATTATGGAGTATTATTGAACTTGGATAAACTGTAATACGAATCCCTAATATTTGTTCTTTTATCTCGTTGAATTCGTTTGTTTTAAAATATTTTTCATCATCCTCAGTCCTAAATGATGATACTATAGAATATCTTTGGCCTGTAGTGCAAAGATGTATGATTACCTGATGAATATCTTTGGCCTGTAGTGCAAAGATGAACAGGTGTTGAGATGAACATGACCAACTGGTGTTATAAATGAATATCTTTGGCTTGTAGTGCAAAGATGAATATTTGATTCAAGATGTATATTGATTGATGTTACAGGGATAAAATATTGATGATGGACTTTTAAATCTTAGAAGATAGTAGAATTCTTTCTCTACTTGACTCTTGTAATGGATTGCTGTTTCCGCTGCAGTTGTTGATCTAAAACTTGTTGTCTATTATATTTTATTAGATTTTCCCTGTTGAAGACTAACGATAATTTGTTGTATATTATCTTAGTCATAATATTCCTTACTGGGCTAGTTGAGCTCACCCTTTTTATTCCATTTTCTTCTCAGGAGGAGATAGTATAGCAGGAACTAGCCGGGGTATGGAGCGACGGTTTTAGAAAGTTGTTTAGCAGTCCTCACTATTTTTGTAAAATAGTATATCAATAATTGTAATGAGGACTCCTTTTGAGTTTTTATACTCTCTATTTGTATTCAAACTCACAGTATATGTGTTGTCGTATTTTGCACGACAATTGTATTACTGAGGTTGTATTTGTTTTTGTACCATGTATTTGGTAACTCAGAATGGGTGATGTATACCTGTTTTGGGGGCGTCATAGTTGGTATCAAAGCTTAGGGATATGATCCCTGGCTGAGATGTGAGACAAGAACTAGGAGGGGAGAGACGGGAAATTTCCTTCGCTAGTATGACCTGACTAAGTTTATTTGGTATTATTTGGTCAGTTAGAGTATAGGGATAATATGTGACTTGTCAATTAACCCTTATTTTGTGGCAATATTTGAGAATGGCATCAGAGAACGTTAATAATGGAGTGAATGAAACTGTGGAGACACCTTTGATCACCACCAGGGGAACGTGCAACAGGAAGGCAATATTCCTCCGGTAAACAACACTATCGAACAAATGATGAATGATGGGATGTTTAGAAGCTTTTTGCAGTTCATGCAAAACCAGACGAGGGAGACTCGTGCACAAAATACGGGTGGAAATGCTAGCAATGCGCGGCTGGTCACAGTTAAGCAGTTCAAAGAGTTGGGACCACCAGAATTTAAGGGAAAGCCGGATCCGATCATGGCGAAAATGTGGGTCAAGTAAATTACCAAGATATTCGATGTCTTGAGATGCACGAAGGAACAGAAAGTTCCATTCGCCACCTTTATGTTCCGCGGTGAGGCAGACTGCTGGTGGGAGTCTGTGAAGCGTACCCAGCCTGACGCACTCAACATGTCTTGGGAAACATTTCAGAAACTGTTTAATGACAAGTACTTTCCTGAAAGTATTCGTCATATGAAGGAGGTAAAGTTTATTAGACTGGAAGAAAACAACATGACGGTGTCCCTGTACGAGGCAAAGTTTGCAGAGTTATCCAGGTTTGCACCTCATTTGGTAGAAAATGTGGAACGAATGACAAGGATGTTCCTGAGAGGTCTAAAGCCCGAGATTAGGCAATAACTTATCTCTCATAAATTTTCTTTATATTAGATGTTGTAAACAGGGCTCAATTATTAGAGCGAGATAGTGAGTATGTTCAACCGAGGGACCACAACTAGGGTCATACAGGTGGCAGCGGTCATCGGAGCAATGAAAACAAGTAGGGAGAAAAATATTCGGACAAAAGCGGTAATCACTCTGGTGATAATCGTGGCCGTGATAATAGAAGGAACGAGTCGGGAGGAGATTTCAAAAGGAGAAGGTATAACAACGATAACATGAAGATGTCAGCACCAACTGTTTCTAGGGAAGGAGAACGAGCACCGGTCGTATGTTACAAATGCGAGAAAGAGGGACACATCAGCCCAAACTGCCCACAACAGTTCAAGGTATGTTATAACTGTGGAAAGGAAGGTCATATAGCTAAAGATTGTCTTGTTGCGAAACCAAGTTCAACGAGGATAGTGACTCCAAAGGCTGTTCCGGACAAGTCAAAGTCAGTGGTTCCTGGAAGGGCATTTGTCGTGACTGACCAAAACGGGAGGAACCCGAACGAGGTGATCACGGGAGTTAAAGGTCCAACTACAGGAGTTGTTGGACATCGGTTTTATTCGTCCTAGTACATCTCCTTGGGGTGCTCCGGTGTTATTCGTAAAGAAAAAAGATGGTAGTATGTGACTTTGTATCGACTATCGGGAATTGAACCATGTCACCATCAAGAATAGGTATCCACTACCTCGCATTGATGACCTGTTCGACCAATTGCAAGGAGCACAATTCTTTTCAAAGATCGATCTTCGTTCTGGATATCATCAGCTGAAGATTAAAACTGAGGATATTCCAAAGACTGCCTTCAAAACTCGGTACGGGCATTACGAATTCTTAGTTATGTCTTTTGGATTGACTAATGCTCCTGCAGCTTTCATGGATATGATGAACCGTGTATTCAAGGAATATTTGGATCAGTTCGTTGTTGTCTTTATTGATGACATCCTCATCTATTCCAAAAGCAGTGAAGATCATGAGCACCATTTGAAGCTGGTACTACAAAGGCTTTGTGATAACAAGCTATATGCCAAGCTGAAGAAATGCGAGTTCTGGCTTGAGGAAGTAGCATTCCTTGGGCATGTGGTGTCAAAACATGGAGTATCTGTTGACCCGGCGAAGATTGAAGCCATACAAAGTTGGGAGCAACCAAAGTCGGTGACCGAAGTACGTAGCTTTCTGGGCTTAGTTGGTTACTATCGAAAATTCGTGGAAGGATTTTCTCGAATCGCTACTCCGTTAACTCAGCTGACTTGTAATGATACAAAATTCGGTTGGAACGAGAATTGTGAGAAGAGTTTTCAAGAACTCAAGAGGAGACTCATTTTGGCACCTGTTCTGATAATACCATCTGGTTCAGATGGATTTGTTATCTACAGCGATGCTTCAGGCAAAGGGTTAGGATGTGTTCTCATGCAACATGAGAAAGTCATAGCCTATGCCTCACGACAACTCAAAGAATATGAGAGGAATTATCCTACTCATGATTTGGAGTTGGCAGCAGTCGTTTTCGCGTTGAAGATCTGGAGACACTACCTGTATGGGGAGAAAGTGGAGATCTATACAGATCATAAAAGCCTCAAATATTTCTTCACCCAAAAGGAACTCAACATGCTGCAATGACGTTGACTCGAGCTGCTGAAAGATTACGATCATACCATCCAATATCATCCTAGAAAAGCAAACGTAGTAGCTGACGCATTGAGTAGAAGATCATATGCGGGTATGAGTGCAATGTTGTTAACACAAAGGCCCATTTTGTATGACTTGCAAAGGATGGAGATAGAGATGAAGGCTCCAAGTACCCACGTGATGATATCAAACATACGAGTAGAACTGACTTTAATCGATAAAGTTAAAGCTGCTCAAGCTACAGACATGGAGCTGATGCGTATGAAGAAGAAGGTGCAAGAAGGTGCTATTTCAGAAGCAAGAATCGATGAAGAAGGAATACTTTGAGTCAACTCCAGATTTTGTGTTCCTAACGATTTTGACTTGAAGCATAGAATCATGATGGAGGCACACAACACACCATTTGCAATCCATCCTGGGAGTACCAAAATGTATCACGATCTTCGACATACATTTTGGTGGAGCAATATGAAAAGAGAGATCGCAGAGTTTATCTCGAGGTGTTTAACTTGTCAACGTGTAAAGGCGGAGTATCAAGTACCAAAGGGTCCGTTGCAACCACTTGAGATTCTGAAGTGGAAGTGGGAACACATTACCATGAATTTTGTTACGGGTCTTCCCAAGGTTTCTCAAGGCATAGATGCGATTTGGGTTATTGTTGATAGATTAACCAAGTCTGCCCATTTCTTGCCTATACGTGAGACTTATTTCCTTGAACGTCTTGCTAGTATGTACGTAAATGAAATTGTAAGATTGCATAGCATGCCAGTATCCATAGTTTCCGATCGTGACCCAAGATTCACTTCACGATTTTGGGTTAGCTTGCAGAAAGCTATGGGCACGAATTTACGATTCAGTTTGGCATACCATCCTCAAATAGACGGACAATCAGAGAGGACTATTCAAACTCTTGAAGATCTATTAAGACTCTGTGTCCTAGATTTCAAAGGGAGTTGGGATAATTACCTACCATTGGTGGAATTCTCCTACAACAACAGTTATTAGACAAGTATAAGTGTGGCTCCATTCGAGGCGTTGTATGGAAGAAAATATCGTTCTCCAGTATGCTGGGACGAGGTGGGTGAAGCAACATTGTTGGGACCAGAGTTGATACGAATGACTACAGAGAAGATCCAAACGATTTGACAACGTGTACAAATGGCACAGGATCGACAAAAGAGTTATGCGGATCTTCATCGGAAGGACGTGGAATTTAATATTGGGGATCATGTATTGTTACGTGTTGCACCATGGAAGGGAGTTACAAGATTTGGGAAGAGAGGAAAGCTCAATCCACAATTTGTTGGTCCATTTGAAATTCTTGACCGAATAGGAAATGTGGCCTATAGACTCGCATTACCTCCAAGCATGTCTCGTGTTCATAATATTTTTCACATATCTGTGCTTCGTAAATATGTGAAAGACCCGAACCACATTATTGAGTTAGAACCAGACGAGATAGCCGAAGATTTAACATACGAGGAGGTACCTGTTAAGATATTGGATAGGAAAGAGCATGTCATACGCACGAAGGTTAAACCACAAGTTTTGTGGAGAAACCATGCTATTAAATAAATGACCTGGGAGTTAGAATTAGAAATGAAAGCAAGGTATCCTCATCTTTTCGAAACACCAGGTACGTACGTTAATTTCGAGGACGAAATTTCATAAGGAGGGGACGTTGTAAGACCCCAACTTATTAATGAATAAAATCAAATTTTCTCTAATTATTATTGTGAATAATAAGGTGTTAATTTGATATAATATTTTGGTTATGGGTGAAATGTGCAAATTTTGCAAAATAATCAAGTGGTTATAAAATATTCATTTTGTCGGGGAATATTCGTTTGGTCGTGGAATATTCTTTCTGTCGGAAAATATTCATACGACGACGCAGTTATTTGTGGGACCCATAACGGAAAACGATTAGATGAAGATAACGATAAAAATTGAGTTTTTATAAATAATGGCGTAGTTGTTACCGTTAACACTGTTGGAATACCCGGTGGTTAAAATACAGTAATACGTGTGGTTGTACAGTAGCACACGGATTGCACAGTATTTTTGAATTATTAATTCTTACGAAAAAAGGCACTACTCAATAATTGTTACAGTAGTTACTGTTCAATATTTTATTTTATTGATTCAATAATTGCTGCATTGATATTTTATATTATTGTTGTTTCAATAATTGTCACTGCACAATATTTTTTATTATCAGATCAATAATTCATATTATTTGAATAATATTATTAGATAGCATTATTGGCAATGTCTAGAAAGTTCTGTCTAAGGAGAGGTTTGGTCACCTAATTGCGCGCTAGTAAGGAGAAATCCTTATTGGAAAGCCCCCTCTTTCCTGCGAACGGTCTGGTTGTCATAAATGTGATTCTGTAATATTAATTGTGAATAATTAATTATTGATTCATATGATAAAGAAATATTTATTTTATATGAATATAAATGTTGGTTATACTTTGTGATTAAAAAATGAAGGAGTTAATGTTGAGGTGTTTTATCAGTATTTTTGTCGGAATGGAGGTATTAAAAATCAATCAGGATTTTTGAGATATATTGCAGGGGTTATAATTTTTAATCCGACCGTTGGATCGTTGTGATTTTTGGATATGTTATACATATATAAGTTGAATATATATCCACAAATTTTAAACCGTTAAAAATTAACGTATGATTTGTTATGAATTTTAAGAGATGACTGGTTCAAAAATTGTTGAAGTTTTGGAATTTATCATTTTGGTAGAAAATTCGAGAATTGGTGGATCCCACTTTTGGTTGGTGAAAATGTGCTGAGATTTTTATTCAAATGTGGTAGGTGAGAATAGTAGCAGGTAAAGCCATCAGGTTACAGGTTAAGTCTGCTTCGGCGTGCTAACATTTTCCTATAAATAGAGGGCTAAGTTAGAATTGAAAATCACACCAGAAATAAGTTTTCTGTAAGACCCCAACTTTTATAAATAAATATGAATTTTCTATAAATATCATTTTCGAATATTATGGAGTTAATTTGATAAAATGTTATAGTTGTGGGTAATATTTATAAATTTTACAAAGTACGCAAGTTGTTATATAATATTCGATTGGTCGGAGAATATTCGTTTTAACAGAGAATATTCGTACAACGGCACAATCATTGGTGGACCCCACAATAGAATTATTGTCGGATTGAGAAAACGACAAAAATATTTTATTAAAAATAACGGCGGAAGTTTTACCATTGATACTGTTGAACTACTCGGTAGTAAAAGTACAGTAATACGTGTAGTTGCATAGTAGCACACAGTATTGATTATTAATGCTAATGTGAGAAGTCACTCAGTTTGATTCAATTATTGTCAGTTAATAATATGAATTATTTAGCGATAATGACGTTTTGTTTTATTCGTATTATTAACGTAATAAAATAGAAATATCTTTTTATATAAAACAGAATACTTTATTAAAGTTATTCTATAAATAGAATATATTATATTTTATTTAAAAGATTTTTCTTTAAATATGGACCGTCAGATTAAAGTAATCAATCTGGACCGTTCAAGGATTAGTTACTATGCATTCTATTTTTCTATAAATAGCAGCTCATTCCTTCATTATTTCTTACGAATTCACTAAACTCTAGAGAGAGAAACTATAGAGAGAGAGAAGAAGAGTATTCTACTACTTAACTACTTCCTTATTTTAGCTCTTCTTTAAAATGGTAAGGGGTGTTATTCTTTCTTATTCATGAAGAGAACTGTTGTTATTCCATTTCTTATTATTCTGTTGGAATAACCTGTATACGTGGTCTACCCTATACTTGGTGACATTCTTCTATTATTCTGTTGGAGCATCTTGTCTGTGTGTTTTACACCGGACCTGGTTCCATTTTTATTATTATTCTGTTGGAACATCCTGTCTGTGTGTTTTACACCGGACCTGGTTCCGTCTTTATTATTATTCTGTTGGAACATCCTGTCTGTGTATTTTACACCGGACCTGGTTCCGTCTTTATTATTATTCTGTTAGAATATCCTGTCTGTGTGTTTTACACCGGACCTGGTTCCGTCTTTATTATTATTCTGTTGGAACATCCTGTCTGTGTGTTTTACACCGGACCTGGTTCCGTCTTTATTATTATTCTGTTGGAATAGTAGTCCTCACTATTCTATGTAATGGTGTGTTAATAAATGTAATGAGGACTCCTTTTGAGTATGAATACTCTCTAGAAGATAATATTTGTATTCAAACTCACAGTTTATGTTTTGTCGTATTGTACACGACAGTTGTATTAGTAAGTTATATTTGTATTCTGTACTATGTATCTGACAACCCAAGATGGGTGATGTATACCTAATTTTGGGGGCGTCACAGTTGGTATCAGAGCTTAGGGATATGATCCCTGGCTAAGATGTGAGAATAGAACTAGGAGGGGAGAGACGGGGAATTCCTTCGCTAGTATGACCTACCTAAGTTTATTTGCATGGTATTTAATTGGTCGGTCATAATATAAGGATAATATATGACATATCAATTAACTTTTATTTTGTGGCAGTATCTGAAAATGGCATCTGAGAATGTTGAGCATAGCAATGGAGCACAGGCGACTGTTGATTCACCACATATCAATAATCAAGATAATGTGCAGCAGGAAGGTGACAATCCTTATGCAAACAACAACACTGACTAGATGATAAATGATAGAATGTTCAGAAACTTTATGCAGTTCATGCAACAGCAGGCGAGAGCGGCTCCTGTCCAAAATATAGGTGGAAACACTGAAAACTCTCGGACGGTCACCGCTAAACAGTTCAAGGAGCTGGGACCACCAGAGTTTAAGGGAGAGCCAAAACCACTTATAGCGGAAACATGGATAAAGCAGATTACCAAGATATTTGATGTCTTGGGATGCTCCGAGGAGCAAAAGGTTCCCTTTGCCGCCTTTATGTTGCGAGGAGAGGCAGATTACTGGTGGGAATCGATTAAGCGTACTCAACCTGCCGCACTGAATATGTCTTGGGAGAAGTTCCAAGAGCTGTTCAATGACAAATACTTTCCCGAAAGTGTTCGTCACATGAAGGAGATGGAGTTCATCAAATTGGAGCAGAATAATATGACCGTGTCGCAGTATGAGGCTAAATTTGCTGAGTTGTCCCGGTTTGCGTCCCACTTGGTGGATAATGAAGAGCGAATGACGTGAATGTTTTTATGAGGTTTGAAACCTGAGATACGTCAACATCTTATTCTCATAAACTGTGCTTGTATTCAGATGTTGTGAATAGGGCTCAGTTAGTGGAGCGCGATAACGAGTCAACGCAACCAAAAGAGAGCAGTCGGCAAAATGATAATACCAGTGAGAGCAGTCATCAAAGCGGTGACAACAAGCGTGGAGGGAATCAACAGGCCAGAAATGGTAACCACTTCGGTGGTAATCAGGGCCAAAATAATAAGAATGGTCATTTTAAGAAGAGGAGATTCAACAATGATGGAAAGACGTCAGCACCAGCACCCGTTGTTAAGGAAGGAGAACGACCATCTATCATATGTTTCAAATGCGGAGGGGAGGGGCACATCAGTCCAAACTGCGCGATGCCGTCTAAAGCATGTTATAATTGTGGAAGAGAAGGTTATTTAACTCGATTTTGTCGTTTACCAAAAACAAGTTCAGCCAAGATGGAGACACCAAAGGCCGTCCCAGAAAAGTCGAAACCGGTAGTGCAAGGGAGAGCGTTTGTTGTGACCTCCCAGAAAGCAAGGAACCCGAATGAGGTCATCACGGGTAAGCTTATCATAAACTCTAACGAAGTCTATACTTTATTTGATATCGGTTCTACCCATTCTTTTATTTCTCCTACTTGCGCTCATCGATTAAATTTGACTTCGGAGAAATTAGACTATGATTTATCTGTTGAAACTCCATTGGGAGAAACTTTCATTACATCTACGGTTTATAAGTCTTGTTTGGTTCAAGTTGGTACCCACACATTACCTGTCGATCTGATTTCATTAAAAATACTTGCATTTGACGTGATTCTAGGGATTGATTGATTAACTACTCATCATGCAAAAATTGATTGTTTTCGTAAGGTTGTTAGCTTTCATATTCCTAATCGACCAATTATGCGAATTCAAGCAACCAAACCATTAAAATCAATCGCTGTCATCTCAAGCCATAAAGCTATTCGTTTATTGAAAAATGGATGTCAAGCTTTCTTAGCTCATGTCACGGATCTAAACAAAAATACGTCAGTTTTGAATGATATTTCTATTGTTAATAAATTCCCTGACGTATTCCCTGAAGAACTTCCTGGCCTACCCCCAGAGCGTGAAATTAAATTTTGTATCGACCTTGAACCCGGTACAAAACCCATTTCCAAAGCCCCATATCGAATGGCTCCTATTGAATTTTAGGAGTTAAAGATCCAACTGCAGGAATTGTTAGACATTGGCTTTATTCGTCCTAGTACTTCTCCTTGGGGTGCTCCTGTGCTATTCGTGAAGAAGAAAGATGGAAGTATGCGACTTTGTATTAATTATCGAGAGTTGAATCATGTCACCATCAAAAATAGGTACCCATTGCCACGTATTGATGACCTGTTTGACTAATTGCAAGGAGCACAATTCTTTTCAAAGATCGATCTTCGTTCTGGATATCATCAGCTGAAGGTTAGAACTGAGGATATTCCAAAGACGGCTTTTAGAACTCGGTACGAGCATTATGAATTCCTAGTCATGTCCTTTGGATTGACTAATGCTCCTGCTGCCTTCATGGATATGATAAACCGGATATTCAATGAATATTTGGATCACTTTGTGGTCATCTTTATTGATGACATCCTTATTTATTCCAAAAGCCGTGAAGATCATGAGCAACACTTGAGGCTGGTACTCCAAAAGCTTCGTGAATACAAGCTTTATGCCAAGTTAAAGAAATACGAGTTCTGGCTGGAGGAGGTATCATTCCTTGGGCACGTAGTATCAAGTCGTGGAATATCGGTTGACCCGGCAAAGATTGAAGCTATTCAAAGCTGGGAGCAACCTAAATCAATGACCGAAGTACGTAGCTTTCTTGGTTTAGCTGGTTATTATCGGAGATTCGTGGAAGGATTTTCTCGAATCGCTACTCCATTAACTCAGCTGACTCGGAAAGATACAAAGTTCGGTTGGAGCGAAGAATGTGAGCAGAGTTTTCAAGAACTCAAGAGGAGACTCATTTCAGCACCTGTTCTAACAATACCATCTGGCTCGGAGGGATTTGTCATCTACAGTGATGCTTCGAGCAAAGGGTTGGGATGCGTTCTCATGCAACATGGAAAAGTCATAGCCTATGCATCAAGACAACTCAAGAAATATGAGAGAAATTATCCTACTCATGATCTAGAGTTGGCAGCTGTTGTCTTTGCACTTAAAATTTGGAGGCATTACTTGTATGGGGAGAAGGTGGAGATCTTTACGGATCATAAAAGCCTCAAATATTTCTTCACTCAAAAGGAACTCAACATGCGACAACGACGTTGGCTTGAACTGTTGAAAGATTATGATCATACCATTCAATACCATCCTGGAAAAGCGAACGTGGTAGCTGACGCATTGAGTAGAAGATCATATGCAAGTACGAGTGCAATATTGTCAACACAAAGGCATATTTTGTGTGACTTGCAAAGGATGGAGATAGAGTTAAAGACTCCAGGGACCCATGTGATGATGGCGAATATACGAGTAGAACCAACTTTAATCGATAAAGTTAAAGCTGCTCAAGCTACAGACCTGGAGCTGATGCGTATGAGGAAGAAAGTGCAAGAAGGTGCTATGCCGGAAGCAAGAATCGATGAAGAAGGAATACTTCGAGTCAACTCCAGACTTTGTGTTCCTAACAACCCTGATTTAAAGTATGAAATCATGATGGAGGCGCACAACACACCGTTTACAATCCATCCTGGAAGTACCAAAATGTATCATGATCTTCATCATACATTTTAGTGGAGCAATATGAAGAGAGAGATAGCGTTGTTTATCTCAAGGTGTCTAACTTGTCAACGAGTCAAAGCGGAGCATCAAGTACCAAAAGGTCCATTGCAACCACTTGAAATTCCAGAATGGAAGTGGGAGCACATTACCATGGATTTCGTTACCGGTCTTTCTAAGGTTTCTCAAGGTATAGATGCGATTTGGGTCATTGTTGATAGATTGACCAAGTCTGCTCATTTCTTATCGATACGAGAAACTTATACACTTGAACGTCTTACTCGTATGTACATAAACGAGATTGTAAGACTGCATGGTATGCCAGTATCCATAGTTTCTGATCGAGACCCAAGATTCACTTCACGATTTTGGGTTAGTTTACAAAAAGCTATGGGCACAGATTTACGATTTAGTTCGGCATATCATCCTCAGACGGACGGACAATCAGAGAGGACTATTCAAACTCTAGAAGATTTATTAAGACTCTGTGTCTTTGACTTTAAGGGAAGTTGGGACAAGTTCTTACCATTAGTGGAGTTTTCCTACAACAACAGTTATCAAGCAAGTATTGGCATGGCTCCATTCGAAGCATTGTATGGAAGAAAATATCGTTCTCCAGTATGCTGGGATGAGGTGGGTGAAGCAACGTTGTTGGGACCGGAGTTGGTACGTATAACTACAGAAAAGATTCAAACGATCCAACAACGTATAAAAACCTCACAAGATCGACAAAAAGAGTTATGTTGATCTTCATCGAAAGGACGTGAAATTTGATATAGGAGATCATGTGTTCTTACGTGTTGCTCCATGGAAAGGAGTTACGAGATTTGGAAAAAGAGGAAAGCTCAATCCTCGATTCATCGGTCCATTTTTAATCCTCGATCGAGTAGGAACTGTGGCTTATAGACTCGCTTTACCGCCAAGTATGTCTTGTGTTCATAACGTTTTTCACATATCCATGTTACGCAAATATGTGGAAGACCCGAACCACATTATTGAGTTAGAACCGGACGAAATAGTGGAGGATTTGACGTATGAAGAAGTTCTTGTTCAAATCTTGGATAAGAAGGATCATATTCTACGCTCCAAGGTTATACCTCAAGTCAAAGTTTTGTGGAGAAACCACGATGTTGAGGAAATGACTTGGGAGTTAGAATCTGAAATAAAATCAAGGTATCCTTACCTCTTCGACATACCAGGTACGTACCCTAATTTCGAGGGCAAAATTTCATAAGAAGGGGAGGTTGTAAGACCCCAACTTTTATAAATAAATATAAATTTTCTATAAATATCATTTTTGAATATTATGGAGTTAATTTGATATAATGTTATAGTTGTGGGTAATATTTATAAATTTTGCAAAGTACGTAAGTTGTTATATAATATTCGATTGGTCGGGGAATATTCGTTTTAACAAGGAATATTCGTACAACGGCACAATCATTGGTGGACCCCACAACGGAATTATTGTCGGATTGAGAAAACGACAAAAATATTTTATTAAAAATAACGGCGGAAGTTTTACCATTGATACTGTTGAACTACTCGGTAGTAAAAGTACAGTAATACGTGTGGTTGCATAGTAGCACACGGTATTGATTATTAATGCTTATGTGAGAAGTCACTCAGTTTGATTCAATTATTGTCAGTTAATAATATGAATTATTTAGCGATAATGACGTTTTGTTTTATTCGTATTATTAACGTAATAAAACAGAAACATCTTTTTATATAAAACAGAATACTTTATTAAAGTTATTCTATAAATAGAATATATTATATTTTATTTAAAAGATTTTTCTTTAAATATGGACCGTCAGATTAAAGTAATCAATCTGGACCGTTCATGGATTAGTTACTATGCATTCTATTTTTCTATAAATAGCAGCTCATTCCTTCATTATTTCTTACGAATTCACTGAACTCTAGAGAGAGAAACTATAGAGAGAGAGAGAGAAGAGTATTCTACTACTTAACTACTTCCTTATTTCAGCTCTTCTTTAAAACGATAAGGGTTGTTATTCTTTCTTATTCATGAAGAGAACTATTGTTATTCCATTTCTTATTATTCTGTTGGAATAACCTGTATACGCGGTCTACCCTATACTTGGTGATATTCTTCTATTATTCTGTTGGAACATCCTGTCTGTGTGTTTTACACCGGACCTGGTTCCATTTTTATTATTATTCTGTTGGAACATTCTGTCTGTGCGTTTTACGCCGGACCTGGTTCCATTATTTATTATTCTGTTGGAATAACCTGTCTGTGCGGTCTATCGCATGCATGGTGATTTCTTTTGTTATTCCATTCTTTATTATACTCAGTTGGTTAAGTTTTGACTTCTATACTTCATGAAATTTGTGGAATATCCTTGATAATTGCGGTTCATCCAGTATCTTTTCATGAAAATATTCTTCTAAGCATTCGTAAATTTTACTCCACAAAGCAGTATCATGTTGACAATTTGGACGTTGTTAATTCTTGGATAAATTAATTCTTGAACTTGTTTTATTGAATTCTTATATCATTGTCATCATCCTCATGTTTATAAAATGTTAAAAGTCATCTGTGGCCTGTAGTGCATAGATGGACTTGGTAAGATTATGACCAGGGATTATTCGGTATAATCATGACCGCAATGTTACAAATAATGTGGTAAAAGTCCTCATTGGCCCGTAGTGCGTTGATGGACAGTTGTTGGCATGATCATGACCATTAATGAATACACGAATATTCTTGGCCATAGTGCAGGGGTGATTCGATGATGTGAATTATTTTATTAAGCTGAGTCCCAGCGATCACAGTGTTGAAAAACCTTTTAAAAAGATAGTAGAGTTTATTTTCTACTTGACTCTTTTAATGGATTGCTTGTTCCGCTGCAGTTAAACTTGATGTTTATTATATTTTATCAGTTTAACATTGTTGAAGGCTAATGATAATTTATTCTGCATTATCTTAGTCATAATATTTCTTACTGGGCTAGTTGAGCTCACCTTTTCTTTCACTGTTCTCTTCAGGAAATGAGAACGTAGCTGGGGCAAGTCGGGGAACGGAGTGATGGTCCGAATGATAGTATTAGTTAGTAGTCCTCACTATTCTATGTAATGGTGTGTTAATAAATATAATGAGGACTCCTTTTGAGTATGAATACTCTCTAGAAGATAATATTTGTATTCAAACTCACATTTTATGTTTTGTCGTATTGTACACGACAGTTGTATTAGTAAGTTATATTTGTATTCTGTACTATGTATCTGACGACCCAAGATGGGTGATGTATACCTAATTTTGGGGGCGTCACATTTTCTCTCTTTCTCTCTCTAGATTATTGAGTGTATTTTGTGAGTATTTAGATACTTTGTGAGTTTCTATTCATCAGTGCAAGTTTTCTTCAGTCTTATACCGATATTCCGATCAGAAGTACTGATATTTTGAGGTAAGGGGTGTTATATTCTTCTTAAAATGATATTTTCTTCAATATCATTACACCGAAATGTTGGTATGGACTTTTTATCAAATTTGGAACTTTTTGTGTCGGGGTTACTATTCACGTATATGTTACTATTCACGTATACGACACTATTCACGAATACGGCACTATTCACCGATAAATGAAATTTTCTTCTTTTTGTCCAAGTTGTCTATTATGGTTACTATCTTTGATTGTATCCATGTTTTGATCTTTATTTTTGAATTCTACTTCAAAATTGGTTATTATGGAGTATTATTGAACTTGGATAAACTGTAATACGAATCCCTAATATTTGTTCTTTTATCTCGCTGAATTCGTTTGTTTTAAAATATTTTTCATCATCCTCAGTCCTAAATGATGATACTATAGAATATCTTTGGCCTGTAGTGCAAAGATGTATGATTACCTGATGAATATCTTTGGCCTGTAGTGCAAAGATGAACAGGTGTTGAGATGAACATGACCAACTGGTGTTATAAATGAATATCTTTGGCTTGTAGTGCAAAGATGAATATTTGATTCAAGATGTATATTGATTGATGTTACAGGGATAAAATATTGATGATGGACTTTTAAATCTTAGAAGATAGTAGAATTCTTTCTCAACTTGACTCTTCTAATGGATTGTTATTTCCGCTGCAGTTGTTGATCTAAAACTTGTTGTCTATTATATTTTATCAGATTTTTCCTGTTGAAGACTAACGATAATTTGTTGTATATTATCTTAGTCATAATATTCCTTACTGGGCTAGTTGAGCTCACCTTTTTTGTTCCATTTTCTTCTCAGGAGGAGATAATATAGCAGGAACTAGCCGGGGTATGGAGTGACGGTTTTAGAGAGTTGGTTAGCAGTCCTCACTATTTTTGTAAAATTGTGTATCAATAATTGTAATGAGGACTCCTTTTGAGTTTTTATACTCTCTATTTGTATTCAAACTCACAGTATATGTGTTGTCGTATTTTGCACGACAATTGTATTACTGAGGTTGTATTTATTTTTGTACCATGTATTTGACGACTCAGAATGGGTGATGTATACCTGTTTTGGGGGCGTCACATGCGCTGTGTCAGGTGTGACTGTTTTGACCTATTTTAGTAAAATAGGTATAACGTTTTCATACAAACTCCGATTGAGGTGATTCAAGATGATTCGGAACAAGGACGGATAGGCCTACAACTTTCATTCTTTAAGTGTTTCGTTTTGAGGTCAAAAACAGGGGTCAAAATGGTCATCTTTAGGACTGTTGTGTTTTCGGGGACAATCGGAGGGCGACGGGCATGCGCATATGCAAGTGTAGTGCTTCTGATGATAAAAGATGTGACGCCCCCAAAATAGGTATACAACACCCATTCTGAGTCGCCAAATACATGGTACAGAAAGCAAACTACAACTTCAATAATACAATTGTCGTGCAAAATACGACAACACATACTGTGAGTTTAAATACAAATATTGTCTTCTGGACAATATCCACACTCAAATAAATTCTCATTACAATTATTCAAACACTATTTTACAAAAATAGTGAGGACTCCTAAAACATCTTTCTAGAACCATCACTCCATACCCCGACTAGATCCTGCTATGTTCTCACCTCCTGAGAAGAAAAATGGAACAAAAAGGAAAAGGGTGAGCTCAACTAGCCCAGTAAAGAATATTATGACTAAGATAATATACAACAAATTATCGTTAGTCTTCAACAGGGAAAAATCTGATAGAATACAATCGACAACAAGTTTTAGATCAACAACTGCAGTGGAAATAGCAAACTATTAGAAGTCAAGTAGAGAAAGAATTCAACTGTCTTCTAAGATTTAAAAGTCCATCATCAATATTTTATCCCTGTAACATCAATTAATAATCATCTTTATCCAAATATTCATCTTTGCACTACAGGCCAAAGATATTCATTTGTATCACCTGTCAGTCATGTTCATCTCAACACATGTTCATCTTTGCACTACAGGCCAAAGATATTCATCAAGTAATCATACATCTTTGCACTATAGGCCAAAGATATTCAGTAATATCATCATTTAGGACTGAGGATGATGAAAAATATCTTAAAGAGAACGAATCCAGTGAGGCAGAAGGACAAATATTAGGGATTCGTATAACAGTTTATCCAAGATCAATAATACTTCATAATAATCAATTGTGAAGAAGAATTCAAAAATAAAGATCAAAACATGGATACAATCAAAGATAGTAACCATAATAGACATCTTGGACAAAAAGGGAAAATTTTTATTTTTCGGTGAATAGTACCGTATTCGTGAATAGTATCGTATACGTGAATAGTGCCGTATACGTGAATAGTAACCCCGACACAAAAAGTTCTAAATTTGATAAAAACTCATATCAATATTTCAGCATAATGATATTGAAGAAAATAATATTATTAAGAAGAAAATAATATCCCTTACCTCAAAATATCAGTACTTCTGGTCGGAATACCGGTATAAGGCTGAAAGAAACTTGCTCTGATGAATAGAAACTCTCAAAGTATCTAAATACTCACAAAATACACTCAATAATCTAGAGAGAGAAAGAGAGAAAACTTTTTTCTGGTGTGATTTTCAATTCTAACTTAGCCCTCTATTTATAGGAAAATGTTAGCACGCCGAAGCAGACTTAACCTGCAACCTGATGGCTTTACCTGCTACTATTTCCACCCACCACATTTGAATAAAAATCTCAGCACATTTCTTCACCAACCAAGAGTGGGGCCCACCAATTCTAGAATTTTCCATCAAAATGATAAACTCCGAAAATTCAACAATTTTTGAACCAGTCATCTCGTAAAATTCATAATAAATCATACGTTCATTTTTAACGGTTCAAAATTTGTGGACATATACTCAACTTATATATGTATAAATATCCAAAAATTACCACGATCCAACGGTCGGATTAAAAATTATAACCCCCGCAAAATATCTCAAAAACCCTAATTTTTAATACCTCAATTTCGACAAAAATACTGATAAAAACCTCAACATTAACTCCTTCATTTTTAACCACAAAAATATATCCCTCATTTATATCCACATAAAATAAATATTTTCTTATCATATGAATCAATAATTAATTATTCACAAATAATATTACAGAATCACATTTATGACAACCAGGCCGTTCCCAGAAAAGAGGGGGCTTTCCAATAAGGATTTTTCCTTACTGGCGCGCAATTAGATGACAAAACCTCTCCTTAGACAGAACTTTCTAGACATTGCCAATAATGTTATCTAATAATATTATTCAAATAATATGAATTATTGATCTGATAAAGGAAAATACTGTGCAGCAACAATTATTGAAACAATAATAATATAAAATATCAACGCAACAATTATTGAATCAATAAAATAAAATATTAAACAATAACTACTGTAACAATTATTGAGTAGTGCCTTCTTACGTAAGAATCAATAATTGGTGCAATACCGTGTGCTACTGTATTTTAACCACCGGGTATTCTAACAGTATTAACGGTAACAACTACGCCGTTATTTATAAATAACTTATACTTGTCGTTTTCTTCATCCAATCGCTTTCCGTTATGGGGCCCACACAAGGCTGCGCCGTCATACGAATATTTTCCGACAGCAAGAATATTCCACGACCAAATAAATATTCCCCGACAAAATGAATATTTTATAACCACTTACTTATTTTGCAAAATTTGCACATTTCACCCATAACCAAAGTATTATATCAAATTAACCCCTTATTATTCACAATAATATTTAGAGAAAATTTGATTTTATTCATTAATAAGTTGGGGTCTTACAAAAGATGTTGTTCTAAGTTATAAAACATGAATTTTAGTAAATATAATGATGCTTAACATTAATAAATGACGTATTAGATAAGTTGTATAAGCATACACAAGAGAGACAAATCGGGAGTATGACGAATGAACGTCGAAACGTCGTAACAAACGTTAATGAACGTAAAAAGTGTTTTAAGTCAAATGAAATGAACATTATAAGATATGAAATGAGATTTATATAAAATCAATAAGTAGTCCTAGCAAGACTTAAACACTTGAATAAACTTCGAGTGTGACATAAGAAGAAATATAGTGAGATATAAGTCAAAAGTTAACACAACCAAATTGAACATTATGTATTGATTAATAGGAAGGGTTATGAGATTTAGAGTAAAGTTTACATTACAACTACTATGCGTTGCTATGTGACTAATAGTTTATGTGCATGATTATATAATTGTGTAGGACACGTGAAGTGCAGATAGCTGTAAGCTGTTAAACTATTATTGGTAAACAACGATCAAGGCAAGTATTTCAGTTTCTATTTGCTATGTGAACTTAATGATGAACTGTTTTAAATTCTTTTGCAAAGAGCATGATATGTTATATATATGTTGATAGTATGAAACGTTAAAGTTAATTTATGACTACGTTGATTGAGTGATAAATGTTGATTGAGTAAGGAACTCAATCTTTATACTTCTTATATGAACTGCAGCATGTATGTGATATTAGTTCAATTTTTATGAAATGTATGTTAAGCATGTTATTATGTACTACGTGATGCATGAAAACTATTAGATTTTACTGGGCTGTCGAGCTCAACCTTGTAAATAACCACTTTTGCAGGTTAAGGATTCAAGGTAACGCTATGTGCTACTTGAAAGATATAAATCAGATGTAATACATGAATATGTATATATTTTAGTTAAAGATTGTTATTTCTTTAAACCATGATTAAGGTTCATGAGATGTACTCAATGTTTTATGATGTATATTGTATGTTGAGTTGTAAAGTTAAAGTTTGAGCTATCCGATGTATAAATGATATCGATTTGATATGTAAGTGTGTGTGTGTGTATATATATATATATATATATATATATATATATATATATAATAACTCTGATGAAGCAAATCATAAACTAAACTTGATTCAGAGATATGTAAATGATAATGGTTTTGATTCAGGGAATTAAAGTAAGAAGATAGAAAAGTTTTAATTATTCCACATTTTATTAAGTTTAACATCGAATAATGGTGTAAGATCAGAAGTTAGACGTATATTATATGTTAATAAACTTTTGGCCATGATACTTATAACGGAATTAATAATTCAATTGAAGTTATGTATATTAATTTGAATTAATTAATTTTGTCAACATAGTTATAAAAGTTTTTAACAATAAATTTAATAGTATTATGTTATTAATGATTGGATTGTAATAAAATCTTATTAAATTATTTAGATTGAACGGAGAGAGTCTAAACGAGTCAAATTTGGTGTATATATTTTGGATATTACATTGCTTAATCAAGGTACAAATTCCGTACTCTTTAAGTGAGACTCTTGTTTTGATTTGTTCGTTTCGTTATTCGTTTTGAAATTTAGTATTGCCTCTCATAATTATTCCTTGTCAATTTATTATGATAGTTTTGTTTTGGCGTTGTATTAGAACCCATATTTGTAGTCTTTAGACTAGTGTATCATCTTTAAATTTTATGTAAAGTAAAATAAAACGGCAAAAAGCACTTTTTAACCACTGTGGTTATAGTGTTTTAAACAATTACCCACTGTGTTTTTAAAATATTCAATTATCCCACTGTATTTTTTAAAAATATACAATCAGGCCATTCCGTCTAATTTTTTGGACGGACGTCAAATAATTACACACGTGGCATTGAAGAAAAAATCAAAAAATTATTATTTTCTGATGTGGCAACACAAAAATAAAATAAAATAAAACCATTGATTATGTGTCAAAAAATAAATAAAATAATAATAAAATTAAAATAAATATTTTAATTCATTTTTTAATAATTTTTTTATTTCCCATTTTTTTCTCCTTCAAATCCACCACCCGACCGCCACCCACCACCAGTCTCCACCCAAATCCACCACCCCGACCGCCACCCACCGCCAGTCTCCACCACGCCACGCCAAATAGAAGCTCAAAAATCACCCAAATTCCACACTCAATTTCAGTTTCATCTAATCCAGATCTACATCTACTCCCAAATTCCGGCGAAATGACTTCTTCGGAAGTTGATTCCCGCCTCACCCAAACACTAACACCTCCTCTGGCAGATCTATGGCACAGTCGGAGGAACAGATCTATGGCACAGTCGGAGGAACAGATCTATGCTAGGTGGAGTTCTTAATTGAAACTAGAGTTATTAATGAAGATCTGCTAGGTGGCACAGTCTGTGTTGAGTGAACAGATGCTGGTCTTCCGTGGCTGATGTTGAACGAACTGTGATGGTGAACAGATGCTGGTCTGTGATGAATATTAGTAGTATAATATTAATAAAATTAATATTATACATATTATAAATATTTAGATAAAGAATAAGAAAGAAAATAAAATATAAAAATATTTTTATTTTTAAAAATTTTATAAATATTTTAAAACATAAAAGTATTTTTATTTATTTTTTAAAAAATAAAACATGCATATTATAAATATTATAATATTAATTTAATATTATACATATTATAAATATTTAGGTAAAGAAAAAGAAAGAAAAGAAAACATAAAAATATTTTTATTTTTAAAAATTTTATAAGTATTTTAAAACATAAAAGTATTTTTATTTTTGTTTTTAAAATAAAACATACATATTATAAATATTATAATATTAATTTAATATTATACATATTATAAATATTTAGGTAAAGAAAAAGAAAGAAAAAAAAACATAAAAATATTTTTATTTTTAAAAATTTTATAAGTATTTGAAAACATAAAAATATTTTTATTTTTATTTTTAAAATAAAACATACATATTATAAATATTATAATATTAATTTAATATTATACATATTATAAATATTTAGGTAAAGAAAAAGAAAGAAAATAAAATATTAAAATATTTTTATTTTAAAAAAATTTATAAGTATTTTAAAACATAAAAGTATTTTTATTTTTATTATTAAAATAAAATATACATATTATAATATTAATTTAATATTATATATATTATAAATATTTAGGTAAAGAAAAAGAAAGAAAAAAAACATAAAAATATTTTTATTTTTAAAAATTTTATAAGTATTTGAAAACATAAAAGTATTTTTATTTTTATTTTTAAAATAAAACATACATATTATAAATATTATAATATTAATTTTTATTAATATTATACATATTATAAATATTTAGGTCAAGAAAAAGATAGAAAATAAAACATAAAAATATTTCTATTTTTAAAAATTTTATAAGTATTTGAAAACATAAAAGTATTTTTATTTTTATTTTTAAAATAAAACATACATATTATAATATTAATTTTTATTAATATTATACATATTATAAATATTTAGGTAAAGAAAAAGAAAGAAAATAAAACATAAAAATATTTTTAGAACCATAGTGGGCCAATTATTTTTTTTTAAAGTGCAGTGGCTCAATAGTATTAAGAATTTGGCTGACTGGCTTGCCACATCAGAAAATAATGATTTTTTACTTTTTTTTTCAATGCCACGTGTGTAATTATTTAACGTCCGTCCAAGAAATTGGACGGAATAGCTTGATTGTACATTTTTAAAAAGCATAGTGGGTCAATTGAATATTTTAAAAGTACAGTGACTAATTGCTTAAAACACTACAACTACAGTGGAGTAAAAGTGTTTTTTGCCAAAATAAAACAGACGCAACCCAAACCAAAACGTCTAAAACTGACGTTCTAATAATTATATAATTAATTATTAGTTATAAAATATTTATTATTATTATTATTATTATTATTATTATTATTATTATTATTATTATTATTATTATTATTAATTCAATTTCAATTCAAAAGCCATAAGGCTTTGTCTGGCAAAACACTTTTAAAAATAAAGACTTAATATCTTTAAGCCTTGATTAGTAAATCCATTTAAAACTACTTTAATTTACTTCAATAAATTATTTATACTATTGTTTATTGTCCCACATTATTTACGTGGATTACCACATCCAATCTTAATTAAATAAACTAATTACAACATATTAAACAAATTTTCCACTTAACCAATTACCAAAAAATTATCAAAATAAAATACAATACATATAATTAAATTATGAACTTATATAGTTTATATTTTCATAAATTTAATAATTTTAATATACTATATTCAGTTGTACACAAAAGATATATTTTAATTGTAATAACAATATTATAATATTATTTATCACTTTCCCCTTATTAAATCAAGATTCGCGAATCAGGTATATATATATATATATATATATATATATATATATATCAATTGTAAATCAAATTTTCATTAACAAATTCAACTAATCAAACGGCATAATAAAATTTTAAAATAGATTGCAAATACAACAAGAAAATAGATTATAATTACAGTAGCAAAATAATTATTTTGTATTAAAAAATAGTCCAACAATTACCTTTGATTTTAAGGATCTTGCTCTCAAACCCTTTTTAATTCCAGCCAAATTCTCTCGTTCTTCTTCCGCCTTTTTCTTTTGTTTTCACTTTATTCCTACAACTCATCAGGCGTAATAAGGTAAAGCTAGGTTTTACTTATTTATTATTAATTAATATATTTTATTAATTCTTTTAATTTTATTAGGATTTAAAATTACGCAAATATAATTTAGTATAAGAGCATTGGTTGTGCTAGAAATAAAAAGAATTAGTCAGTAATGAGTTAATGGAGTAAAGATTAAAATTGATGGAGAAAATTAGATATTCCAAATCTTCTAGCTTTGCTAGATTTTTGAAATTTATTGACTTCGTGTTGATGCTTGCACTTCTATTTTTTTGAAAAATATTGGATCAAATGATGGAACCAATGAGTTGTAAAAAAAATACCGTTATTCATATGTCTATGCTAATTATTTTGGTTAGATAAAAATGATTTAAAAATATAAAACTGTATTTTATTTTTTTTTCTCCGTAGTCATTAAGGCATCACTAAATATGATGCTGATTTGACAAACGAGGAAGTCATCAATGCAATTGAACCTACTGTTGGATGTGATCATAAGATCGTCAGCCCACTATGGTATATAGGGGTGTTCAAATGAACCGATTTTTTTTTTCAGTTTTTCGATTTTCTGGACCGGTCTGAACCGGTCGGTTCAGTATAAAAAAGAACCGGTCCGGTTCGGTACAAAAAAAATCGATATATACCGATTTCGGTCCTGCGATTTTATGGTTCGGTTTTACCGAACCGGACCGGTATATACCAGTTTTTTAATTTTTTATTATTAATAATAATTATAATTATAAAATAATGATTATAATAATAAAAATAATAATAATATTAATAAAAATAAAAATAATATTAATAAAAATAATATTAATATTAATAAAAATAAAAAAAAATAATAAAATAAAAATAAAAATAATAAAATAATAATAAAATATAATAATTATATTAATTTTTGGTAAAAATCGGTACCGCCGGTTCGGTATACCGGTCCAACCGGTACCGGTATCGGTATTAAGATTTGACCAATTTTGGTACCGGTCCGGTTCGGCCCAGTTTTTACCGGTTGAACACCCCTAATGGTATGATGTAGCATGACAAAGTCATATAATGACTGAATCCTCAACGTACAATTGAGATAGTACGGTATAATGTCATCATAAAAGGATTTTTTCTCTCTTTAAACTAAGAAAGATATGCCATATGAATTGGATAAAACTATTTCGATTGATGTTCGAGTTATTGTTAGACGTCTATGCTATTTGATTCAGCTAATAAAATATTGAAAGATGTTTATGCAGTTCAAGCATTTCTTGAGAAGTTATGTCAAATCAAATTATTTTGGTGCGGATTCAGGTGTTGAAAAGCTGAGGTGAACAACCCTTTTATAGGGGAGTACGCGGAAACATTTGGATGTTTGTGCACAATATATGGTATGAAGGGTTGATCTGTAACGCCCCCAAAATAGGTATACAACACCCATTCTGAGTCGTCAAAATACATGGTACAGAAACAACTACAACCTTATTAGTACAACATAAAAACTGTGAGTTTAAATATAAATATTGTCATTTAGACAATATTCACGCTCAAATAAGTCCTCATTACAATTATTGATGCATTATTTTATAAAAATGGTGAGGACTACTAAAATGACTTTCTAGAACCTTCATTCAATACCCCGACTAGTACTCGCTACATTCTCGCCTCCTGAGAAGAAAAATGGAACAAAAAAGAAAATGGTGAGCTCAACTAGCCCAGTAAAGAATATTATAACTAAGATAATATAGAACAAATTATCATTAGTCTTCAACATGGAAAAATTTAATAGAATACAATAGACAACAAGTTTTAAATTAATATTCGCAGCGGAAATAATAATTCATTAGAAGAGTTAAGTAGAGAATGAAATCTACTATCTTCTATATATGAATTTAAAAGTTCATCATCGATATTTTATCCCTGTAATATCAATCAATATATATCTGGAATCAAATATTCATCTTTACACTACAGGCCAAAGATATTCATCAGTTGGTCATGTTCATCTAAACACATGTTCATCTTTGCACTACGGGCCAAAAATATTCATCAGAAATCATTCATCTTTGCACTACAGGCCAAAGATATTCAGTAATATCATCATTTAGGACTGAGAATGATGAAAAATATTTTAAAGGAAACGATTCCAGTGAAACAAAATAACAAATATTAAATATTCGTATTTCGATTTATCCATGTCCAAAAATACCTCATAAATAATCATAGTGGAGTAAAATTCAAGAAGGATCAAAATATGGATACAATCAAAGCTATTATTCATAATAGATATTTTGGACAAAAAGAAAAAAAATTTATTTTTTTGTGAATAGTGTCGTATTTGTGAATAGTGTCGTATACGTGAATAGTAATCCCGACACAAAAAGTTCCAAATTTGATAAAAAGTTTAAACCAGTATTTTGGCATAATGATATTGAAGAAAATAATATCAGTTAAGAAGAAAATAACATCCCTTACCTTGTAAAGATAGTACTTCTAACTGAAACACCGGATATAGGATATGACTTGAACTTGCACCGTATATCAACACTCAATGTATTAAAATACTCACAAGAATACGCTTAATATATCGAGAGAGAAAGAGAGAGAAAACTTCAGTTTCTGGTATGATTTTCAATTCTAACATAAACACCCTATTTATAGGAAAATGCTTAGAACACCAAAATAGAAAATTTAATATAATATAATTATATTTACAAAATTGTCAAGCCCACCTCTTGAATCTGAATTCAGCCACCTTGCACATGTTTAATGCAGCCCACCAAGCAAAAAAAAAAACGATTTTGTAATTAAAAATAATTAAAACTTTCAAAAATTAATTATTTCGGAACTTCAGAACTTCAATAATTCACAATAAATAGCCCTTTTATCAGAAAAATTTGAACCACATGTCCTTTTTATAGAAAATTTCATTCTCTACAACTTTGCAGAAGAAAGTTTTTCTAAATTCTAAACAAAAATTGACCGAAATCCACAAACGGGTGATTTTACAGGCTATAATCAAATTTCGGTCAAGATTTGAGGTCTACCGACACACAAAATATGTGTTAATCATTTAATACCACAAAAATACTCTTACTCCTCATATACTCATATATCCCATATTCATTATAAAAATATCACCATCAATATATTATTAAAATAATATATTTAAATGAATTATTTTATCAGAAAAAGATAAAATATTAATTTTCAACAATTGTCACATTAAAATTTTTCTCCATCTATATCCACATAAAATCAATATTATTCTCATCATATAAATCAATAATTAATTATTCACAAATAATATTACAGAATCACATTACTGACAACCAGACAGTTCCCAGGAAAGAGGGGGCTTTCCAATAAGGATCTCTCCTTATTGGTGCGCAATTAGATGACCAAACCTCTCCTTAGACAGAACTTTCTAGACATTGCCAATAATGTTATCTAATAATATTATTCAGATAATATGAATTATTACTCCGATAATAGAAAATACTGTGCAGTGATAATTATTAAAACAACAGTAATATAAAATATCAACGCAGCAATTATTGAATCAATAAAATACTGAACAGTAATTACTGTAACAATTATTGAGTAATGCCTTCTTACGTAAGAATCAATAATTAGTGCAATACCGTGTGCTACTGTGCAATCACCCGTATTACTGTGTTTTAACCATCGGGTGTTCCTACAATATTATCGGTAATAACTACGCCGTTATTTATAAACAGCGTATACTTGTCGTTTTCTTCATCCAATCTTTTTTCGTTATTGAGCCCACTAAATACTGCGCCGTCGTACGAATATTCCCCAATAGGAAGAATATTCCACGACCAAACGAATATTTCCCGATAACAATGAATATTTTATAACCACTTGGTTATTTAAAATATTTGCTCATTTTACCCATAACTAACCTCATTAATCAATTCAACCCTCACTATTTTAAAATAATAAATAGAGGAATTTAAATTTTATTTATTAATAATTTGGGGTTTTACAACCTCCACTCCTTATGAAATTTCGTCCTCGAAATTGACGTACTACCTGGTATTTCGAAAAGATGAGGATACCTCGCTTTCATTTTCGTTTTCAACTCCCAGGTCATTTCCTCAATAGCATGGTTCCTCCACAAAACTTTAACTTGTGGTATGACCTTTGTGCGTAGGACATGCTCTTTCCTATCCAAGATCTTAACAGGTACCTCTTCGTATATTAAGTCTTTGGCTATTTCGTCCGGTTCTAACTCAATGACGTGGTTCGGGTCTTTCACATATTTACGAAGCACAGATATGTGAAAAACATTATGAACACGAGACATACTTGGAGGTAACGCGAGTCTATAGGCCACATTTTCTACTCGATCAAGAATCTGAAATGGACAAATAAATCGTGGATTGAGCTTTTCTCTCTTCCCGAATCTTGTAACTCCCTTCCATAGAGCCACACGCAACAATACATGATCCCCAATACTAAACTCCATGTCCTTTCGATGAAGATCCGCATAACTCTTTTGTCGATCATGTGCCGTTTGTATACGTTGTCGAATCATTTGGATCTTCTCTGTAGTCATTCGTACCAAGTCTGGTCCCAACAACGTTGCTTCTCCCACCTCATCCCAATATACTGGAGAGTGACACTTTTGTCCATACAATGCTTCGAATGGAGCCACACCTATACTTGCCTGATAACTGTTGTTGTAGGAGAATTCCACCAATAGTAGGTACTTATCCCAACTTTCTCTGAAATCTAGGACACAAAGTCTTAATAGATCTTCAAGAGTTTGAATAGTCATCTCTGATTGTCCGTCCGTTTGAGGATGGTATGCCAAACTAAATTGTAAATCCGTGCCCATAGCTTTTTGCAAGCTAACCCAAAATCTTGAAGTAAATCTTGGGTCACGATCCGAAACTATGGATACTGGCATGCCATGCAATCTCACAATCTCATTTACATACATATGAGCTAGACGTTCAAGGGAATAAGTCTCCCGTATCGGCAAGAAATGAGCAGACTTGGTTAATCTATCAGCAATAATCGAAATAACATTTATGCCTTGAGAAACCGTGGGAAGACCCATAACGAAATCCACGGTAATGTGTTCCCACTTCCATTTTGGAATCTCAAGTGGTTGCAATGGGCCCTTTGGCACTTGATGCTCCGTCTTTACACGTTGACAAGTTAAACACCTTGAGATAAACTTTGTAATCTCTCTCTTCATATTGTTCCACCAAAATGTATGTCGAAGATCATGATACATTTTGGTACTTCCAGGATAGATTGCAAATGGTGTATTGTGTGCCTCCATCATAATCTTGTACTTCAAATCAGAATCATTAGGAACACAAAGTCTGGAGTAGACTCAAAGTATTCCTTCTTCATGGATTCTTGCTTCTGGAATAGCACCTTCTTGCACTTTCTTCTTCATACGCATCAGCTCCGGGTCTGTGGCTTGTGCAACTTTAACTTTATCGATTAAAATTGGTTCTATACGTATACTTGACATCATCACACTTGTTCCTGCATATGATCTTCTACTCAAAGAGTCAGCTACCACGTTCGTTTTTCCAGGATAGTATTGAATAGTGTGGTCGTAATATTTCAACAGCTCGAGCCAACGTGGTTGCCGCATGTTGAGTTCTTTTTGAGTGAAGAAATATTTAAGGCTTTTATGGTCTGAATATATCTCCACTTTCTCCCCATATAGATAGTGACTCCAGATCTTTAACGCGAAAACAACTGCTGCCAACTCTAGATCATGAGTAGGATAATTCCTCTCATAATCTTTAAGTTGTCGCGAGGCATAGGCTATGACTTTCCCACGTTGCATGAGAACATATCCTAACCCTTTTCCTGAAGCATCGCTGTAGATAACAAATCCATTCAAACCAGATGGTATTGTCAGAACAGGTGCCGAAATGAGTCTCCTCTTAAGCTCTTGGAAACTCTTCTCGCATTCCTCGCTCCATACGAATTTGATATCTTTCAGAGTCAGCTGAGTTAACGGAGTAGCAATTCGAGAAAATTCTTCCACGAATCTCCGATAACAACCAGCTAAGCCCAGAAAGCTACGTACTTCGGTCACCGACTTCGGTTGTTCCCAACTTTGTATTGCTTTAATCTTCATCGGGTCAACATATACTCCATGTTTTGACACCACGTGCCCATGGAATGCTACTTCCTCAAGCCAGAACTCGCATTTCTTTAACTTGGCATATAACTTGTTTTCACGAAGCCTTTGTAGTACCAACTTCAAATGGCGCTCATGATCTTCACGGCTTTTGTATTATATGAGGATGTCATCAATAAAGACAACAACGAACTGATCTAAATAATCCTTGAATACTCGGTTCATCATATCCATGAAAGCCGCAGGAGCATTAGTCAATCCAAAAGACATGACTAGGAATTCATAATGCCCGTACCGATTTCTGAAGGCAGTCTTCAGACTATCCTCAGTTTTAACCTTCAGCTGATGATATCCAAAACGAAGATCGATCTTTGAAAAGAATTGTGCTCCTTGCAACTGGTCAAACATGTCATCAATACGAGATAGCAGATACCTATTCTTGATGGTGACATGGTTTAATTCTCGATAGTTAATACAAAGTTGCATACTCCCGTCTTTCTTCTTTACAAATAAAACAGGATCACCCCAAGGAGATGTACTAGGACGAATGAAATCGATGTCCAACAACTCCTGTAATTGGACCTTTAACTCCTAAAGTTCAATAAGAGCCATTCGATATGGGGTTTTAGAAATGGGCTTTGTACCAGGTTCAAGATCAATAAAGAATTCAACTTCACGTTCTGGGGGTAGACCGGGAAGTTCTTCAGGAAATACGTTAGGAAAGTCAATAACAACAGGAATATTATTCAAATATGATGTGTCTTTATTCAAATCCATAACATGGGCTAAGAAAGCTTGATATCCATTTTTTAATAAACGAATGACTTTATGACTTGATATAACAGTGATTGATTTTAGTGGTTTAGTTGCTTAAATTCGAACAACAGGTTGGTTAGGAATATGAAAACTAACAACCCTACGAAAATAATCAATTTTGGCATGATGAGTAGTTAACCAATTAATCTCTAAAATCACGTCAAATGCAAGTATCTTTAAAGAGATAAGGTTAACAGGTAAGGTGATGGTGCCAACTTGAATAAAATAAGATTTATAAACAGTGGATGTGATAAAAATTTCTCCTAACAGAGTCTCCACAGATAAATCAAAGTCTAATTTCTCCGGAGTCAAGTTTAAACGTTGAGCACAAGCAGGAGAGATAAATGAATGGGTAGCACCGGTATCTAGTAAGGTATAAACTTCACATGAATTTATGATTAGCTTACCTGTGATCACCTAGTTTGGGTTCCTCGCATGTTGACCAGTCACGACAAACGCACTTCCAGGAACCGTTGACTTTGACTTTTCTGGGACAGCCTTTTGAGTCACCATCTCCACTGGACTTGGTTCAACTACAGTACAATCTCGAGCGATATGTCCTTCCTTTCCATAGTTATAACATACCTTAAACTGTTGTGGGCAGTTTGGGCTGATATGTCCTTCTTTTCCGCACTTATAGCATATGACCGGTGGTCGTTCTCCTCCCTTGGAACCAGTTGGTGCTGACGTCATCGTATTGTCATTGTTGAATCTCCTCTTTTTAAAATCTCCTCCCGACTTGCTTCTTCTATTCTCATGGCCATGATTACCACCAGAGTGGTTGCCGCTCTTGTCCGTATTTTTCTTTCTCCGCTGGTTATCGTTGTTCTGATGACTGCTATCACCGGTATCATCCTGATTGTGGTCCCTCGGTTGAACGTACTCGTTATCTCGCTCTAATAATTGAGCCCTGTTGACAACATCCAAATAGAGAGAAAATTTATGTGAAATGAGATATTGACGTATGCCGGGTTTTAAACCTCTCAGAAACATCCGTGTCATACGTTCCTCATTCTCCACCAAATGAGGTGTAAACTTGGAAAACTCTGCAAACTTCGCCTCGTACTGGGACACCGTCATGTTATTCTGCTCCAGTCTAATAAATTCTACCTCCTTCATATGACGAATACTTTCAGGAAAGTACTTGTCAGTGAACAGTTTCTGAAACATTTTCCAAGACATGCTAAGTGTGGCTGGATGGGTACGCTTTACAGATTCCCACCAGTAATCTGCCTCATTACGGAACATAAAAGTGGTGAATGGAACCTTCTGTTCTTCCGTGCATCCCAAGACATCGAATATCTTGGTAATTTGTTTGACCCACGTCTCCGCCTTAATTGGATCCGGCTTTCCTGGTCCCAACTCCTTGAACTGCTTAGCTGCGACAAACTGTGAATTGCTATCATTTTCTCCTGTATTTTGAACACGAGTCTCCCTCGTCTGATTTTGCATGAACTGCAAAAAGCTTCTAAACATCCCATCGTTCATCATCTGCTCAGTGGTGTTGTTCACAGGAGGAACATTGCCAGCCTGTTGCACGTTCTCCTCGTTGGTGAGTACATGCATCTCCACGATTTCGTTTACTCCACTGTTCACATTCTCAGTTGCCATTCTTAAATACTGCCATAAAACAAGGGTTAATTAAACAAATTAACAAATCACATAATACCCCTATATTATGATTGACCAACAAATAAGCTTAGGTATGACACACTAGCGAAGGATTTACTCGTCTCTCCCATCCTAGTACTATTCCCCGATCTCCGCCAGAGACCATATCCCTAAGCTCTGATACCAACTGTAACGCCCCCAAAATAGGTATACAACACCCATTCTGAGTCGTCAAAATACATGGTACAGAAACAACTACAACCTTATTAATACAACATAAAAACTGTGAGTTTAAATACAAATATTATCATCTAGACAATATCCATGCTCAAATAAGTCCTCATTACAATTATTGATACATTATTTTACAAAAATGGTGATGACTACTAAAACGACTTTCTAGAACCTTCATTCCATACCCCGACTAGTACTCGCTACATTCTCGCCTCCTGAGAAGAAAAATGGAACAAAAAGGAACAGGGTGAGCTCAACTAGCCTAGTAAAGAATATTATGACTAAGATAATATAGAACAAATTATCGTTAGTCTTCAACAGGGAAAAATTTAATAGAATACAATAGACAACAAGTTTTAAATCAATATTCGCAGCGGAAATAATAATTCATTAGAAGAGTTAAGTAGAGAATGAAATCTACTATCTTCTATATATGAATTTAAAAGTTCATCATCGATATTTTATCCATGTAACATCAATCAATATATATCTGGAATCAAATATTCATCTTTGCACTACAGACCAAAGATATTCATCAGTTGGCCATGTTCATCTAAACACATGTTCATCTTTGCACTACGGGCCAAAGATATTCATCAGAAATCATTCATCTTTGCACTACAGGCCAAAGATATTCAGTAATATCATCATTTAGGACTGAGGATGATGAAAAATATTTTAACGGAAACGAATCCAGTGAAACAAAATAACAAATATTAAGGATTCGTATTTCGATTTATCCATGTCCAAAAATACCTCATAAATAATCATAGTGGTGTAAAATTCAAGAATGATCAAAATATGGATACAATCAAAGCTAGTATCCATAATAGATATTTTGGACAAAAAGAAGAATTTTTTTTTGGTGAATAGTGTCGTATTCGTGAATAGTGTCGTATACGTGAATAGTAATCCCGACACAAAAAGTTCCAAATTTGATAAAAAGTTCAAACCAGTATTTCGGCATAATGATATTGAAGAAAATAATATCAGTTAAGAAGAAAATAACATCCCTTACCTTGTAAAGACAGTACTTCTAATTGAAACACCGAATATAGGCTATGACTTGAACTTGCACCGTATAGCAACACTCAAAGTATTAAAATACTCACAAGAATACACTCATATATCGAGAGAGAAAGAGAGAGAAAATTTCAGTTTCTGGTGTGATTTTCAATTCTAACATAAGCACCCTATTTATAAGAAAATACTTAGAACACCAAAATAGAAAATTTAATATAATATAATTATATTTACAAAATTGTCAAGCCCACATCTTGAATTTGAATTCAGCCACCTTGCACATGTTTAATGCAGCCCACCAAGCAAAAAAAATGATTTTGTAATTAAAAATAATTAAAACTTTCAAAAATCAATTATTTCAGAACTTCAGAACTTCAATAATTCACAATAAATAGCCCTTTTATCAGAACAATTCAAACCACATGTTTTTTTTATAGGAAATTTCATTCTCTACAACTTTGCAGAAGAAAGTTTTTCTAAATTTCAAACAAAAATTAACCGAAATCACAAACGGCTGATTTACAGGCTATAATTAAATTTCGGTCAAGATTTGAGGTCTACCGACACACAAAACATGTTTTAATCATTTAATGCCACAAAAATACTCTTACTCCTCATATACTCATATATCCCATATTCATTGTAAAAATATCACGATTAATATATTATCAAAATAATATATTTAAATAAATTATTTTATCAGAAAAAGATAAAATATTAATTTTCAACAATTGTCACATTAAAATTTTTTTCCATCTATATCCATATAAAATCAATATTTTTCTCATTATATAAATCAATAATTAATTATTCACAAATAATATTACAGAATCACATTACTGACAACCAGATAGTTCCCAGGAAAGACGGGGCTTTCCAATAAGGATCTCTCCTTACTGGCGCGCAATTAGATGACCAAACCTCTCCTTAGACAGAACTTTCTAGATATTGCCAATAATGTTATCTAATAATATTATTCAGATAATATGAATTATTGCTCCAATAATAAAAAATATTGTGTAGTGACAATTATTAAAACAATAGTAATATAAAATATCAACACAGCAATTATTGAATCAATAAAATACTGAACAGTAATTACTGTAGCAATTATTGAGTAGTGCCTTCTTACGTAAGAATCAATAATTGGTGTAATACCGTGTGCTACTGTGCAACCACGCGTATTACTGTGTTTTAACCACCGGGTATTCCAACAGTATTATCGGTAACAACTACGCCATTATTTATAAACAGCTTATACTTGTCGTTTTTTTCATCCAATCGCTTTCCATTATTGGGCTCACAAAAGACTGCGCCGTCGTACGAATATTTCCCGACAGGAAGAATATTCCACGACCAAACGAATATTCCCTGACAACAATGAATATTTTATAACCACTTGCTTATTTAAAATATTTGCGCATTTTACCCATAACTAACCTCATTAATCAATTCAACCGTTAATATTTCAAAATAATAAATAGAGGAATTTAAATTTCATTTATTAATAATTTGAGGTCTTACATGATCATCCTAAGTATGGGAGTCCCTATAGTCTAATGACTGCTTAAGTTTAAGTTGAAATAGTACTTATAACCGTGGACAGAGTGCACAATACATCGTACGAAGGGCTTAAAATCTTAAGTACGGGAGTCCCTACAGTCTAATGACTGTTAAGGTTTAAGTTGAAAGAAATACTTATAACCGTGGACGTAGTTCAAGGTCTTGTGACCCCTCAGCATGATTTAGAATCGCTTAAATTCCTAAGTTATTCATACTGCTTCCCAATTATTGAGCAAATGTGGAAGATTCTTGCTATTCTAAAAAGCGAATGTGGTAATGATGATATTCCTTAGAAAGAAGTAAGTCGTAGAATACGACACTGAATGATGAATATATTGAATAAGTGAGAAAAGAAATTTTGAAATGAGAAGGAGATGAGTTATCAAAGAATAATGTAAAAAGTTTAAAAATTGTAGAAAGATCTTTGTGAAAAGAAAGTGGTTATAGAACCCAATGAATGAATAAAGTATTAACGTAAAATCTATTTTGATAGATTGAATGAATGAAGATTAATAAATAAAATTTCAAGGATGAAATTCTTAGAAGAATGGGTGAATGTAATATCCCGAGTGTTTATGATAACGATCTTTAGAAAAAAAAATGAATGGGTTAAAGAATATATAATACTCAAAATATAAATGTGTTCAAGCGAAAGTTATGAAATAAAATCTAGAATTTGTTAAAGAAATGAATGTAGTAGGAAATATAAAACCTATATTAAGGTAATGCGTTGGAGTTATTCAACGATAAATTTTTAAAAAGTTTTTTTTAAGAGATTTGATGAAAACCTGAGTAAGGTAGGGTTTTGGTGATTCCGAGGACGGAATCCTTATAAGGGGGAAATGATGTAACAATCCAGAATTTTAGTTATAATTTTAAATATTTATTAAATTAAATAAATATTTTTATTGATGTGTTTGTTGTTTAGTAGATATTTATTGGATTATTTATTAGTAAGTAAATAATTCATGAGTTATAGAAATTAACTTAATTAAGATAAAAGAGTAATGAATTAAATTTGTGAGATAATACTCTAATTTAACTTAATAACTAAATTAGAGAGTTGTTAAGGATTATATAGTTTGCTAGAATGTTGTTTTAATTTAATTTAGTAATTAAAGTGATTTGTTAATTTATTAAGTAAAATTATAATTTTATGGTAATTAGTTTTGTTTATTTAATTAAGATTTGATGTGGTAATCCAAATTAATAATTTGGGACAATAAACTATAGTATAAATAATTTATTGAAGTAAATTAAAGTAGTTTTAAATGGATTTACCAAAAAAGGCTTAAAGATATTAAGTCTTTATTTTTAAAAGTGTTTTGCCAAACAAAGCCTTATGGCTTTTGAATTTGAATTTGAATTAAAAATAATAATAATAATAATATATAAAATATTTTATAATTGATAATTAATTATATAATTATTAGAACGTCAGTTTTAGACATTTTGGTTTGGGTTGCGTCTGTTTTATTTTACTTTACGTAAAAGAGTTGGCCTAAGCCTGAGAGAAGAGAAGAAATGGAGTTTACAGAGAAAATTTGAAAGAGAAAGTATGAGAAAGAGTCTTGTGATTTCAAGTAATTCTTTATGTTCTATAAAAAATTATCTTCAAGCAATTGAAGGTATAACTTCCAAAAACCTTAATTTACGTATATGAATGTTGTGTATTTTGAACTTTGAATTCTCTGTAAATTCAAATTGAATGATTTGTTGATATACCAACTTATTAATTGTGTTTATTAGTAATTTTGTGATGTTAGAATTAGCATCTAGACAAGGAATTAGTGTGCTAATTATGTTCAAAAAGAAAGAAAATCGTTTATAGTGTATATGGTTATGTATATGGCTTGTGAAAGTACAAAAATTGATAGTTAGTTTATGAACTAAACTGAAATTTGAGTATAGAATATGTTAATACGATAAGAAATGAAAAGAACGCAAGTTGAATGAATCAATTTGGTTAAGAAACGAATTCGTGGTGAATGAATTCACTAAACATGTTAAAACATGAAAGTTTAGTATGAACATGAGTTTTGGGTCAAGATTTAGGCTAGTTAGTGTTTCTATAAATTTTTATAATTCTAGTATATTGTAGTTCTATGAATTACGAATCCATACAATCGAAAACGGACTAATTTGGATGTGTATAACTCAAATTATGAAGATTAGAAGGAGAAAAGGTTCAAAAATCGCGAGAACAGTGAACTTCAGAGTCTCGTTTCTGCTAACGGGCGTAACTACACTGTGCCCTAAGTCATTTGGGGCACAACTGCCTTCTAGGGCGCAGTTGTGTTGTGCCCAAGGCTTAATTGGGCGCAGCTGCGCCCAAAATGTGTCAGGTACGACTGTTTTAACCTGTTTTAGTAAAATAGGCATAACTTTTTCATACGAACTCCGATTGGGGTGATTCAAGATGATCCGGAATGAGGACGAATAGGCTATAACTTTCATTCTTTAAGTGTTCCGATTTGAGGTTGGGAACAGGGGTAAAAATGATCATTTGTAGGACTATTATGTTTTCAAGGACAATCGGAAGGCGTCAAGTATGCACATATGCAAGTGTAGTGCTTCTGATGATAAAAGATGGTGTTCTAAGTTATAAAACATGAATACTAGTAAATATAATGATGCTTAACATTAATAAATAACTTATTAGATAAGTTGTATAAGCATACACAAGATAGACAAATCGGGCGTGTGACGAATGAACGTCGAAACGCCGTAACAAACGTTAATGAAAGTAAAAAGTATTTTAAGTCAAATGAAATGAATATTATAAGATATGAAATGGGGTTTATATAAAACTAATAAGTAGTCCTAGAAAGACTTAAACACTTGAATGAACTTCAAGTGTGACCTAAGAAGAAATATAGTGAGATGTAAGTCGAAAGTTAACACAATCAAATTGAACATTATGTATTGATTAACAAGAAGGGTTATGAGATTTAGAGTAAAGTTTACATTACAACTACTATGCATTGCTATGTGACTAATAGTTTATGTGCATAATTATATAATTGTGTAGGGCACGTGAAGTGCAGATAGCTGTAAGTTGTTAAACTATTATTGGTAAACAACGATCAAGGTAAGTATTTCAGTTTCTATTTGCTATGTGAACTTGATGATGAACTGTTTTAAATTCTTTTGCAAAGAGCATGATATGTTATATATATGTTGAAAGTATGAAACGTTAAAGTCAATTTATGACTACGTTGATTGAGTGATGAATGCTGATTGAGTAAGGAACTCAATCTTTATACTTGTTATATGAACTGCGCATGTATGTGATATTAGTTCAATTTTTATGAAATGTATGTTGAACATGTTATTATGTGCTACGTGATGCATGAAAACTATTAGATTTTACTAGGCTGTCGAGCTCAACCTTGCAAATAACCACTTTTGCAGGTTAAGGATTCAAGGTAACGCTATGTGCTACTTGAAAGATATAAATCAGATATAATACATGAAGATTTATATATTTTAGTTAAAGATTGTTATTTTTTTAAACCATGATTAAGGTTCATGAGATGTACTCAATGTTTTATGATGTATATTGTATGTTGAGTTGCAAAGTTAAAGTTTGAGCTATCCGATGTATAAAGGATATCGATTTTATATGTAAGTATATATATATATATAATAATTCTGATGAAGCGAATCATAAATTAAACTTGATTCAGAGATATATAAATGATAAAGGTTTTATTTCAGAGAATTAAAGTAAGAAGACAGAAAAGTTTTAATTATTCCGTATTTTATTAAGTTTAACATCGAATAATGATGTAAGATCAGAAGTTAGACGTATTATTAACGACCGAAGTCGAGAATTAAATTATTTAAATTTTGGGGTCATTACAGAGTGACGGTCCGAGATGGTTGTTTTAGTAGTCCTCACTATTTAGTGTGTTAATAAATGTAATGAGATTTGAATTTGAGTTTGGATATTGTCTATGAGACAATATTCGTGTAAAAACTCTCAGCTCATATTGTATAATTATGTTTGTATTTGTATTCAGTACCATGTATTTAGCGACTCAAGATTAGTGATGTATACCTATTTTGGGGCATCACAAAGAAAGTACAAGAATGTGCTATTCCGGAAGCAAGAATCGATGAAGAAGGAATACTTCGAGTCAACTCCAGACTTTGTGTTTCTAACGACTCTGACTTAAAGTATAAAATCATGATGGAGGCGCACAACATTCTGTTTGTAATCTATCCTGGGAGTACCAAAATGTATCGTGATCTTCGACATACATTTTGGTAGAGAAATATGAATAGAGTGATAGCGGAGTTTATCTCAAGGTGTTTAACTTGTCAACGTGTCAAGGCGGAGCATCAAGTGCCAAAAGGTCCATTGCAACCACTTGAAATTCTAGAATGGAAGTGGGAGCACATTACCATGGATTTCGTTACTGGTATTCCCAAGGTTTCTCAAGGCATAGATGTAATTTGGGTCATTGTCGATAGATTGACCAAATCTGCTCATTTCTTACCTATATGAGAAATTTTTTCACTTGAACGTCTTGCTCGTATATACATAAATGAGATTGTAAGACTGCATGGTATGCCAGTATCCATAGTTTTTGATCGAGACACAAGATTCACTTCACGATTTTGGGTTAGATTGCAAAAACCTATGGACACTGATTTAAGATTCAGTTCGGCATACCATCCTCAAACAGACGGGCAGTCGGAGAGGACTATTCAAACCCTTGAAGATCTATTAATACTCTGTGTCCTTGACTTTAAAGGAAGTTGGGACAAGTTCTTGCCATTGGTGGAATTCTCCTACAACAACAGATATCAAGCAAGTATTGGCATGGCTCCATTCGAGGCATTGTATGGACGCAAGTGTAGTTCTCCAGTATGCTGGGATGAGGTAGGTGAAGTAACGTTGTTGGGTTCAAAATTGGTATGCATGACAATGGAAAAAATTCAAATGATCCGGCAATGTATAAAAACCTCACAAGATCGACAAAAGAGTTATGTTGATCTTCATCGAAATGACGTGGAATTCAATGTGGGAGATCATGTGTTGTTACGTGTTGCTCCATGGAAAGGAGTTACAAGATTTGGAAAGAGTAAAAAGCTCAATCCTCAATTCATTAGGCCATTCGAAATCCTCAATCGAGTAGAAACTATGGCCTATAGACTCGCCTTGCCGCCAAGTATGTCTCGTGTTCATAACGTTTTTCACATATCTATGTTACATAAATATGTGGAAGACCCGAACCACATTATTGAATTAGAACCGAACGAGATAGCGAAAGATTTAACGTAGGAAGATGTACTTGTTAAAATCTTGGATAAGAAGGAACATATTTTATGCTCCAAGGTTATACCTCAAGTCAAAGTTTTGTGAAAAAATCACGATATTGAGAAAATAACCTGGGAGTTAGAATCTGAAATGAAGTCAAGGTATCCTTACCTCTTCGACATATCAGGTACGCACCCCAATTTCGAGGACGAAATTTCATAAGAAGGGGAGGTTATAAGACCCCAACTTTTATGAATAAAGATTTAATTTCTCGAAATATATTTTTTAATATTATGGTGTGGATTTGATATAATAGTTATGGTTAATATTTATAAATTTTTCAAAGTAAGCAAGTTGTCATAAAATATTATTTTGGTCGGGAAATATTCGTTTTATCAGGGAATATTTGTACGACGGCACAATTATTGGTGGACCCCACAACGAAATTACTGTCGGAGTTAGAAAACGATAGAAATATCTTTTTATAAAAATAACGGCGAAAGTTTTACCGTTAAACTGTTGAAATACCCGGTGGTAAAAGTACAGTAATACGCGTGGTTGCATAGTAGCACACAGTGTTGTACAGTATCTTTAATTATTGATGCTTACGTGAGAAGTCACTCAGTTTTATTCAATTATTGCCACAGTAATTGCTGCATAGTATCTCTCATATTAATGATTCAATTATTGTCACAGTATTATCTGCATAATATTTTATATTATTAAATCAATAATTGAGACGACAAAGTTATTCATATTATTATTTGTATTATTGACGATTTCTAGAAAGTTTTGTCGAGGAAAGAGGTTTGGTCACCTAATTGCGCGCCAATAGAGAGAAATCCTTATCGGAAAGCCCCCTCTTTCTTGGGAATGATCTGGTTATTAAATATTGTGAGTTATAATATTAATGATGAATAAGTTCATGTTGATTAAAGATGTTTTTTCATTTAGTTTTCTTTAATTCTTTCGTGACCTAATTACCCTCAAAGGGGGTAATTCTATGATTTGCTGGTTTTGTTATTATTGACCAAACTGGCAATTAATCGGATAAATGGGCAATTAATTGCTATTGGTTCACATGCAAATTATTGTTGGTTCACATGTATGGAACTATTGGTTCACATGCATATACTATTAGGGGAGGTGGTGCAAGATTTATAATACTTGTAGGGCTAAATTAAAAATAAAGGTAAAGATGAAGGTACTATACTGTAATAATTCGAGCCCCTAAACGTGCAATTATTAAAACTATATTTTTCTATAAATAGAAGCTCATTTCTTCTTTTATTCTTGATCTAATCAGGTATTTTCTTCAATTAAAGATGTCAGCCAACCGAAGTTGGATGTATCGTAGGATTAAGATTGATGGGAGGGGATTAGTTGATGCTTACCGTGAAGGGGTGTCCAATTTTATGAACAAAGCAATAGAACATGTTGATGATCTGAATGGAAAGATGAGATGCCCATGTTTCAAGTGTAAGAACATGATATGGAAGACTGCTGATGAAGTTAAATTTGACTTATATTCACGTGGGTTTGTGGATGGGTATTCGCTATGGATTCATCATAGGGAATCAGCTGAGTTTAGAGAACAGACAGATAGTACTGTAGACCAATCGATTCACGAGGATTCGTAATCAGATAACTATGATGTCGTGTAGATGTTGCTTGATGCGTGTGGCCCTGCCAATAGTGACTGGGCTAAAAATGAGTATGCGTCAAGCAGTGCTCAGAAAAAGCTAAATGATTCAGCAGCTATTTTTTGCAATTTGCTATCTGAATCAGGTGTTCCATTGTATCCTGGAAATGACAAGCACACCAAGCTTTCTGCAGTTACGAAGCTTTTACATTTCAAGAATGAGCATGACTGCAGTGAGAAAGATTCAATGATTTGCTTGATATTCTCAGCGAGTTCTTACCTAGGAATAATACTCTGGCCGCGAATTAATATGAAGTGAAGAAGATGGTTAAGGGGTTGAATCTCGGGTATGAGAAGATCGATGCTTATGAGTAGGATTGCATGTTATACTATGGGGAGGACAAAGATAAGGTGCAATGTGATATCTGCAACTCGCCAAGGTATAAGATCACAAAACGTGGGGGAAGGAGAAACATGTACCAAAGAAGATTTTACGGTACTTTCTTCTTGCGTCAAGGTTGCAGCGGCTATTCATGTCTACGCACACTACTCAACATATGAGTTGGCATAAAACAAGAGATGTCGTGCCTGGTCAGCTGACTCACCTAGCAGATGGAGATGAATGGAAGAATTTTGATGCCAATTTTCCTCAATTTGCCGACAAAGTTAGGAATGTCAGGCTTGGCATAGCTACAGATGGCTTTTGTCCATTTAATAATTTTAGTTAGCCTTACTCTATTTGGCCAGTGATTATGGTAGCTTACAATCTTCCATTATCAATGTGCATGAGGGATCCATATCTTTTCTTAACCTTACTTATACTGGGGGATAAGAGTCCTACAAAAGACATTAACGTGTACCTTAGCTTAGGCCGTTAGTCGATGAACTTAAGATGATGTGGGAAACATGTGTTCAGACTTTTGATAAATCTGTTGGGCAGGATTTTGTGATGAAGGCAGCCTTGTTGTGGACTATCACTGACTTTTCGGTACTAGGGATGATTAGTAGTTGGTCGACTCATGGTAAGTTTTCATGCCCAGTCTATATGGGGGATGTACAAGGCACTCAACTACGTCATGGCCAAAAAACTAATTTCTTTGGAACTGCTCGTAGATTCTTGCCTGTTGAGCACAATTATAGAAAGATGTCTACACAGTTCAATAGAAAGACAGAGAAGAAGGGGGTTGTTGGTCGCTTATCGGGCAGATACCTATTGGGCTGGCTAAATGATCTAACATTTCCATCGCCTGGGAAGGAGCATGGTAAGTTGAGAGCTATAGGATATGGGAAAAGTCATAATTGGACACACTCGCCGATTTGGTTTGAGTTGCTATACTGGGTCATACTAGCACTTCGTCATTATATAGATGTCATGCATACAGAAAAGAATATATTCGAGAACTTGTTTTACACCGTACTAGATACGAGTGGTAAAATAAAAGACAATGATAAAGCACGTAAAGACTTGGAGGAAATGAATATCAGGCTGGAATTGTGGCTTCAACCTAACAATACAAAACTAAAAGCTCCATTTTATCTTACCAAGCAGCAGGTTAAAAACATTTGCAAGTGGCTTAGCGCATTGAAGCTCCAAGATGGATATGCTTCTAACATATCTCGTTGTACTAAGGTTGAGCAGTTAACAATTATTGGGTTCAAAAGTCACGACTATTATGTATTCATGTAGAAGTTGATGCCAATTGCATTTCGTGAGGTGTTACCCAGGAATATTAATGATACTTTTACCACACTTTCAAATTTCTTTCAAGATATTTGCTCAACTGTTATAAGGTATAGTGATGTGGAGCAGATGGAGAAAGACATAGTGTTGACAATGTGCAAGCTTGAAATGATCTTACCGCCGGGGTTCTTTGACAGTATGAAACATTTGCCTATTCATCTACCATATGAACTTAAGCTTGGAGGACTGGTGCAATATCGATGGATGTATCCATTTGAGAGGTAATATCACATACATTGTGCAATATTCGTCATCTTTATAATTAACTTATCAGGTAATATCACATACTGTCATATTTCAGGTATATGCGTCGATTAAAGCAGAAAGTTAAAAATAAAGCTCGTGTAGAGGGTTCTATTGTTGAACGCTATACGGAGGAAGAGCTTGTCAACTTCTGCTCGTTGTACTTTGATGATGTAGTCACAACGAAGCACAACCGTTTAAGTAGGAATGAGGTCGCCGATCCTTCTGGTCGTGCTGATGATGAGTTGGTTGTATTCACTTATCCAGCTAAACCATTTGGACATGAGACAAAGACATACCTAACCGATAAAGATTTAAAGATTGTCTCTATATATGTGCTTCTAAATATGCCTGAAGTATCATCGTACATCAAGTTTGTATTATTACAAGTTGAAAATGATTTATCTAACCTTAATCAACGATTAAACAATTGCCATATTATTGTACGCAGTTCATTCGAATTGGAAGCGCATGCTTCTAACCCAGGGTTGACTACATCACAGATGGAAGCATTCACTAATGCAAATTTTTATCAGTGGTTTAAGAGAAGGGTCGAAGAAGAGAATGCGTATGAGCATTTTAGAGATGTCATTTTATGCCCGTACAAACTTATTAGTTCATTTTCAGGTTGCATCGTGAATGGGTATAGATTCAAGGTTGATGACGTGAATGAATTGACATAAGTCAACTCTGGTGTTGTCGTGTTGGGAAGTTGTTACGGAGATTCTGAGTCCAATTACTATGGAAGATTAGAGGAAGTTGTTGTGCTCAATTATTCAGTGAAACAACACAGGTCAAATCTCGAGTCCGAATAAATCTCGGGTCAAATCCTAAGTCCGAATCGAATCAAATTCATCAAAATAAGGCCTCAAACCACTGGCCCAATAGTATCTTCTTGGGTCATCTTAGTCCACCACAGGCTCCCAAAAGGTCATGACTTGAAGGTACTATTGGTAGTAACTTATTTCTTTATATGCAAACAAATTTTTTCCCTATCTTTCGATGTGGGACTAGGGTGTTACAAACTCCCCCACTTAAATTTTTGACGTCCCCATCAGAAACGATCACACACACGGCCCAAAGATCTTTGACTCTCTAGCCATTGTGGGATAATACTAGCTGGCTTCGTGTCCCCACCTCCGGACCTCCATCTCTCCATTATGGGATAATACCACTAGCCTTCGTGTCCCCACCTTCGGCAACCTGATCGGATGACCCGACCCGAGCTTTTGAGAGTCGGCTCTGATACCATATGAAATAACCCGGGTCAAATCCCAAGTCCAGAACAAATCTTGGGTCAAATCCCAAGTCCGAATCGAATCAAATTCATCAAAATAAGGCCTCAAACCACTGACCCAATAGTATCTTCTTGGGTCATCTTAGCCCACCATAGGCTCCTAAAAGGTCATTACTTGAAGGTACTATTGGTAGTAACTTATTTCCTTATATGCAGACAAATTTTTTTCTTATCTTTCGATGTGGGACTAGGGTGTTACATTCAGGGTCCAAAAAGGTCGTTACATTTAAGTATTGCTTGTAAAATCCTGAATTTTATGAAATGAAAGTATTCAATTTTCTTATAATTATTATTTTATTTAGTAAATGGTTAAATTGATAAAACGTTAAAGTTAAGGGTTATATGTGAAAATTTTGCAAAGTAAGCAAGTTGTCATAAAATATTCGTTTGGTCGGGGAATATTCTTTTTGTCTGGTGGACCCCACAACGGAGGTATTGTCGGAGTTAGAAAACGATAGAAATATCTTTTTATAAAAATAACGGCAAAAGTGTTACCGTTAAACTGTTAAAATACCCGGTGGTAAAAATACAGTAATGCACATGGTTGTATAGTAGCACACGGTATTGATTATTGATGCTTACGTGAGAAATCACTCAGTTATACTCAATTATTGCTACAGTAATTGCTGATAATATCTTTCATATTATTGTCATAGTATCATCTGCATAATATTTTATACTATTAAATCAATAATTGAGATGACAAAGTTATTTATATTATTATTTGTATTATTGACGATGTCTAGAAAGTTCTACCGAGGAAAGGGGTTTGGTCACCTAATTGCATGCCAATAGGGAGAAATCCTTATCAGAAAGCCCCCTCTTTTCTGGGAATGATCTGGTTGTTAAATATTGTGAGTTATAATATTAATGATGAATAAGTTCGTGTTTATTAAAGATGTTTGTTCATTTAGTTTTCTTTAATTCATCCGTGACCCAATTACACTCAAAGGAGGCATTTCTGTGATTGGTTGGTTTTATTGACCAAACGGGCAATTAATCGGATAAATGAGCAATTAATTACTATTAGTTCATATGCATATAACTATTTGTTCACATGAATGGAACTATTGATTCACATGCATGTACTATTAGGGGAGGTGGTGCAAGTTTGATAATACTTGTAGGACTAAATTAAAAATGGAGGTAAAAATGAAGGTACTATACTGTAATAATTTGAGCCACAAAATGTGCAACTTAAAACATCACTTAAGTCAAGCATTGAAGCTTAATACATTTCATACACATATGCTTAAGGGTTCAGATTAAAATTTAAACAGTCAAGCAACACTGCCCTGCAGCGCAGCTGCGCTACAGTTTGGCCTAGGATGGGCGCAGCTGCGCCGTCCCCTGGCCAAACCAGATTTGAAACTTTATTTCCCAGTTTACACCTCATTACTTACCATGCTAACACATAACACATACACATACACACATTAAGATGTCTTGGTCCAAGTTTGGTGCCTCTTGTGTTTACTTCAAGTTATTTTTACACTTCATAGCTTTATTGCCATTTATTTCACGGCTAAGAGAGTTCATGCAACAAGTGTCTAACTATGTAACCAATAACGATGTTAAACAACTTTTAATATACATGCTCACATGTATTCATCTTATCTACATATGACTAGCATAGTTTATTACTTGAAAACTTACTTTTAAAACATGCTTGAATGACTTTTATTGTGTCAAACTAAATAAGTGCACTTATAGGCCATGTTTAATGACATAAATACTATTAGCCTACCATCATACAAATTCAGAGGGTAGACAACACAATGCTCATAGATATAAATTTTCAAAGCGTTCAAGTTCACTTTTAAAAGTCATTCTAGACCAAGTTAAAGCAACTTGGTGCAACTTAAATCTCATTTCATAGCTAACTAAGCCATGCACGTATGTTATCACATTTAGAACTTTAAGTACACAAGTTCCTTCAAGTTTGTTCTCAAGTTTCAAGTTTTCTTTAGAAATATACACTAAAGTGACTAAGAGGTTCATGGTATTCAAAGGGGCTTGAAACCACATGTCATACCTATTTACATGCATAACTAAGTCAAACAAATCATGCAAGGCAACTTCGAATCACATGTCATACTTATGTATATGCATGATTAAGCCACTTACACAAGCTACAAATATCAGAATTCAAAAGACTCAAGGTTCGTCTATATTTATTTTTAAAGTTTTCTTTAAAACTATACTAAATCGTACTAAGGCAATTCATTATAAGTAAGATAGCCTTAAACCACATGTACTACTTATTGTTATCTATAACCAAGTTAAACCATCATGCTTGTAATAACAAAAAGTTAGTATTTCTTTCTGGTGCATAGCACAGCTGCGCTGTTTTATACTATGGGAGCGGCGCAACTGCGCTGCTCCATAGCATTCTCAGAAACTGTATCCGGCGCAGCTGCACTGGAATGTCCTACAGAATGGGTGCAGCTGCGCCCTTTCTAGACAGCTCTAGAAATGGCTTTGCTTCTGCAGAAACCAAAACCTAAACACATAATTCCTCGATTATCATGCTTAAAATCAACCACATTGGTTTCATACATGTATATAATACTCAAATAATAAGCTAGTAATTCACAAACTCTATAAACAACCAATTTAATTACTCAAATTCATAGTTTAGGCTATTTTTCTATAATTTCACATGTTTAGGGAATTTCATCACCACAGATTCGTTTCTAAACCAAATTAGTTAGTTTAACTTTCGTTGTTTTCATATTTAACTGTATTATCAATATCTAACAACAATTCATGGATTACAACAATCCTTAGCTATCAATTTTTTTTGATTCAAAAGCAAGTATTTCTTGTCATTACTAATAAATTGCAAAACTTAGGAATCAAGAGCATATATGTTAATATTATTACCTCTTAATTGCTTGAATTTGCTAACTATAGCTCTTCAATCCTCCAATTGCTCTCAATTCTACTAACCTTTTATAGTCAATTTCTCAGATACTTAACCAACGTGAATGAGAAGAAGGAGACTCTATTTATAGAGATTTCAATACACAGACAATACATTTACATTATGTTTTGAACTAGCAGGGAGAAGAAGAAACCAAAGGACAATGGAGAGTTGGTCACCAACTCCCTCTTCCTCTATTCCTCTCTTCATCATCACCTCTAATTAGCCATTACCGAGTTTGAGAAATAGAGGGGTAGGCCACTGGCCTATACACGACTGATAATTATTTGGGAAAATGAATTTGGGATAAGCTCTATTTCTTCCTTACTTATTAGTAAAATGGTCCCCATTCTACTAAAGTTAATTCCTTTTGGGCTTATTAAATTAATTATAATGACTTAGCTTTACTACATTAAATTAAGTTATGGGCACATATATACACATATATATGTACATACACACATATAGGAAGTATACTTATATTTTAAATATATATCAATATATAATCTTATATCACATGCACATTGGGCTAGTCCAAATAATATTTTAATTGGGCTAAATATAATTCAGTTGGGTACTCTCAACCCATTATTTCCCATCATATATAAATATCACAATGATTAATTAATATTAATCATTTATTCCCTTACCATTATTTCTCTTTTAATAATTTCAGTTAAACCTTTAGTCTGATTTAACTTTAATACTCATGCCACACAAGGCTCATTTATCCCACTTACTAGAGTTATATAATTCAAGCTCATAATCTCAACAATAAAATATTAGGGGTCTAGGTCACGTATGGCTTTTCTCCAATTTCACGTTATTTTAATATTCATTTAATATAAAGTTTGTGTGACACACTTTACCTTAATGCTAAATTATTTAGCTCTTACTTTAAATAATTACACACTTGTAATATATAGAACTACTATACTAGGCTTTATGAATTTTATACTCATAACACATTTATTTAAGAAAATCATTTCCTTAGAATAATTAGTATGTACAGAACTAATTATTATACCATAATTCTTCAATTCCTTTTCTTCCATAAATTGCCCCAACACATTTTCAATTGGCCATAACTTAAATATTAACTTAATGCATAAATTTCTAACCAATATTTATTTATAATTATATTGGTTTTCTTCTTTTATTAATCAATTCTCTTTCAAATATTAACCCTTTTATATATCACAATACTATGTAATATATATAAAATATCAAATTTTAATTAACATATTTGTGACGTCCCCAAAATAGGTATAGATCACCCATCTTGGGTCGCCAAATACATGGTACAAAATTTAAATACAAACTTAATTAATACAATTGTTGTGTAAAATACGACAAAACATAGCTGAGTTTTTACACGAATATTATCTCATAGACAATATCCAAACTCAAATTCAATCCTCATTACATTTATTATCACACTAATTAGTGAGGACTACTAAAACAACCATCTCGGACCATCACTCCGTTCCCCGACTAGTCCCGGTTACGTTCTCATTTCCTGAAGAGAACAATGAAAGCAAAAGGGTGAGCTCAACTAGCCAGTAAGAAATATTATGACTAAGATAATGCAGAATAAATTATAGTTAGCCTTCAACAGTGTTAAACTGATAAAATACAATTAACATCAAGTTTAACTGCAGCGAAACAAACAATCCATTAGAAGAGTCAAGTAGAGCATGATATCTACTATTTTCTATGATTTAAAAAGTTTATCATCAATTTTATCGCCAGCTTAATAAATAAACCACATCATCGAATCATCCCTACACTACCGGCCAAAGATATTTATTAGTATCACGACCACAAATTATTCATGCACTACAGGCCAAGGATATTCGTGTTTTCACCAATGGTCATGATCATACTGAAAAATTTCTGGTCATAATCATACCAACAACTGTCCATCAATGCACTACGGGCCAATGAGGACTTTTACACATCATTTGTAACATTAGGCGTCATGATTACACCGAATAATCTCTGGTCATAATCATTCCAATCAACAGTTCATCTATACACTACGGGCCAAAGAGGACTTTTATCATAATATAAGTATGAGGATGATGACAATGATATAAGAATTCAATCAAACGAGTTCAAGGATAAATATTAAAGACTTTAAATTTATCCAGAGTTTAAAAATATCCAAATTGTCAACATGATTTTGCTTTGTGGAGTAAAATTCAAGAATAATATCCATGTATAAAAAATAATCTTGGACAGAAAAGAAATCAATTTTTTGTCGTGAATAGTACCCCTTGAATAGTACTTTAAGAATAGTACCCCGTGAATAGTACTTCGAAAATAGTATCCCGATATGAAAAATGTCCCGAATACCCGAGTGAATAATACTCAAGTGAATAGTACTCGAGTGAATAGTAACCTATAAATAGTAACTCGTAAATAGTGCCCCGGTATGAAAAGTACCCCGAGTACCCAAGTGAATAATATTCGAGTGAATAGTAACTTGTGAATAGTATGTCGGGTGAAAATATTGATATTTAATAAGAAAATTCAGATCAATATTCCAATGAAACGATACTGGATGAAGTGCAAAACTCAAGGATATTCCACTAATTTCAGGGATTATAGAAGCAATACTTACCATAGTAAGTTTAGATTTAAGAATATGAAAAGAAATAACATACGAAACTACAAATGGATTTTCACCTGTCATGCGGTACGTAATCCCCGTAGACAGGTTATTTAGATATATTAAAGGATGAATACGAAAAATAGTATTCCTTATGAATACGAAAGAAATAATACCCCTTACGAATACAAAAAAAAGTAACACCCCTTACGAATACAATAAATAATATCCCTTACCTTAGTAGAAGACTGGATACTGCAATAGTGAAGTAGCAGAATACTCTTCTTCTTTCTCTCTATAGTTTCTCTCTCTATAGCTTCTTTTGTGAGTCTCAGTGAATTTGTGAGAATGAAAGAAAAATTAAGCTTCTATTTATAGGAAAATGGACTAAATAGTGACTGATTCATGAATGGTCCAGATTGATTTACCATTAGAACGGACGGTCCATATTAATTACTATTAAAACCACAACCGACGGTCCATATTGATTTACTATTAAAATCACAACTGACGGTCCAAATTGATTTATTAAAACCACCACCTGCGGTCCAGATTGATTTACTATTAAAATCACCACCGACAGTCCAGATTAATTTACTATTAAAACCACCATCAATGGTCTAGATTGATTTACTTATTATACTTTGGTACCCTAAAGTTTTCCAAGTTTACATTATTCCCCTCTAACTTTTATAATTCACTTATCTTCAATAAATATATTTTTAATATATTAACAATTATTCATCATTAATATTACAACTCACAATATTTAACAACCAGATCATTCCCAGGAAAGAGGGAGCTTTTCGACAAGGATTTTTTCCTATTGGCACGCAATTAAGTGACCAAATCTCTCCTCGACAGAACTTTCTAGACATCGTCAATATTGCAAATAATAATATGAATAACTTTGTCATCTCAATTATTGATTTAATAATATAAAATATTATACAGATGATATTGTGATAATAATTGAATCAATAATATGAGATATTATGCAGCAATTACTGTTGCAATATTTGAATAAACTGAGTGACTTCTTACATAAGCATCAATAATCAATACCGTATGCTACTATGTAACCACGCGTATTACTGTACTTTTACCGCCGGGTATTTCAATAGTTAACGGTAAAACTTTCGCCATTATTTTTATAAAAAGATATTTCTGTCGTTTTCTAACTTCGATAGTTATTTCGTTGTGGGGTCCACCAATGATGGTGCCGTCATACGGATATTTCCTGACACAACGAATATTTTATATCAACTTGCTTACTTTGCAAAATTTTTAAATATCACCCTTAACTTTAACTTTTTATCAATTTAACCATTTATTAAATAGAATAATAATTATAAGAAAATTGAATACTTTCATTTCATAAAATTTGGGGTCTTACAATCTCCCCTCCTTATAAAATTTTGCCCAAATTTACGTACGTGCATGGTATGTCGAAGAGGTGAGGATACCTTGATTTCATTTCATATTCTAACTCTCATGTCATTTCCTCAACATCGTGGTTTTTTCACAAAACGTTGACTTGAGGTATAACCTTGGAGCGTAGAATATGCTCCTTCTTATCCAAGATCTTGACAAGTACCTTCTCATACGTTAAATCTTCAGCTATCTCGTCCGGTTCTAATTCAATAATATGGTTCAGGTAGTCCACATATTTACGTAACATCGATATGAGAAAAATGTTATGAACATGCGACATACTTGACGATAAAGTGAGTCTATAGGCCATAGTTCCTACTCGATCGAGGATTTTAAATAGACCAATAAATTGAGGGTTTGAGCTTTCCTCACTTCATCGACTCTTTCTTCTATAATAACGCCTTCTTGAACCTTCTTCTTCACATTCATCAGCTCGGAGTCTGTAGCTTGAACAATTTTAATTTTATTGATTAAAGTCGATTCTAATCATATATTCGCTATCTTCACGTAGGTTCTTGGAGTATTTAACTCTATCTCCATCTTTTGTAAGTCGTACGAAATAGGTGTTTGTGTTAACAATATCGTACTCTTAAACGCATACGATCTTTTACTTAACGCGTCAGCTACCACGTTCGCTTTTCTAGGATGGTATTGAATGGTATGATCGTAATCTTTCAACAGCTCGAGCCAACGTCTTTGGTGCATATTACGTTCGTTCTGGGTGAAGAAATATTTGAGGGTTTTAGAAATGGGTTTAAGGTCGATACAAAATTCAATTTCACACTCTGGGTAGGCTAGGAAGTTCTTCGGGGATTACATCAGGAAATTTATTAACAACAGAAATATCATTCAAATCTGACGTATTTTTGTTTAAATCTATGACATAGGCTAAGAAAGCTTGACATCCGTTTTTTAATAAACGAATAGTTTTATGGCTTGATATGACAGGGATTTACTTTAGTGGTCTGGTTGCTTAAATTTGCATAATAGGTTGGTTAGGAATATGAAAGCTAATAACCTTACGAAAATAATCAATAATGAGTAGTTAACTAATCAATTTCTAAAATCACATCGAATGCAAGTATTTTCAAAGAGATAAGATCGACAAGTAACGTGCGGTTGCCGATTTAAATCAAACAAGACTTATAAACAGTGGATGTAATGAAAGTTTCTCCTAACGGAGTTTCAACAGATAAGTCAAAGTCTAATTTCTCCGGAGTTAAATTTAAACGTTGAGCACAAGTAGGAGAAATAAAAGAATTGGTAGAACCAGCATCTAATAAGGTATAGACTTCGCAAGAGTTTATGATTAACTTACCCGTGATAACTTTGTTAGGGTTCCTCAACAAACGCTCTCACTTAAACTACCGGCTTTAACTTATCTGGGACAGCCTTTGGCGTCACCATCCTAGCTGGACTTGACTTCACTACACGACAAAATCGAGCTAGGTGACCTTCTCTTCCACAATTGAAACACGCTTTGGGTTGTTGCGTAAAGTTTGGACAGATGTGTCCCTCCTGTCCGCATTTAAAACATACGACCGGTGGTCGTTCTTCTTTCTTGGAAATGGGTGCTGGTGCTGCTATCTTTCAATCATTGTTGAACCTTCTCTTCTTGAAATTCCACTTCTATTATCTTGGCCATGATTACCACTGAAGTGGTTACCATTTTTGGCATGATAATTTCCTCCATAATGGTTATCGTTGTTCCGATGGTCGTTGCCACCGGTACGATTATTATCGTGTTATTGGTCGTTACCTTTTAGTTGGGCTGACTCATTATCGCACTCCAATAACTGAGCCATATTCACAACATCTGAATACAAACAAAGTTTGTGAGAAATGAGGTATTGACATATTTTGGGTTTCAAACCTCTTAGAAACATTCGCGTCATTCGCTCCTCATTATCTACTAAATGGGATACAAACCGGGATAACTCCACAAACTTAGCCTCGTACTGCGATACGGTCATATTGTTTTGCTCCAGCTTGATGAATTCCACTTCCTTCACGTGACGAATACTTTTAGGAAAGTACTTGTCATTGAATAATTCTTAGAACTTCTCCCAAGACATTTTTAGTACGGAAGGTTGAGTACATTTTACAGATTTCCACTAGTAATCTTCCTCTCCTCTCAATATAAAGGTGACAAAGGGAACTTTTTGCTTCTTGGAGCATCCCAAGATATCAAATATCTTGGTGATCTGCTTTATCCACGTCTCTACCTTAATGGTTCTGGCTTTCCCAAAAACTCCTGTGGTCCTAGCTCCTTGAACTGCTTAGCAGTGACCATCCAAGAGTTTCCAGTGTTTTCACCTGCATTTTGAATAGGAGTCTCTCTTGTTTGGTTTTGCATAAATTCTAAAAAGTTCCTAAACATACCATCGTTCGTCATTTGGTCGGTGTTGTTGTTTACACGAGAATTATTGCCTTCTTGATGCACATTATCCTGGTTATAGATCGTCGGTGACTCAACGGTCTCATGTGCTTCATTTCTTATCTCAACATTTTTAGATGCCATTCTCAAACATTGTCACAAAACAAGGGTTAATTTACATGCCACATATTATCCCTATACTCTGACCAACCAATTAAATAACAAATAAACTTAGGTAGGTCATATTAGCGAAGGAATAACTTGTCTCTCCCCTCCTAGTTCTAGTCTCACATCTTAGCTAGGGATCATATCCCTAAGCTTTGATACCAACTGTGACACCCCCAAAATAGGTATACAATACCCGTCTTGGGTCGCCAAATACATGGTTCAAAATTCAAATACAAACTTAATTAATACAACTGTCGTGTAAAATACGACAAAACATAGCCGAGTTTATACACGAATATTGTCTCATAGACAATATCCAATCTTAAATTCAGTCCTCGTTACATTTATTATCAAACTAAATAGTGAGGACTACTAAAAAAAATATCTTGGACCATCACTCCGTTCCCTGACTAGTCCCGGCTACGTTCTCATTTTCTAAAGAGAGCAATGAAAGCAAAAGGGTGAGCTCAACTAGCCCAGTAAGACGAAGATAATGCAGAATAAATTATCGTTAGCCTTCAATAGTGTTAAACTGATAAAATACAATAAACATCAAGTTTAACTGCAGTGGAACAAATAATCCATTAGAAGAGTCAAGTAGAGCATAATATCTACTATCTTCTATGATTTAAAAAGTTTATCATCAATTTTATAGCTGAGACTCAGCTTAATAAATAAACATCATCGAATTATCCCTGCACTACAGGCCAAGGATATTCATTAGTATCACGACCACAAATTATCCATGCACTATGGCCCAAGGGTATTCGTGTTTTCACTAATGGTCATGATCATACCGAAAAATCTCTGGTCATAATCATACCAACAACTGTCCATCTATGCACTACGGGCCAATGAAGACTTTTATCACATCATTTGTAACATTACGGGTCATGATTACACCGAATAATCTCGGGTCATAATCATACCAATCAACAGTTCATCTATACACTACGGGCCAAAGATGACTTTTATCACAATATAAGCATGAGGATGATGACAGTGATATAAGAATTAAATCAAACGAGATCAAGGATAAATATTAAAGACTTTAAATTTATTCAGAGTTTAACTTTGTGGAGTAAAATTCAAGAATAATATCAATGTATCAAAAATAATCTTGGACAGAAAAGAAATCAATTTTTTTTTATCGTGAATAGTGTCCCGTGAATAGTACTTCAGGAATAGTACCCCGGCATGAAAAATATCCCGAACACCCTAGTGAATAGTACCTAATTGAATTGTAACCCGTGAATATTACCCCGGTATAAAAAGTACTCCGAATACCTGAGTGAATAATATTCGAGTGAATAGTAACTCATGAATAGTACCCCGGGTGAAAATAATTATATTTAATAAGAAAGTTCATATCAATATTCCAATAAAACGATACTGGATGAAGCGCAAAACTCAAGAATATTCCACTAATTTCAGGGATTATAGAAGCAATACTTACCATAGTAAGTTTAGATTTAAGAATATGAAAAGAAATAACATACGAAACTGCAAATGGATTTTCACCTGTCATGCGGTACGTAATCCGCGTAGACAGGTTATTGTAATATATTAAAGGATGAATACGAAAAATAGTATTCCTTATGAATAGGAAAGAAATAATACCCCTTACGAATACATAAAAAATAACACCCCTTACGAATACAACAAATAATATCCCTTACCTTAGTAGAAGACTGGATACTGCAATAGTAAAGTAGCAGAATACTCTTCTTCTTTCTCTTTATAGTTTCTCTCTCTATAGCTTCTCTTATGAGTCTCAGTGAATTGGTGAGAATGAAAGAAAAATTAAGCTTCTATTTATAAGAGAATGGACTAAATAGTAACTGATTCATGAACGGTCCAGATTGATTTACTATTAGAACGGACGGTCCATATTGATTACTATTAAAACCACAACCGACGGTCCATATTGATTTACTATTAAAACCACAACCGGCGGTCCAGATTGATTACTATTAAAACCACCACCGACGATCCAGATTAATTTACTATTAAAACCACCATTAATGGTCCCGATTGATTTACTTATTACACTTTGGTACCCTAAAGTTTTCTAAGTTTACATTATTCCCCTCTAACTTTTGTAATTCACTTATCTTCAATAAATACATTTTTAATATATTAACAATTATTCATTATTAATATTACAACTCACAATATTTAACAACCAGATCATTCCCAGAAAAGAGGGGGCTTTCCGATAAGGATTTCTCCCTATTGACGCGCAATTAGGTGATCAAACCTCTCCTCGACAGAACTTTCTAGACATCGTCAGTATTGCAAATAATAATATGAATAACTTTGTCATCTCAATTATTGATTTAATAATATAAAATATTATGCAGATGATATTGTGACAATAATTAAATCAATAATATGAGATACTATGCAGCAATTACTGTTACAATATTTGAATAAACTGAGTGGCTTCTTACATATGCATCAATAATCAATATCGTGTGCTACTATACAACCACGCGTATTACTGTACTTTTACCACCGGGTATTTCAACAGTTAACAGTAAAACTTTTGCCGTTATTTTTATAAAAAGATATTTCTGTCGTTTTCTAACTCCGACAGTTATTCCGTTGTGGGGTCCACCAATGATGGTGTCGTCGTACGGATATTCCCTGACACAACGAATATTTTATATCAACTTGATTACTTTGTAAAATTTTTAAATATCACCCTTAACTTTAACCTTTTATCAATTTAACCATTTATTAAATAGAATAATAATTATAAGAAAATTGAATACTTTCATTTCATAAAATTCGGGGTCTTACAATATTCCTTTCATCCTCTTATATAAAACACATATATTAATTCACAGTCTTATGTAAGTGAATTTACTCTTTTTCATTTACTATCACGCCTCTACCACACAATGCTTTATAATATAATATTCCATAATATCACTTAATTATCCAATATTTATTTCGAGTTAATTAATTCCATAACTAATTCTCATCCAATTCATGTTTTACTATCTCAATCCATTCTAGGACAACTTAAACACCAATAATGACTTTTATTACACATATGAGTCCTTAATATACATGTCTTGAAATTCAAATTTCACAAACATACTCAGAACCTTCTGTATTATTAACTGCGCCGGTCATAAGCTTGGATGCGTCACCTCAAGTTCAGACGCAGACAAGTTATACTTTAGCATAATAGAATCTAAATTCTTAAATACTTTGCACATCCTTCTTAAGTGTTAACTCGTCTAAACTCAATCTCCCCTTTGATTTCACATCATTGATTACTACTTTCTTTAATAATTTAAAGATCAAACTTCAAGTTTTAAAACTCTATTTTTCCTTAATAGTTTAACCAACTATAAAATCTCATTTATGTGTTTCTTTCCACCAATAACGCAAAAATTCAAAATATATAACACCTATATATTCTTATTCAAACCTGACATATCTTATAATAAGAATTTTATTTACTAAATTCTTATTTTAATAATTTTTAAAAATTCAGGATTTCACAGTTGAAGCATAAGAAATCTTACTCACATAGTCTCTCTCCTCAGATGTCTTTGGGGCTTGTTTCTTGAAGAGATGTATTCCATGGCTCATCGGCATGAGACTTCTTTTGGAATCTTCTATGCTAAACCTCTTTAGCATCGAGTCAATGTACGTTCCTTGGGACAAGCCAAGCATCCTTTTAGATCTATCTCTATTGATCTTTATCCCCAAAATATAAGATGCTTATCCCAAGTTCTTCATGGAGAAGTGTTTAGATAACCAGATTTTAATCGATTGTAGCATAGGAATATCATTCCCTATCAGTAATATATCATTAACATATAATACAAGGAATGAAACAACGCTCCCACTAACCTTCTTGTACACACATGGTTTATTTTCATTTTTAATAAAATCAAACTCTTTGATTGTCTCATCAAATTGGATGTTCCACCTACGAGAAGCTTGTTTCAATCCATAAATGAATCCTTGGAGCTTATAGACTTGATTTGTTCCATCCGTTGAAACAAATCCCTCTGGTTGTGTCATATACATATCCTCCTCAAGTTTCCCATTAAGGAATGTCGTTTTCACGTCCATCTGCCAAATTTCGTAATTGTAGTAAGCTGCAATCGCAAACAAAATTCGCATGGACTTGAGCATAGCTACTGGTGATAAGATTTCATCATAGTCAATTTCTTGTCTTTGTTTGAAACCTTTTGCAACCAGTCGGGCCTTATAGGTCTCTACCTTGCCATCCGCTCCAGTCTTCCTTTTAAATACCCATTTACACCGAATAGACTTAATGTCTTCATGTGGTGAAACCAAAGTCTATACTTGGTTTTCATATATGGAGTTCATTTCGAATTTCATGGCTTCTAGCCATTTCCTTGAGTCTTTACTACTTATAGCATGTTCGTAATTCAATAGATCATCATTATCTGTGATGCGTACCTCATCGTCATCCTCTATGACGAATCCATACCTATCAGGTATCTTCAGTACTCTTTCAGATTTACGAATATGGTGAGGTACAAAAGGTATCTCTACTTGGACAGGTTTATCCATTTGACCTGTAATGATTTGTGGTTCTTGAATTTCTTCAAGATCTATTTTCCTCTCACTAACCCTTTCAAGGATAAACTCCTTTTCCAAGAAGGCAGCATGTTTGGCAACAAACATCTTTTGCTCAGTAGGATTGTAAAAATAGTATCTTAAACTTTCTTTAGAATATCCCACAAACGTGCACTTATCAGATCTTGTTCCAAACTTATCATTTTGAAACCTTTTCACATAAGCTGGACATCCCCAAATCTTAACATGCTTAAGACTAGGTTTCCTCCATGTCCACATCTCATATAGAGTCTTGGGGACGAATTTTGTGGGGACCTTATTTAGTATATATGCAGTCACTTCTAGGGCATAACCCTATAATGATACTAGAAGATCGGTAAAACTCATCATGGAATGAACCATGTCCAATAATGTTTGATTTCTCTTTTCAGATACACCATTCAACTGTGGTGTTCCTGGTGGAGTCCATTGTGAGATTATACCATTTTCTTTGAGACAATTGAGAAATTCATTGCTTAAGTATTCACCTCCTCGATCTGATCGAAGAATCTTGGATTCAGATTTGTATTTTATTAAATATACATGTCCAAATCTTGAGTGATTATCAGTGAAAGTAATAAAATAAGAATACCATACTCGTGCATTCGTTGTCATAGGTCCACATATGTCTGTGTGTATCAACGCTAACAACTCTGTAATTCTTTCTCCTTTTCCACTAAAAGGAGATTTAGTCATTTTGCCCATGAAACAAGATTCACAAGTTGGATATGATTCATAATCAGATAGCTCTAAGAGCTCATCCTTATGCAACTTGGATAATCTTGTTTCATTAATATGACCGAGTCTACAGTGCCACATAAAGGTATAATTTACATCATCTATTTTCCTTTTCTTAGTTTATTTAATTTTGAGTATATTTTCATGCAAGTCAAGCATGTAAAGTCCATTTCGCAAATTACCAACACCATATAAAATATTATTATTATAAATAGAATAACTATTGTTCTTTATTATAATGTCAAAACTATCCATATCCAATACAAAAATTGAAATAATATTTCTAATAAGTGATGTAACAAAATAACAATTATTTAATATAACGGACTTGCCCGTAGGCAGTGCTAAACAATAAGTCCCTATAGCTAATGCAGCAACCTTTACTCTATTTTCCACTCATAGGAAGACCTCATCCTTGTTCAACTTTCTACTTCTGACCAGTCCTTGCATAGTATTATATATGTGAGAACCACAGTCAGTATCCAATACCCAAGTAGAATTTGACTTTCAGAAAAATTAATTTCAATCATGAACAGACCTTGATTGGAAGTCGAAGCTTCTCCAATCTTCTTCTGCTTTTATTCTGCAAGGAACTCATTGTTGTTCCTCTTCCAATGATTCGAGTTGTTGCAATGGAAGCATATTCCTTTGCTATCTGGATCAGGTTACTTATTATCTTTTCCTTTCACATTTCCCTTAGTCTTCTTGGATTTTTTCTTTTCAGAAGATACCTTAGACCTCTTCTTTTTCTTGGAAGAATCATCCACCAGTAAGACTTGATTCTTCTTGGATGGGAAGTGAACTTCAGCAGTTTTTAACATGTTAAGTAACTCAGGCAAGCTGACGTCCAACTTATTCATGTGAAAATTCAAAACAAATTATAACGGGGTGTCAGGGAGTGACTGCAATACTAAATCTTGACTCAACTCCCCATCTATGACGAACCCAAGTTGTCCAAGACGTTCAATCAAATTGATCATCTTGAGGACATGAGTCTCAACAGCAGTGCCCTAAGTCATCCGAGATCGGAAGAGCTCTTTAGATATCTCATATCTAGCAGTCCTACTTTGCTCACCATACAACTCTTGGAAGTGTAGCAATATAGTAGGAGCATCCATAGTTTCATGCAGACGCTGAACTCGTTACTCATGGATGCGAGCATGATGCATTGAGTCACAAATTCATCATCTTGCCACTTCTTAAAAGTACCAATCTCTTCCTCAGAGGTTGTTTCAACAAGTTTTTCAGGGATGGACGAATTTAGGACATAAGAAAGCTTTTCAGCAGTGAGAATAATTCTAAATTTTCTTAACCAGTCCGTTAAATTTGGTCAGGTTTGTTAGCATCCAATATGCTACGCAGTGATATTAGTGAGTGTGACATTTTCAAAATTCTGCATGTGAAAAAGATAATATTTTAGCAAACATTCATTTAATTAATTATCAAAATAAATTTGGTCTTGTTTTAAATTGATACCTCCCACTATTTTTTTCAAACTATATTATCCTCATTATATAGTTCGACAATATCTAATTAAAGATTTGCTGCTGAGAATAAGGATCTCATTTCAAATGTATATAGTCTTATGTGTGCACAACAAACTATATATAAATAAATAGGCAGACAACTCTTGTCAATTACATCATCATGTAACTCCTTATATTTTGCCTCTTAAATCATAATGGTCAAATGTGTGCACATCCGAACTAAAATGATTTAAGTTAAGTCATACCCAGCATTTTCATAAAAGTGAAGAGAAAACTACAGCCCTTGTGTGTGCACAATAAAGCGGTAATGTTCAATTCCTTATAAACATCATATGCAATAAAAAAACATCTTAAATATTTAATAATTTTCTTGTGTGAGCACAACAAACTCATATTAAATATTCAATACTCTATTATTTTTATCATCTTAAATATCTTTGAACGTTACAATTTAATATGATTTCTTTGAGGGGTTTGTTATTATTTGCCTCATCTTGTTTAGCGCGCATGCACACACACACACACACACACACACACACACACACACACACACACACACACACACATATATATATATATATATATATATATATATACGTGTCATGTTATTTTACATGCAAATCAGATTGCATAATATATAATATATAGTATAAGCATGCATATAGAATAATATATATCGATATTGATTTAATGGACAAATTTAATTAGCATCAATTTCAATTATATTTAAAATGAACTCCTTTATTTAATCAACATGAAATTATATTCTAAATACAAAATAAACAACTTTATTTTAATTTAGAATTTCTAAAAAACATGAAATCCAATTTTTAATTTAAATAAACCTTTTATTTTAATTAGAAATCATATTTTATAAATAAAAATAATTTTTATTCCTTTCTGGGTACCGGCGCTGCAGCGCCCCAAATGTATTGGGTTTGGGCGCTGCAGCGCTGGATAACTCGATTTTAGAAAACTCGGACCTAGCGCTGCAGCAACAGGTTTATACTACGAAGAGGCATTGCAGCGCTGGGTGACTCAGATTGAGACCCAACCTTGCGCTGCAGCATGCCATTTACACTATAAACAGGCGCTGCAGCGCTAGTTTGCAGAAAATGTTTTTCAGTTCGAGAATTCTGCAGTTTTTTCTCCAAAAACTCAATTATATGTTAATAATTATGCTCAGAATATTTGTACAAAACACATATCAATCATATATATCAAATCTAAACAATTAATAACTGCATAAAGGTTTGACGTTGATACCACTATTAGGTTTGTGAGAATCATAGACGCAATCAAATTACAAAATAAGCGGAAGCATGTCAAAATCAAATTTAAAAATTTTCACAAACCAATTACCCGGATCATCCTTTATGCATGTTATTAAAGAGAATGATAAGAAGTTATGGAATCATACCCTTGTAGATTCGAGCTCCCATAGGTACGAGTTCAACTCCTAGTTCTCTGCGATCTCCTTGAATCTTCAGGATTGATTCATTCCTTTGATCAACGTTAGCCACCCAAGTGTTTGGCCTATAGAGATGATCCACCAAGGAAGAAGGATTGTTCAAGAAGGAGGGTGGTTGGCTAAACCCTAGTTTTTTCTATCTCTATAGAAAAGGAGTACTCTCCAACAATTAAAATTACGTCTACTGATATCTAGCATAAGACTCCTCTTATATAGATATTAGTCAACCCTTCTAATCTAACTAGAAATACGGTTTTATTTAATTAATTAAATTTCTTTAATTAATTAAGCTCTCTAATCTTATTAGGGATAATTAATTAAACTCTTTTAATTAATTTACCTCCTAATCTTATTAGGAATAAGTGATAGTACTTATATTAAATTAATTCCCAAATTTCTTTAGAAATTAAAATAATAATAGTTGTAATAATATTAATAAGACTCCTCTTATTAATTTATATTTAATATTTCCAAAATATTAAATAATAAATATTAAGCTATTTAATTTACTCTATCACCATAGATTAAATTAAATACACTTAACATATTATTATGATTATGTCATTAATTTCTTAAATAATTATTCTTCCTTTCTGGTGTGACCCTTTATGTTATCCATATTAAACTGGTTGTGAATAAATCAATTAAAACAATTCTAATCTTATTTAAATAAATAAATAAAATTAATAATCTATTTAAATAAATAATATTTATTCTACAATAAGGATAAGTCTCCTTACCGATCAACGACTTTCTAAATAATATAGATTTCAACATTAATCATAAAAGAACCTTTGAGTAAATAGTTTCTATACAATTCAATCCTTCCATCATACAATGTCCCAATTAAATATAAGACATAGAATTATTGTCAAGTCTTATTTTATTTAATTATATGTATTTCGATTCTCAAATACACAACTCCGAATAAATGCAAATTAGAAAGTCCTTTATAATTTCATTCCACATTGACCAATGATTCCTGGGTTGTCATTTATCGAATCACATAGGACATTTCTTTTATTTTAGTAGAAGTAGTAAATTCTTTATTGATCATTCATTATCTCCATATATAACTTATTACACCCAAACATACCCTTTGATATACCCTAAGGGTCTTAAGGAATAAGTCAAAGTATAATTCATTATGCACAAGATACTATGATGATCTCAAGTTCAATGATTACTTATACTAATATCACTACAGGAATTCCTATTGACAAGCAAGTAAAACTCCATTAGGTATTCTTTAGTGATCCATGTTCAGTGAACTTATTCTCTAATAAGCACCTACATACTTGCTTTAGTGTCTCCACACAAATGATCATAAGATCTAACGATTGGGAACATTTTTGTTTTAATCTATCTAAGAATTTAGATCTCATTAGCATGATCATCATCATAATTCTAAAAGCATTGCTTAAAACTATGAATTTATCATATATTAATAAAAATAGCATTATGTAGATAAATAACTGCCTATAAATAATTCTTTTATTAATAAATAAATAAAATTGTTACAAATTATATACTTTATCATCATACATAATTGGCTTGTATGCATACTACTTTCACCGACGTCAATAATTTGGTCGCCAGTACCTTGTGCTGCGATATAGAGATAAAAAGCCTCAAGTGTCTGTATATGCAGCATCACAAAGATAATATTTACCTACTGTTAACGCCAAGATTCGTCCACGCGCTTCAATCATCAAAGCTTAACGAGGTCACACCAAAAGCTTGATGGCTTGGGCCGCCAGGGGATAGCTCCGATGCAGGGGTGGAACTATGCTTGGGGTAGGGGGGCACCTGCCCCTACTGAATTTTCTGGTGTCATGGTCCTGTCTTGGGATGTATTCATATTTGTTGATCCTGTTTTGAATTTTTCGACTGTACATAGACATAGTCTAGGAGCTTTTGGGCTTATGACTTGTTTGGCTGTGTTTTTCTATTCCTAGCCTCGGGATGTGATGCTATTTATTATAGGTTAGGAATTAGTTTCTTAGATTAGCTAGGGTTTTTAGTCTCACGGGAGTTGGGATTAATGTATTAAATTATAATGTCTTATCTTTAATTTACAAATTAATATATAAATAAATTTATTAAAAACAAATTAAGTGCATGTACTGTATACTTTCACTGTGTCACATTAAAGTATCAAATATCAACTATACATTTTCGTTAAATTATTCAGTCTTATTTTTTCTCTTGCGTATAACTAATAAATAATTGTACTCTTTTGTTTTTTCTTTAAAAAAAATTGTACTCTTTTTAACAGCTACAATTTATTTGATTTTTGTATTTTTTTCCCCCAACATTTAATAACAATAAATATTGAATATAGCATCCCCTAAATTAATTTCCTCTCTAAAATTTTATTATATTTAATTTTAAATTTTTTATTCAGTTTCTCTCTTTAATTTTTATACACATTTTATCTCTAACATTTATTTCTTATCGTCACTTTCTCTCTTTTACTATTTACTCATTATTTTTATTTAAAAAAATTTCATTTATCGTCTCACTCTTATAAATTTTCTTTTTCTTTATACAAATTTCTGGGAGAGATAGTATATAAATAAATTTAGATTTTTTTCCTTCTCTAATGCTTGATGGAGTAATTTGGTATCTCCGTTCCAAATAGAGAATCAATTTTGATATTAAGTTGTGGTATTGTAAAGTTTAAAATTGATATGAATACACTAAAATTTTGATATGAATAAATTTTGATTGATAAATAGACTTGAGTATACATATTTTCAGCCATGAATATTGTGAAGAATGAAGTCCGTAACTAAATGAGAGATGAATTACTATTTATTAACTTACATTGAACCTGATATTTTTGAAACTATTAAAAATGAGGTTAACATGCAACAATTTCAAGCAATGAAACATCAAAAAATGTTATTATAAATAATATTTGAGAATTATTTAATTGTGTTTCATGTTATTAAATTTTATTCTTAAGGTTTTTTAAAAAAAATAATTGACCCCGCTGAAATAGGAGGTTGGATCCGCCCTTGCTCCGATGTGAGAATAAGTACATGCTGAATAAGGTTTAACAATGGAGGTTTGAAGCCCTAGTGATGTAAGATAATATTGTATGTAACTTGGAATTAGGGTTCAACCTTATATTTATAGTGATCACATCTCCTTCACCGTATAGAATTAGGATTCCTCATTAGGTAAACTATCTTAATGGGAACATACAAAATTTCCTTAAGGAAAGAAGTCGGATCATATCCTGACACTTTCCTTAGGAATCATAAATTGAATGTGATTAGGAATATTTGATTTCTTAAAATACTCAACTGCTCAAACAGGTTCCTACCTGGGGTTAAATACCTCCACGTGGATTTTGGCCCACTATATAATTTGGGCCCAAATAATTACGCCCCAACATTGCCCCCTAGTCTCCGGTTAAATGGAACATTTAATAGGAGAATACTCCAAACAAAGCCCAATGATTATCCCCAAATACTCCAAGCCCAACCTCCTAAGTAACGACTAGGATACTAACTGCCCAGGCCCATCCCCCACGCTGGCAATCATGACAACTCATTTAATAGTCACCCTTTAACAAGCGCACGAATTTGAAAAGACATTTCATTTAAAAACTCTTTCCCCAAAATTGAACGACTACATCTACCCTCATTTCAAAATTATCAAAACTCCTTCCGTTCTCCTGTAAATCTGTGATCTCTGGCAAGAATTCTCTTAAGCAACAATGGCATCCCCAGACACTCCTAGCTCATCCAATCCTGCAGGTACCGAACCAATCCATGTAATCCCCATTTCCTCCATTCCACTACCACCAATAACCGCTTCCACCTCCGCTATATATATCAATGTTAATGCCAAAACCATTGCCACCGCTAGCGCCATCGAATCCACCATCGTTACACTAACCCGCTGTGCCCCCCAGTCGCCATCCTTGTCTAAGGCAGAGCTGGAGTTTCAAAGAACTATCAAAGAATACTCAGATGCAACAAAATTTCCCAATGCCAACACCAAATCCACCATTACTGAAGATGACTTGATCATAATCCGAGAACGTTATAATATCCCAGTGACCCACTAATTGAAAGCCCCTTCTGCCACCGATTGAATGTACTATCGTACTTATGGTTGGACCGCCATGCCTCTAACCCTCATGGAGAAAGGAGTTCGGTTATCCCTCCACACCTTTATTCTCACCTTATTAGGGTTTCCTGGAGAAAGGAGTTCCTCCTGCTGCTGCTATGGGGGTTAATGGCTGGGGACCTAGCTCTAATAGAGCTAGGATTGTTGATCCAAATAAGGAGTTGGAGATTCTTAGTATTGAGGATATTCCATTTAATTCTCCAGCCCAAGAATACTCAAATTCACCTCCTAATTCATCAACTCTGGTGCACAACCATATGCTTTCGCTTCTAACGTCGAAGGACAAAGGCCCAAGAAAAAGTCTTGGAAACAATCCAACAACACACAACTAGAGGAAGACATGCTCAAAGTCTTGAAGCTCATAGTTCAAAATAATAGCGGACCTTCTATTAAGGAGTTGAAAGATAAGTTCAATAGCCTTAGGTGGGGATTACAAAATACAAAATGGCTCTTGGGATATTTTGTGAGAGTGAAGTTATAAAGAATCGTGGATGCTTCTAAATGAGATGAAAATGAAAATTGGGTTGAGAGAATTTATGGCCTAGCTTCTAAAGCCTTTGGTATGGATGCTTAAAGCCTTGTATTTTTTGGTCTTGAGCAACGGTAATAATCCAACGGGAGAATTTCTAAGCAAAGCTATATTAAAGGATTGTTACAACAACCCTTTGACACTGACTGAAAGATTTGAATTCCAATGCTCACAAGAAAAAGGGTCAAGCACCACTCTACGATCCTATAAACTAACTTCTTCTGCTAACTTCTTTTGTGTAGAGATTTCATTGCATACTTAGGAACCTCGAACACATTCTTTTAGTGCTTTGTAAAGATCTTAATGTGTGTTGTTTGATTACATCTTAATGGATCTTAACAGTTCACCTCTTAATGCCTCTTAAGAGCCCATATATTTGTATTAAGAGATCATCTGGATAGTTAAGATATAAATATGAGTCTAAACCATTTAGATGACCTCTTAATACAAAAATAATGTGGACATTTAAAATACATTAAGAGATGGGTTGTTAAGATGTATTAAGATGCAATCAAACACCAAGTCTTTGCGACTTAAGTGATTCTTTGTGAATCACTGTTGTAAAAATCTTAGTGAACTTTGTTTTTACATACATGATATCATAAAGATAAAGGTATTAGATATCGAAATAAATTTATGAGAAGATCAATATATAATTAATTATGTGTCTACATTTTAAATAATAATAATATATAGAATTTGTACAATTTAATTGACATTGTTGCTTTTGTGCTTTATGAGATGTCTCATCTACATGTTTCTGCCCTTCTCCGCTTTTGTGCTTAAAGTTTTTTAAATATGTTTCTATCTCATTGCATAAAAAATTAATTAAAGTAAGCTAGCCAAGTTTACTATCTCAAAATTATTTACAAATTTCTCCCAACCACTTTCCTAGAAAAATAATGTTTATTGTGTTAGAATATTTTATTTCTTTATGTGGCCTCTACTATTTATGTAATTATTTGTCTTACATATTGTATTAATTTAATCACTTAATTTATGGGTTTGGTAATTAATTATGTGGCCCATAAATAATATACTAATAGTATTTGGCATAATGGGCCCCAGGATTTCATAATCTTGATGGACGATTTTAACCCTTAGTTATTCTATAAATAAAACAGTTAGGGTTTGATCCCAATTGTCGTCTCAAAAATTTTATATACACACCTATACATCCATCCTAAGATTGAGAGAGACAATTGAAGACCTTCACCCTTAAGCGTAGCGAAAGCGTGATATATACAAGATGACTTCTCTTAATTCATGTAAGTACTTAATATTATTATGATTATTGATTTTATTTTATTCTAAGCAATAATACGTTCCTGCATATTTATTCAACATCTGGTATCAGAGCTATGATTACGTTATTGTATAGAATAAATTAATTACGTTGTTATGCTAGAAATTTTATTTTTCGTATAACCACTTTATTAAGTATATTTCATGAAAAGGAATTTTATTGGTTCATTTGTTGTGACTATTATTCCGCGTGTTGTATTTACGAATTCATCAAGTACTCTGTCAATTAACATATATAATTAATTCTAATTCATTTATATCCGTTATGTACTGTATTCAATTCATTGTTATGTAAGTTATTCTTTAATGCTTAATTTTGTTATCAGGCATCATGTTGGCTTTATTAAGAATTAGGTTTTATATTATAATATTATGCTTGTTCACTTGAGTTATTCATGAGACTATAAGCATGCTCAGTAGTATTGTCATTTAATTTTTGATGACATGCTAAACATTCACCGTACATGTAATATATTCCCTTTGATGGTATTTACATTAATTCACTTTTACATGAAACAATTAGTAATATACATGTATTGAATTTTATTTTATTTTTTGTCATTCTGACTGGTATTATTATACCCTCATTTATTCAAGTTATAATTAATTTGATTATTTTATAATCAATTCATGTTCATAACTATATATTTTAATTTAAAATTTTTTGAACATGATGTAATATATTATTAGGGCTTTTAAGATGTTACATGTAAATTTTAAATAATGTTAATTTTCAAACTTGATTAACATGTTGTTTAAAGAAAAAAATTGAGTTTGATCATAATAATTTACATGTATGCGTGACTCTTTTATTGTTAAAATTAATAATCACCCCAACGGAGGATTATTAATTGAAACAGTTAAAGATTAAAAAAAGTCACATAATGTTACATTTAATAAATAAATATTTTAATTTTACCCAACGAAAAAATTAGAATTAGAATTTATTAAATGGAATTTTATTACATAAGTAACATGTTTATTTCGTTTCTGCCCAACAGTGATGCGTGGATAAATGTGTTGTGCATTATTTTATGAGGATATTATTAGCATATTATTAATTGGACCAACGAAAGATTGATAATTATGCATCAATGTCTCATTAAAATCTATTTTGGTGTTGTAAATAGATTTTATATAACTAACTGCTTGCCCAATAGTTAGTTTTTATTTGATTAATTATTAATTATTGTTGTACATTGTGGATTTCTTTTAGATTTTTGTAAGCATGTTTATGAGCTTGATTATGGTTCGACATTGACTCCAACTAGTATTTCCGGGTATCTCTCTGGAATTGAAATCTTTAATGAAACTAATTTTATTGCTTGAAAAGTGTAAGTGAAAATTATTCTCGGCACTATGGTTTTGGACTATGCACTACGAGTAGATTATCCTGCTCCACTTACAACTACTAGCTCAATTGAGCAAAGGTTATTTATGAAAGTGGGAGCGATCCAACTGCATGTCCCTTATGATTATGAAAAACTCTATCACGACAACCATTCGAGGTGTCATTCCTGACTTTGAGAATGTTAAAGAGTACTTAACTTCAGTCGAGTAACAATTTAAGGGTTCTTCTAAAACTCATGCAAGTACCCTTATTTTGAAAAATGCTTACTAGCAGGTATAATGGAGTTAGTGGGGTGTGCGAGCACATTATGATGATGAATGACATGACATTTAAATTAAAGGGTATGGACATGGCGATTTTTGAGGGTTTTCTTATTCACTTCGTTATGACTTCTCTTCCTGCACAGTTTGATCCATTTAAGATCAATTATAACACGCAGAAAGAAAAGTAGAAGATGAGCAAGTTAATCTCCATGTACGTCCAAGATGAAGAAAGGCTTAAGGTTGAAAAACCTAATGTTGCTCATTTGACTACCACTGGATCCTATAAGAAGAAGGCTTATAAAAATGGCAAAGGTTTTAAGAATAAGGATAAACCAATTTCTACTAAACCAATAAGGCAAATTATTTAGGTAACAACTCTGAGACATGTATTAAATGTCACTTCTGTAAGAAGCAATGACATTCAGAAAGAATGCCCTAAATTAAGCGAATGACTTGAAAAGAGAGGTATATCGTCCTTTAATTATGTAACTTATGAATCCTTTCTAATTAATGTTCCTTCTAATACATGGTGGCTTAACACTGATGCTATGGTTCATATTACTAATTTATTGCATGGATTCCTTTCAAAGAAGACACTCTAAAAGGGGGAAAGAACCATTAAAGTTGGCAATAGAGAGTCTATACAAGTTGAAGCTGTAGGAACTCTTCCTTTAGTTTTGGAGAGTGGTTTAACCTTGTATTTATATGATACTCTTTATGTTCCCAGTATGTCACAGAATTTAATTTCTGTATCTAAACTTGACGTTGATGGATTTTCGTTTAAGTTGGGGAATAATAAAATAATTATTTATCATTACTATCATGTTATTGATTTTGGCTCTTTAGAGGGAAACCTCTATAAGATAAATTTGGATAATGTCTTTGCTGAATCCTTATTAACAATGAATGTGACAGAAAATACCTCTAAAAGTGGAAATAAGAGAAAACTAGTTAATGAGAATTCTTCAAAATCGTGGCATCAGCGCTTAGGCCATATTTCAAAAGACAGAATGCAACGTCTTATAAAGGATGGAATTCTTCATTCACTAGATTTTTCTGATCTTGACCATTGTATTGAATGTATAAAAGAAAATTTTGTGAAAGGTAATAAGAAAGGAGCAACTAGAAGTAGTGCACTTCTTGATGTGATTTACAATGATATATGTGGACAAGTTTCTCTAGGAATTGGTGGACACAAATCTTTCATTACATTCATTGATGATTATTCTCGTTATACTTATGTCTATCTGATTAATGAAAAATCTGAATCACTAAATATGTTTAAAGTTTTTAAGGCTGAAGTTGAAAATTAACTTGACCGAATAATTAAAGTAGTGAGATCAGATAGAGGCGGAGAGTATTATGATAAACACTCCGATACAGGTCATAGTCCTGGCCCATTTGTCTTATTTTGTCAAGAAAATAGAATCGTCACTCAGTATACAATGCCCGATACACCGCAGCAGAATGGTGTAGCTGAGATGCAAAATCGTACCCTTATGAATATGGTACGTAGTATGTTATGCAATTCTAGTTTACCTGTGGTTTTGTGGACTGAGGCATTAAAAATAGCTGTTCATATTTTAAACCGAGTTCCTAGCAAATCTGTCCTTAACACTCCTTATGAAATTTGGACAGGTAGGAAACCTAGTTTAAAATACTTATGGGTGTGGGGCTGTCCAGCTGAGGCTAAGATTTTTAATCCACAAATAAAGAAACTTGACTCTAAAACCATTAGTTGCCATTTCATTGGATATCCTGAGAGATCTAAGGGTTTTCGATTTTACTGTCCCTCTCATACCACTAGAATTGTTGAGACTAGGCATGCAGAGTTTTTAGAGAATGGTGATTTAAGTGGGAGTGGTGAACCTAGAAAAATTGATCTTGAAGAAAACAAGTTTTATGTTTCTAGTCCTGTAATTCAAGAGGGTTAGGCACAACAACCTCCTATTGAGGCGAATGATGCCCCTGAGATAGTTGAGCCACCACCTAATGTTGAACCTCGCATTATTGAAAATCATATTCCTGAAATTGTGCAGCTTTTACGTAGGTCCGAAAGACCTAGAAAGCCTATTCATTTTGATGATTTTATAACCTATCTTAATGAGATTGACTATGATTCAAGTAAGATTAATGATCCTATCTCCTATAAAGAGGCCATTACGAGTGCTCAATCAACTCAATGGCTTGAAGCCATGAATGATGAGTTGAAATCAATGGAGCTTAATAACGTTTGGGATCTTGAGGAATTATCAAAAGGTTTTAAACATGTTGGTTGCAAGTGGGTCTATAAGACCAAATTAGATCCTAAAGGGAATTTTGAAAGGTATAAAGCTCAATTGGTTGCTAAGGGTTTCACTCAAAAGGAAGGTGTGGATTATAATGAAACTTTCTCTCCAGTATCCAGGAAAGATTCATTTAAAATAGTCATGGCTTTAGTAGCTCATTATAATTTAGAGTTACATAAGATGGATGTTAAAACTGTATTCCTTAATGGTAACTTGTATGAGAATGTCTATATGGCACAACCAGAAGCTTTTTTGGTTAAAGGCAAGGAACATATGGTATGTAGACTTATGAAGTCCATATATGGGTTAAAATAGGCTTCTCGACAATGGTATCTTAAGTTTCACGAGGTGATGAGTATTTTTGATTTTAAGAAAAATATAGTAGATAAATGTATATACTTGAAGGTCAGTGGAAGTAAATTTGTTATTCTTATTTTTTATGTTGATGATATACTACTTGCAAGTAATAACTTAGACATGTTGCATGAGACCAAATATTTCCTTTCTAGAAATTTTGATATGAAGGATCTCGGTGAAGCCTCTTATATTATAGGTATTGAAATTCATCGATATAGGTCTTGTGGGTTATTAGGATTGTCCCAAAGAGCTTATATTGACAAAATTCTTAACAAATACAACATGCAAAATTGATCCCCTACTGTCGCACCTATTGTTAAGGGTGACAAATTTGGCTCATATCAATGCCCTAAGAATCAACTTGAACGTGATCAAATGAATCTTATTCCCTATGCTTCTGTGGTTGGGAGTCTTATGTACGCTCAATTTTGTACACGTCCAGATATAGCGTATGTAACTGGCATGCTTGGACGTTATCAGTCAAATCCAGGTTTAGATCACTGGAAAGCAGCCAAAAAGGTTTTACGTTACTTACAGGGTACTAAGGATTTTATGCTTACATTCAGAAAAATAGATAACCTTGAAGTTGTTGGTTATTCTGATTCTGATTTTGCTAAGTGTAAAGACGAAAAGAAATCTACATCAGGGTACATCTTTATGCTTTCAGGAGGCCCTATTTCATGGAGAACTCATAAGCAGGAGTTAACTATTATTTCCACGATGATGGTCGGATATGTGGCTTGTTATCATGCTACTTGTCATGCCATATTATTGAGGAATCTTATTTCAGGACTTAAGATTGTAGATTCCATTTCAAGGCCATTGAAAGTATCTTGTGATAATAATTTTGCTGTTAGGTTTTCCAACAGCACCATTTCGAATGGTGCTAAACTATACCTCGACACTAAGTACTTATTTGTCAGGGAAAGAGTTGAAGATTAAAGTGTTGTCATTAAGTATATTAGTACGCATGATATGTTAGCGGATCCACTTACGAAAGGCTTACCACCCACGCTCTTTTTAGAGCATATTGCCGGCATGAGTTTAACTGATAGTCTTAATTATTAAGTTATTTTGATGTAAGACAACAATTTTGAGTTTGTTATTTTGAACTTCACATTATGTTTATGGTTTGTTATTCTCTTTATTGTGCACACTTGAGAACTTATGAGCAAATGGTACAGTAATGTTTTTGGACCATATGAATGAGTTTAATCTATTACCACTTATGTAAACTCTATTCATACTTGTTATGCTTAATGTTAATCTTTGTTTTAATAAAAGTACTAATTGTGTAACTAATGGGGATCTTGTGTTAATAGTGGCACAAAGATTGTATTAATTCGCATTGGTATTTTTATTTGAACGAGATGTAGATATTAAATTAATACTTGGCTAAATTAATGATTGTAAGCGTTATGTTTTGTATATAAATAGTATTTCGGCCAAGTGGGAGAATGTTAGAATATTTTATTTCTTTATGTGGCCTCTACTATTTATATAATTATTGAGCTTACATATTGTATTAATTTAATCACTTTATTTATGGGTTTGGTGTAACAACCCCAAAATAGGTCCATTCCATCCAACCTATTCTGAGTCGCCAAATACATGGTATAGAAAAAAATTGTAACTTTATTACAACAATTGTCGTGCAAAATACAACAACACATATGCTATAAGTTTGGATACAAATATATACCAAATGTGACTCATGTTCCAACCGTGGACATCACCTCACAATGACACCTTACATAAAGGTATAGTCAAAAACTGTTTTAGAAATTAGAATCTTTGGGAAGTGCTCAAGGAAACCTTCGTACATGGGAGGCCACGCATCTAGGTTATGATAGATATCATATGGCCACAGAATTATCCTTGGTTGACCCAATAGACCCCAAAGAAAAACGAGAAGATTACTATCATATTCTTCCCAATGGTGAGTCTTCTCTTGACTTATCATTATCTCCACTGTCTCTAATTGAGAATTATACTTCAAACAAACACCAAGATTATATAGGTAGTGCCCATAGATATACTCAGCAAGTGGATGAGCACAACCCTGTCCTATGATGACACGAGGTTGTATGTCATTAGACATCTTGTATGATAGTGACAAAACACCCTTCCAACGTTGGGTTCGCCTCACCCTATTTTCTTCACCAAATATAACTACTAAATGATGACCACCGTTCTATTCCCTTGTTACCCCCGCTCGACCCAGCTACACTCTTATTACCTGAAAGGAATTGTGAAGCAAAAGGGTGAGCACAACTAGCTCAGTAAAGAATATCATGACTAAAGATAATTCAATTATCAATAGCCTTCATCAACAATAAATCAGAGATTTAGAACATATGGTAAATGATAAAAATTTCAACCATAGTTGCAGCGGAACGAGCAATCCATTAGAAGAGTCAAATAGACTATAAAGTCTATTATCTTCTCCATGTTAAAAATCCACCAACAATGTTTTATCCCTGTAACATCAATCAACAATTCTGGTCCACAATCATATGAATAACTCATAATCATAACTGTAGTTCTAAATTCCTCTTCTCATCCAGGACGATGATAATTTTCATCACCTATCTTTACCTGAAACATCAAAGATCATGGTTACACCAAATCACATTTCCTGTTCATAATCATACTAATAACTTCATCTTTGCACTACGTCCAAAGATATTCATTTGTATCACCAGTTGGTCATGTTTATCTCAACATCTGTTCATCTTTGCACTACTGGCCAAAGATATTCAACAACATGTCATCTTTGCACTACGGGCCAAAGATATTCATCAACAATTCATCTTTGCACTACAGGCCAAAGATATTCATTAATATTTCATCTTTGCACTACAGGCCAAAGATATTAATATCTCAAAGAAATATATAATCATTTCAGAATTTATATAAACAATAATTATAACCATGTTGATCAATTCACCTTTGCACTTAAGCTAAAGATATTCACTTATAAATTCAATGGTCATGATCATACCAGTCACAATTCAACTTTGCACTACAGGCCAAAGAGAACCCTAGTCATGATCATACCAATAATCTACCCATCTTTACACTCTAGTGAAAGAGAATTTCAACATCAGGGTTATAAAAATGTTATATATGATAATAAAATCAAAATAATCAATACATAGTTTTAATCTCAAGAGTAATATTCATAACTCAACTATAATTTGGTTAGAAAAAGAAACCAATTTTTATCGTGAATCGTAACTCGTGAATAGTAACTCATGAATAGTAACCCCGACACAAAAGATAGAAATTCCACAATAAAATACATACCAATATTTCGGTATAATGATATTGAAAGAATAACATTACTTAAATTTATAAACAATTTATTTTAATTGTTTACACTTTACTAATTAATGCATTTAATCATCATAAAATGCCAACTCTTACAATTTCATCATCAATAACCAAAACCCTCATCAAAAATCTGCATATACCTCATATAGGATTCTCAAGCCATAAAATCCTATTTTCCAATTTTCTTTCTTCACAAAACATATTTAATTCATTTACTCATAACTAGACCATTTTCATGAAAAATACCAAATCAGTTCCAAAAATATTTCTTTTCTGGAATTTAGCATAATATAGTCCCATAGTGAACATATATTTTTCTCAGAATTTTTAAAAGTCATTTACTATTTTTCATATGGCCAAAATAGCCGAATATTTAGACATTTATCAAAAATTATACTTTTGTCCAAAAATTCTGAAATTTACAGAGTATACTTCTATCATACACATGTACTCTCAATAAAAATTTCATCAATTTTGGAGTTAACCACAAGGAATTATAAGCGGTTACTTTTAAAATAGTCTTTTCCCGTAAAATTCATAACTCTTAATCTATACATCCAAAAATCACCATTTTTGGACACAATCAATAAAACTCATCAAAATATCATTTCAAATTTTTCCATAATTTTTGAAGATCAGAAAAATTACGAAACTGAAAATCATAACAACCCTTAAAATCCCTTACTATCCCTTACTATCCCTTACCTCAAAAGAGCAGTACTTCTGATCGGTATAAGGCTGAAGGAAACTTGCACTGATGAATAGCAACTCACCAAGTATCTAAATACTCACAAAATATGCTTCATAATATAGAGAGAGAAAGAGAGAAAGCTTATGTTTCTGGTGTGATTTTTAATTCTAACTTAGCCCTCTATTTATAGGAAAATTTTGGTAGGTTTGACCTGCAACCTGATGGCTTTACCTGCTACTATTCCCACCCACCACATTTGAAATATAATTCAGCACATTTCTTCACCAACCACAAGTGGAGCCCACCAATTCTAGAATTTTCCATCAAAATGATAAACTCCAAAAATTCAACAATATTTGAACCAGTCATCTCGTAAAATTCATAACAAATTATAAGTTCATTTTTAACGGTTCAAAATTTGTAGACATATACTCAACTTATATATGTATAACATATCCAAATATTACCACGATCCAACGGTCGGATTAAAAATTATAACCCTCGCAAAATATCTCAAAAATCCTGATTTTTAATACCTCCATTCCGACAAAAATACGGATAAAAATCTCAACATTAACTCCTTCATTTTTTAACCACAAAAATATATCCCTCATTTATATCCACATAAAATAAATATTTTCTTATCATATGAATTAATAATTAATTATTCACAAATAATATTACAGAATCACATTTATGACAACCAGGCCGTTCCCAAGAAAGAGGGGGCTTTCCAATAAGAATTTCTCCTTACTGGCGCGCAATTAGGTGACCAAACCTCTCCTTAGACAGAACTTTCTAGTCATTGTCAATAATGTTATCTAATAATATTATTCAAATAATATGAATTATTGATCTGATAATGGGAAATACTGTGCAGTGACAATTATTGAACAACAATAATATAAAATTTCAACGTAGCAATTATTGAATCAATAAAATAAAATATTGAACAGTAATTACTGTAACAATTATTGAGTAGTGCCTTCTTACGTAAGAATCAATAATTTTAAAAATGCTATGCAATACCGTGTGCTACTGTGCAATAACGCGTATTACTGTATTTTAACCACCGGATATTCCAACAGTGTTAACGGTAACAACTACGCCGTTATTTGTAAAAACTCAAATTTGTCGTTTTCTTCATCCGACAATTATTCTGTTATGGGGCCCACAAATGGCTGCGCCGTCGTACGAATATTCCCCGACAGAAAGAATATTCCACGACCAAACGAATATTCCCCGACAACAATGATTATTTTATAACCACTTGCTTATTTTGGAAAAAAAATCATATTTCACTCATAACTTTAAATTTTTATCAATTTAACCATTTACTGAATAGTAATTATAAGAAAAATTGAATACTTTTATTTCATAAAATTCGAGGTCTTACATTTGGTAATTAATTATGTGGCCCATAAATAATATACTAATAGTATTTGGCATAATGGGCCCTAGGGTTTCATAATCTTGATGGACGATTTTGACCCTTAGTTATTCTATAAATAAAACAGTTAGGGTCTGGTCCCAATTGTCGTCTCAAGAATTTTATATACACACCTATACATCTATCCTAAGATTGAGAGAGGCAATTGAAGACCTTGACCCTTAAGCGCAGCGGAAGTGTGATATATACAAGATGACTTCTCTTAATTCATGTAAGTACTTAATATTATTATGATTATTGATTTTATTTTATTCTATGCAATAACACGTCCCTGCATAATTTATTCAACATATTGTAGTTTACAAATGTTGGTGTACATGCAATGCCAGTGAATTAACACATATGTTATTATTCTATTTCTTTTAGGTTGTTGGGAGAGTGTTGATTTATGTGCTACTTAGGATTAGATTTTTACATTTCTTGAATCAAATCCTCCTCTGCTCGATCTCTTGTTCGTGGGCAGAAAAATGTTATAAAAGTCGTGATAAAATTCACAAGGTACATAGTATATTTAAATTCACGTATAGTATATTTCCAGATCGCATATTTATGTTGGCTAGCAGAATCACATTTTAGTCGTCCAATTCATGCACAACTTAATTATTAGAACTATCCTAAATATGCTACAAGTTGAACAAGCACCATTATTATACGACATATGATGATTTCCCTAAAAAAATACATGTGTTAGACATTTATACATATTAATTCTTCCCCTTGTGATGTTAAAAAAATTGTTCCATTTCATGAAACTGATGATATGGTTTTTGCTTGTCAATTTACTGTTGATTTTCCGGAGAATGTTAAAAAACCTAATATATCCCCTAATATATCAAGAATAATTGTTTGAAAAACCTATATCTAGATTAAACTAACATTCAAAATCTATCTCCTAATATATTTAGTTTACTCCAATATCCAAATAAATTTAATAGAAAATTTTGGAAAATATAAAATCATATATATTTATTCCCAGCACTACCTCTAGAAATTACATTACATTTCATGTATACAAATTTATAGTCGATCAAATTGCATGTATTGATTGCAAATCATGCAATCTTGGTGTTAGTAGTTGAGGTTTCATTCAAGAATGGTGAGAAATGTTGGAATGTGAAAACTATGAGTTTAACTACTGAATGTAGCAAATGCAAGTGTATGTATTGTAGCATATGCAAGTATGCTTCTTTTTTTAACCAGCATGATAAACTGTTTGTTAGGCCTTCCTAGTCCGTCTAAGATTGACGGAGAGATATAAAATGAGTTGAAGAAACCAAAAACATTTGAAGATATATTAAAGATATATTATAGTTGTATAGTACTAATTCCTTTAAGGCTATGTTTGTTTATAATAATTATATTTTGGATTGGATTATTAATCTCAAGTCTCTTATTTGTTTTTAAAAATAAACTTAGAACTATTAATCCCGGGATAATAAAATGACTTGAAAAGGGGGACTATTTAAATACTATGTCCAACTGGGTATTATAATCCCTACAATTTAGGACTAAAAATTTGTGAATAAAATTAACATTTAACTTTGTTTAAAAAGGCCGATGTATCTTGTCTTATCTATCTATACTTAAACTAAGGATTAAGGTTCAAAAATGCCCCTGACTTTTACCCCGATGTCTACCGAGCACCCTATACTTTTTTTTTGGCAAAACTAATGATTTGGTCATCGAAGTTGGCACGTTTTATTGAATACATGATTGAACATTTAATTTTTCAAATTAACTAATTGAACTAATTAAAATTATTAAATTAGACCATTATGTCAAATCTGACTCACAACCGTTAAATTTTTTTTACATATTATCTGACGTGGACGTAATAAAAAAAAGACAAAAAAGGAAATGACGTGGCAGTCGGGTTAGGTCTATTCACGAGAGTGTGTGTGTGTATATATATATATATAATAGTTACCTAATGCGTCACGAAAACACTTCTATGTTCGTCTCATTCTCTCTCTCTACTTTCAGTTTCACCCCATCCGAAACTCCAAATTTGATAAGATAGAGCTCCGGCGATGGCGACTAGGGTTTCGATTACTGTCTTGTTAGTTTTTTCTCTCATTTTTCTGACTCAATGCTCCAAAGGCTCTCCGACTCCCCCACAGTGGCCCTTGCTAGTCTACGCCGCCACATGGACCACCCTTCTAACTGTCACGGTGGCCGTGGCCTCATTCTCGCCGGAGCTTACCTTTGTTTCAGTTATAACTAGTACTCCCTCCTCTAATTCTAATTCTAATTCCTTCTTGTCGAGGGGGTGCTGCCAAAATGAAGAATCGGTGAGGTTGCCACTGGATCTTCCGGTTGACGTGGTTTGCCTTCCAGCTCCGATGTTCCGGAGGTCAAAGATGGTCATTTTAGTCCCTCCACTTTTCGTCGCGGTCATCGTCGCTTTCTCGGCTTTCGTAGTGCTAAACCAATGGGAAGGAAAAGGAGGTGAAATTGAGTCGGTAGAGAAAACCCATGAGCAAGGGGATGAAGAAAAGAATGAAATTAGTGACTTGGGTGGAAAAGGGGAGGAAAATTGTATAGGTACTGAGGGGTTGTTGAAGGAAAAAGAAACAGATAAAATGGCTAATGATCAGAGAGGAAATATTTGAAATGAATTGGAGGGGGTTTCTGTGAATAAGAGGACTCTTCGGCGGAGGGCTGTGAAGTTGGAGGAATGATTTTGTGAACAAGTAGAGAATTTTTTTTGATGAACAGAATGAGGAACTTGGGTCAAAGAAGAGACGGAGAAGGGGTGTGAAAAAAAGGCCACGCGTAAGCCACGTTGCCATGTCATTTCTTTTTTTTTCTTTTTTCATTACGTCCAAGTCATATAATAGGTTGAATTTTTTAACAGCTGTGAGCCATATTTGACGGAATGATCCAATTTAATAATTTTAATTAGTTCAATTAGTTAATTTGAAAAATTAAATGTTTAATCGTGTATTTGATAAAACCTGCCAACTTGGGTAGCCAAATCAATAGTTTTACCTTTTTTTTTCTTCCAAAAATACCTTTAACGTTATATTTTTTGGATCGCCCGTGCTCCTGCCTTTGACAGACATGCCAAATAGACAAACGGGGTTACAATCTCGATGACGTGGCTGACACATGGAACATTTGCTGAAATTAATTAATACATAAATTAATTAAGGTTTAAATATAAAACATATTCTAATAAAACAATATATATCATTTAATTAAAACAAAAAAAATACTAAAATTCAAAATAAAAAAAGCATAACATATTTACATCATTTAATCAAAATACTAAAATTTAAATTATTTTGTTAACTAATCAAAACAACTAATTAAATAAAATATGTTGTATAACATATTTACATCATTTAATCAAAATACTAAAATTCAAAACATAACATATTTATATCAAATACTAAAAATACTAATTTAAAAAAATACTAAAATACTAAAAAAATCAAATTCAAAAAATACTAAAATTCAAAAAAATAGTAAAATACTTAAATTCAAATTATTTTGTTAATTAATCAAAACAACAAAAATTCAAATTACATCATTAAAATACTAAAATCATAACTTATTTACATCATTTACATCATAACATAACATATTATCATATTATCATATTTACATCATATATAACATATTTACATGATTTAATCAAAATACTAAAATCCAAATTATTTTGTTAATTAATCAAAATAACTAATTAAATAAAAGGGCAAAGGTCCAAAATAACTAATTAAATTAAAATTAATCCTTTTTTCTTTCTTCTTTCTCTTTTCTCCCTCTCCCATCTCCTTCCTCCATTTTCAATGGCATATTACATTCAAAGAACAAAAAAACGGTGGCCTGCTATTTTCTCTCCTCCCATTCCCAAACCACCATCCACGTTTGGGGCATTAAACTTGACCCTAACACCATCCTCCTTAAACCCCTTCTTCTCCTGATCCACGGGTTCAGCCCGCCCGCGCCAGCAAGTCGTATTTTTTGCCCGCTCGTTTGATCTTTACATTTTCGATTTGGTGTTCTTCGACGCCTCTGTCACGACGGAGCCAGAGCGATCGGAGGATTTTCAGGCAGAATCAATGGGTAAGATATAGGTGAGAGGGTTTGAATTTGCAGATCTTGAACCCATTTGATTCATTTTGATTGTGCTTGTGAGTGGAGTAATTATTTGCCACTGTTAGGGTTTTTCCCCTCTTTTGGTAGATTTCTCCTCTTCAATTACAGAGCAGATTTTCAGGCGAGCGTTCGAAGGATTTTCTGTAAGATCCCGACTTTTATGAAATAAAAGTATAATTTAATTTATGAATATTATTCTAAAATTATAAAATGTTAAATTAATAATTGATCAAACGGACAATTAATTGAATAAGTGAGTTAATAAAAGAGGAAAGGAGATAATTTTTTTTAAGAACAACCCATGTGGGCGTCTGAGTAATGAAGATCACGGAGGAAAATAAGGAATTGAAATAGAAAAGAAAGAGAGTAAGTGGGAGACAAAGAAAAAAAAAGAAAAAAAAGAAAGAAAAGAAGAAGAAAAAGAGGGAGAGAGAAAAGGAAAAAAGAGGAGGAAAGAAAACAAAGGTCATGCGTGAGCCTTCTCCCTCATTCCATTTCCCCTGTTGCCAAACTTAAGCCAAAAGATAATAGAGAAGAGAGAGAGAGAGAGAGAGAGAGAGAGAGAGAGAGAGAGAGAAGAGAAGAGGAGGAAATTAAAAAGAAATATGTATTTTTTTTAAATCTTTGATTTATTCTTTTATGAATTTTATGTAAAGAGTACATACTTATGTATGTATTGGAAGATTTAAAATTGTATAAAAATGAATCAAATAAGAGAAATCTAGAAATCAAAAGAAGAACAAAATATGGAGATTTTCAGAAATATTAGTTTACTACATGATTTTGTAAATTTCATAACTCTTTGTGCATAATGAGTTAGGAGATGAGCCAAATATCAAAAGAAAGCCCTGGAAGTAAGCTAAATACAGAAATTTGAATCACCCAAAAATTCTTTGAAGTCTTTTCGTGGTGACGGTTTGACTGAAACTGGTACGAAGGACTTATAGTTCGAAAAATCAGTTTTATTAAGCTCTATTGCGTGAGTTATAATTTTTAATTCGACCGTTGGATCGTTGTAATTTTCGGATATGTTATACATATATAAGTTGAGTATATAACTACAAATTTTGAACCGTTAAAGATTAATGTATGATTTGTTATGAATTTTGAGAGATGGCTGGCTCAGAAATCTTCAAGCAGAATTTTTCGGTAAGAATATCTCTCTATGTTAGAGTCAGAATTTGGAAAAACTTTCTTCTACAAATTTGTAGAGAATTAAATTTTACATGAAAATGTCATAAGATCTGTAATTTTCTGATAAAATGTCTAATTATTATGAATTATTGAAGTTTCTGAATATTAGGAATTATAATTAATTTATCAGAAAAATTATTTGGGCTGAAATATTTTTACAGGAAGCTTATTATATTATCTTAATTTCTGTAAAATTTTGATGAATTATTGAAAATCAGAAGTAATTATTATATTTTAAAACTATTTATAGTTAGTTTGAAAATAGAAGAAATTCATAGGAAATTCTATGAATGATGAAAAATTATGAAAGTTGGTAAAAAATCTAATAATATTATTTTATAATTTCTGGGTAGTTTTGGAAAATTATTGAATAACAGAAATATTTATTGTATTTTTAAGCTATTTATGGTTAATTTAAAAATAGAGAAAATTCATAGAAAATTCTATGAATGGTGGAAAATTATAAATTCTGCTAAAAAATATTATAATAATGCAAGATTAATATTGATGATGGTTTTAAGATATATAAGTATGTGAAGTTAGTATTTCTATTTTGAAGCTATTAAATGATAGTTTTTATAAATAGAAATAATTATAGAAAATTGTTGGATAATCTAAAAAATATGAAAATTGTTTGGAAAGTTCAGAATACTATTTTAAATATTTTAGAAGTGTTAGTAAGCTCATGAGGTGTCGGGATGTAAACACACAAGTAACGAACGAGTTATGATAAAAATAAAAATAATATTTTTGTTAAAGTACAAATTGTGATAATATCAGAATAGTGGATAGTCATATATGAGGTTTTAGATTTCTCAAGTTTTATTATTCACTTCTAAAGTTTTGGAATATGAATAATGATTTTATGCGATAAATAAAGACAACTTGAATGAATAATGAATTGTTAGTTGATTTATATGTTATTCGAGATAAATATGATCTGGTGTTGATATCTACTTTTAATAGAATTTAAATTGTTTATAGTAAGGTATTGATTTGATTCTTACGTAAGAAGTCACTATATATCTCATTCAATAATTATCACAGTAGTTATTGCACAATAACTCATATTATTCGATATGATATAATTATACCAGTTGGAAGTATTGGGAGTCTATGTTAATACTTGTGAATAATTATTGAAAGATTAAAAATGTGTACATGATTGATGAATAAAAGGGTGTGGATTAAAGATAAGTATGATATGCAGATGTTAGTTCAATTATTATTTTTTTACAAAAGTAAATTTGGCAGGACTTGCCGACACTCTATTTTTCTAAAGTAGTATGGACCACAACTCTATTATTGAACAAATTTTGTTAAAACGTGTACAAGTTGATTTTCTCAGTGGGAGCATAAATTCCACTACCATTATTATATACCTCATTTAGTTATTTTGTCAAAGCGGGTGTGCTAGCTGTTTACTAAATTTTCAATATAAATAGGTTGCTCGGTTGAGCAACTAAACACACACCATCACTACACTAAAAATATAGAATTCTTTTACTACAATATTGTGAGTACTATAATATTGTGAGTATTTTTATTGAGTGTAATGTTACTCCAAGTGTAAATAAGGAATGCAAGCATTATTTAAGTTGATCAATTTCACAGAAAGCAGAATCAGGTCACATACTAATGTAAGGGATATCATTATTGTGGTAAGAAGGTATCATTTTTGTGGTAAAAAAATATTGTGAGTATTTTTATTGAGTGTAATGTTACTCCAAGTGTAGATAAGGAATGCAAGCATTATTTAAGTTGATCAATTTCACAGAAAGCAGAATCAGGTCACATACTAATGTAAGGGATATCATTATTGTGGTAAGAAGGTATCATTTTTATGATAAAAAAATATCATTTTCTTTCATACTCCATATTATGGTAAGATATTATTATTCGTTTATTCAGTTTATCATTAAATGGTGAAAAGTTCTGAAAGGATTAGAATATCCTTAATAGTTTGTGCTTCATCTATTATTATGTTATCAATTTGGACTCTGAATAATTAAGTTGAAAATCACTAAGATCTATGTTATCTTATTATTCTGATTATTCATGTTTATTCATTATATATATCATTGTCATCATTTTTATGCTTATATTATGTTGAAAGTCATTTTTGGCCCGTAGTGCATAGATGGACTTGGTATGATTATGACCAGGGATTATTCGGTATAATCATGACCGTAATGTTACAATTGATGTAGTAAAAGTCATCTTTGTATCGTAATAGATGGACTTGATATGATTAGGACCAGGGATTATTCGGTATAATCATGACCGTAATGTTATAAATAATGTGGTAAAAATTCTCATTGGCTTACGTGAAAAGATGGACAGTTGATTGGCATGATTATGACTAGGGATTATTCGGTATAATCATGACCATTGGTGAAAACACAAATATCCTTGGCCCGTAGTGCATGGATAATTCGTGGTCGTGATATAATTGAGCTGAGTCTCAGCGTTATTGATTTTACAGTTGTATGTCTTAGGCTTGTATTGCAAAGATGGACTATTGATTTACCTGATTATAAATATAAATTGTGATTTAATTATAATCTGTGGTGGTTCAGGTGAATACAGGTGATGAGAGTTCTCTTTGTCTTGGGTATAACAAAGAATTGTTGATGAGTATTACATGAATGAAATATTAACAATGGACTTTTAATTTAGAGGAGTTAGTAGACATTTTGCTCTACTTAACTCTTCTAATAGATTGTTGATTCCGCTGCTATTATGATTGAAAAATTTTATCTTCTACCATATGTTTTAAATATCTAAATTATTTTGATAATTTAATTATCTTAAGTCATGATATTCTCTACTGGGCTATTTGTGCTGACCCTTTTACTTCTCCACCCTTTTCAGGTAGTAAAAGTGTAGCTAGAACTAGCAGAGAGAACATGAATATAAAGTGGTGATACGAATTAGTCATAAGCCTAATCAAAATATAAAACAGGTGATGAGGACCCGACCTTGAAAGCGTCAAATATACACCGCATTAAAATGAGGAGAATAGAAATCTTCTCGTGTTCCTTCAGGGACTTGAAATATTTATTGTTGTACTTTATATGACATTGCAATAATTTAAATATGAATATTATCGTATTATATACGTTATAATATTTGTATTAAAACTCACAGTATATGTGTCGTCGTATTTTGCATGACAGTTGTATAAATGGAGTTGTCAGTAGTGTATTTTCTGGCGACCCAAGATGGGTGATGCATACCTATTTTGGGGGCGTCACAATTGGTATCAAAGTTTAGGGATATGATCCTTGGCTGAGATGTGAGGCTAGAACTAGGAGGGGTGAGACGGATAAATCTTTCGCTAGTATGACCTACCTAAGCTTATTTGTTATTTAATTGGTCGGTCAGAGTATAGGGATAATATGTGGCATGTCAATTAACCCTTATTTTGAAACTGTATTCTAGAATGATATCTGAAATACATGAGATGAGCAATGGATGAACCATGAGACAGAGGAAGTAGCCTTGGAGCTAGAATTAGAAATTCTTAACCCTTCGAATTACCAGGTACGTAAATTTCGATGGCGAAATTTTATAAGGTGGGGTGATTGTAAGATCCCGACTTTTATGAAATAAAAGTCTAATTTAATTTATGGTTATTATTCTAAAATTATAAAATGTTAAATTAATAATTGATCAAACGAACAATTAATTGAATAAGTGAGTTAATAAAAGAGGAAATGAGATAAATTTTTTTAAGAACAACCCATGTGGGCGTCTGAGTAATGAAGATCACGGATGAAATAAGGAAATGAAATAGAAAAGAAAGAGAGTAAGTGGGAGACAGAGAAAAAAAAGGGAAGAAAAGAAAGAAAAGAAGAAGAAAAAGAGGGAGAGAGAAAAGGAAAAAGGAGGAGGAAAGAAAACAAAGGCCATGAGTGAGTCTTCTTCCTCATTCCATTTCCCCCGTAGCCAAACTTCAGCCAAAAGATAATAGAGAAGAGAGAGAGAGAGAGAGAGAGAAGAAGAAGAAGAAGAAGAAGAAGAAGAAGAAGAAGAGGAGGAGGAGAAGGAAATTAAAAAGAAAAGGTATTTTTTTAAATCTTTGATTTATTCTTTTATGAATTTTATGTAAAGAGTACATACTTATGTATGTATTGGATGATTTAAACTTGTATAAACATGAATCAAATGAGAGAAATCTAGAAATCAAAAGAAGAACAAAATATGGAGATTTTTAGAAATATTAGTTTACTACTTGATTTTGTAAAATCCATAACGCTTTGTGTATAATGAGTTACGAGATGAGCCATATATCAAAAGAAAGCCCTGGAAGTAAGCTAAACGCAAAAATTTGAAACACCCAAAAATTCTTTGTAGATTTTTCGTGATGACGGTTTGAGTGAAACTGGTCTGAAGGACTTATAGTCTGAAAAATCAGTTTTATTAAGCTCTATTGCATGAGTTATAATTTTTAATCCGACCGTTGGATCATTGTTATTTTTGGATATGTTATACATATATAAGTTGAGTATATGTCTACAAATTTTGAACTGTTAAAGATTAACGTATAATTTGTTATGAATTTTGTGAGATGGCTGGTTCAGAAATCTTCAAGCAGAATTTTTCGGTAAGAATATCTCTCTATGTTAGAGTCAGAATTTGGAAAAACTTTTGTCTACAAATTTGTAGAGAATTAAATTTTACATGGAAAGGTCATAATGCTACGTTTGGATTGAAGGAATGGAATAGAGTAGGGAATGGAATAGATGAGGGAATGGAATAAGGAAGGGAATGGAATGATTTTTTAATATTCCATGTACATGTTTGGTTGATGTTAGGAATACATCTAAGAATGAAATAAATAATTAAAAAGTGACCTAAATACCCCCAAATGTTCAAATTTAACTTTTCATTTTATATTAAAAATTTAACACATATTTCTCTATATTTTTTTTATAATTATATTCTCTCTTTTTTTACTATACTTTTTCATATAATTTTTTTTCTTACTTGTAAGTTATCTTTTTTATATATATATTTTTTATTTCTCTAGAATTAACTTTATTTTAATTGATGAAATATAAAGATAAGTAGTGTAAAATAAAATACAACCAACAAAACTAAATCAACTAGTATAACACCCCACTCAATAATATAAAGTGATGATAAAATTCAATAACATAATGCATAATTTCATTTAACAACCAACAACTTAATAAAATGTCTAATCAAGTAGTAATGCATTCCATCAAAATCCCAATATCATTGTTCAATAAGTAACATAATAAAATGTCTAAATAACTAGTATAACAACACTCCACTCAATAAATCTTTGACGAAACCCTCTTTTCGCTCATCGAGAAGGCTAAAAAAGACCACCATCAACTCCTCCTCACGAGCAAGCTTGCATATGACCTTGTTACGCTCACTATCAGTTAGCCCGGGCACATTACTCAACGCATTACTGAGATTCTTCCGTTGCTCATTTAATGAAGCCTCCAATCCAAGAAAGTTAGCAAATTGAGCAGATGATTTCTCGAGTTGTGCAGCAAGAATAGTAGCAGCCCTCTCCATGGCAGATTCAGAATCAATATCAAAACTTGATTTTCTCTTCCTTTTCTTGAAACTAGAGGACTTGCTAGATATTTTCTCACTGCGAGTTGGAATCAAGTCATCATCTCCATCATTTGTTTGGATCTCTTCATCTAACTCGACCATTTCCGCAGCCGATAGAGCATCTTTTTCAGTTGCTCTATCCTTGCCAAATATAACACAGAGATCCAAATAATGTGGAAATGTCTTATTCTGCCACTTTGCTCTCTTTTGGTGCACCTAAAACAAGTAAGAGAAAAAAATAACACAGTAATTAAAAAAAACTCTGATCATATATTCAAACATCTCAATCTTAAAACATAAGAATTATTCTATTGTATGAGAATTACCTTAGAAATTAAATGCTTCGGATCTTAAAAATTGACTTACCTTAAGATATGGAATCCAGACATCTTTAGAGGCTTCAAGCACATGATTTTCAACATCCCAACCAAATCCACTACTGTCTTTTCTATGCAGTATATCATATACAACTGCCCATTCAGTTTTCAATGTTTTCAACCTTGACTCAATATGTGGTTTTTCCTTTATTCCTGCTGCAGGCAATTTCTCAGCCAATGCTTTCTCAATAGCCAAGTAAAACCCAGGCTTAAAACCATTATCAGCCCTATACAAAGTTCCAGTAGTATTTAATATGTCTAGCATACATTCCACAAGCTTGTCATCTTCATTTTCAACACATTTGTGCTTACTCTTGCCTGCCCCCTTTGCTTCATCATTTACTTGAGAATCCATCATAAATTGAAGTCTGGCCAATTATAAATTCAATTCAATTCATATAGTATATAAATCTACAGTTGCTCTGCCTTTTTCACCATTTGATCATACTGCTCATAGTTGCCTACATAGTATTAAATTTCAAATATGTTGTGAAAATATGATGGTAATACTAGTAAATTTAGATGAAGAAAATTAATATAAACACAGCAACCAATAACCAGAAAAAATCTAGTTTATCCATGTACAAATAATCAAATATGTATGTATCTTCTCCCTTGTTTTTTCAGGTGCAAATGGGATGTGTTATAATTTTGCATCCACCATTAACCATTTAACTTGCAGTTTAACATTTTCTCTTGGGCATCTTCCATGCCCCTGCATGATCAGGCTGCTTAGAAAAAGGTCAAACCACAAAAACATTTTCTTGATTTTTTTTAATTTAAAAAAAACATTTTCCAATGTGTACGAAACTCAAAACACCAAACATAAAACATGTTATATGCTCCAAGAGAACTATGAAAATCAAAACTTTGGGTCCACAACATTTCACCTACAACATGATTCTTCTGTTAAGAAACATGATTCTTCTAACAGAAACTGTGTAAGTCAAGAGTATAAAAACAAAACAAACTTCATTTGCATATTATCATTCATTCATTCATTAAAAAACAAAACAAACTATACAAATATTTTGACAAGTAACCAACTATAGCCAAACCAAAGGATAGAAAAGGCAATTAATCTCTTCATTCTCTTCCGTTTGTCTAGTCTATGACGAGCCATGACTGCAATTCAATTGAAAAAGTAAGAGCAAACTCAAACAATAAACATATTGTAAAACAATTTCAAAAAAAATTCAAGAAAAATACTATAATGAAAGCAATAATGAAACAGTTCATTCGCTAGGCTTCAAAACAAAGATCTGGTTCATACATAATAAGTATAATGAAAGTCAGAATTATTTTTTATGGGTCTTTGCAACAGCAGCTATTGATATGTAACAAATTCGACCACCATTCTCCGATCTTAACGACAAATACTAGGATGAGTTTTATAAATGGGTTCAAATTAATTCTAATATCAACATAAATCTACAAGGACCAGCTATTACAACTTAAAAATAAGAACTTTAAGAAAGTAAATAACCCATAAGCCAAACTCATGCTTCATTTAAACACAAAGGGGAAATATGGGAGAATTGTGTTGATTATGCAGCTTTTACACGTTCCTATATCTTGTTCTCTACATTTTAGGCCTCCATAAAGAAACAATACACAAACATAGACTTGTGCATAAATTCATGATACCAAGTGCAATGAATTACAAAACAAACAAGTGAAAAGTATATCATTAGCAAACTTGAACTAAAAAAGTATTGTTGTTTGTTCTTATCGCCCGGGCATAAAACAATACAAAATTTAAGATAAATCTCACTAAACATCAATTTTCCCTAAACATCAATTAGACATCAATTTTCCCTGAACTTGATTTGATAAATTAGAAATCAAATAGTATCCAGACCAACAATTAATTCTCGTAGGTTCAACAATTGATTCTCGTAGGTTCAAAATTTAAGTATCCAGAACAACAATTGAACCCACAGATCACTTTCGAACAAAAACAAAATCAAACAATACACACACATACACACACACACACACACATATATATATATATATGTGTGTGTGTGTGTGTGTGTGTGTGTGACGCCCCCAAAATAGGTATACAATACCCATTCTGAGTCGCCAAATACATGGTACAGAAAGCAAACTACAACTTCAATAATACAATTGTCGTGCAAAATACGACAACACATACTGTGAGTTTAAATATAAATATTGTCTTCTGGACAATATCCACACTCAAATAAATCCTCATTACAATTATTCAAACACTATTTTACAAAAATAGTGAGGACTGCTAAAATATCTTTCTAGAACCATCACTCCATACCCCGACTAGATCCTGCTATGTTCTCACCTCCTGAGAAGAAAAATGGAACAAAAAAGAAAAGGGTGAGCTCAACTAGCCCAGTAAAGAATATTATGACTAAGATAATATACAACAAATTATCGTTAGTCTTCAACAAGAAAAAATCTGATAGAATATAATTGACAACAAGTTTTAGATCAACAACTGCAGCGGAAACAACAAACCATTAGAAGAGTCAAGTAGAGAATGAATTCTACTATCTTCTAAGATTTAAAAGTCCATCATCAATATTTTATCCCTGTAACATTAATTAATAATCATTTTATCCAAATAATCATCTTTGCACTATAGGCCAAAGATATTCATTTGTATCACCTGTCAGTCATGTTCATCTCAACACCTGTTCATCTTTGCACTACAGGCCAAAGATATTCATCAAGTAATCATACATATTTGCACTACAGGCCAAAGATATTCATTAATATCATCATTTAGGACTGAGGATGATGAAAAATATCTTAAAGAGAACGAATCCAATGAGACAGAAGGACAAATAGTAGGGATTCGTATAACAGTTTATCCAAGATCAATAATACTTCATAATAATCAATTGTGAAGCAGAATTCAAAAATAAAGATCAAAACATGGATACAATCAAATATAGTAACCATAATAGACATCTTGGATAAAAAGGAAAAATTTTATTTTTTGGTGAATAGTGCCGTATTCGTGAATAGTACCGTATACGTGAATAGTGCCGTATACGTGAATAGTAACCCCGACACAAAAAGTTTCAAATTTGATAAAAACTCATATCAATATTTCAGCATAATGATATTAAAGAAAATAATATCATTAAGAAGAAAATAATATCCCTTACCTCAAAATATCAGTACTTCTGGTCGGAATACCGGTATAAGGCTGAAAAAAACTTGCTCTTATGAATAGAAACTCTCAAAGTATCTAAATACTCACAAAATACACTCAATAATCTAGAGAGAGAAAGAGAGAAAACTTGTTTTTGGTGTGATTTTCAATTCTAACTTAGCCCTCTATTTATAGGAAAATGTTAGCACGCCGAAGCAGACTTAACCTGCAACCTGATGGCTTTACCTGCTACTATTCCCACCCACCATATTTGAATAAAAATCTCAGCATATTTCTTCACCAACCAAGAGTGGGGCCCACCAATTCTAGAATTTTCCATCAAAATGATAAACTTTGAAAATTTAATAATTTCTGAACCAGTCATCTCGTAAAATTCATAATAAATCATACGTTCATTTTTAACGGTTCAAAATTTGTGGACATATACTCAACTTATATATGTATAACATATCCAAAAATTACCACGATCCAACGATCGGATTAAAAATTATAACCCCCGCAAAATATCTCAAAAACCCTGATTTTTAATACCTCCATTCCGACAAAAATACTGATAAAAACCTCAACATTAACTCCTTTATTTTTAACCACAAAAATATATCCCTCATTTATATCCACATAAAATAAATATTTCCTTATCATATGAATCAATAATTAATTATTCACAAATAATATTACAGAATCACATTTATGACAACCAGGCCGTTCCCAGGAAAGAGGGGGCTTTCCAATAAGGATTTCTCCTTACTGGCGCGCAATTAGATGACCAAACCTCTCCTTAGACAGAAATTTCTAGACATTACCAATAATGTTATCTAATAATATTATTCAAATAATATGAATTATTGATCTAATAATGGAAAATACTGTGCAGCAATAATTATTGAAACAACAATAATATAAAATATCAACGCAGCAATTATTGAATCAATAAAATAAAATATTGAATAATAATTACTGTAACAATTATTGAGTAGTGCCTTCTTACGTAAGAATCAATAATTGATGCAATACCGTGTGCTACTATATTTTAACCACCGGGTATTTCAACAGTATTAACGGTAACAACTACGCCGTTATTTATAAATAACTTATACTTGTCGTTTTCTTCATCCAATCGCTTTTCGTTATGGGGCCCACACAAGGTTGCGCCGTCGTACGAATATTTCCCGACTGCAAGAATATTTCACGACCAAACGAATATTCCCCGACAAAATGAATATTTTATAACCACTTGCTTATTTTGTAAAATTTACACATTTCACCCATAACCAAAGTATTATATCAAATTAACCCCTTATTATTCACAATAATATTTAGAGAAAATTTGATTTTATTCATTAATAAGTTGGGGTCTTACAATATATATATGTCGATATATATATATATATATATATATATATATATATATATATATATATATATATATATATATATCGACTATAAAAAATCATACCAGAAATTAGTGAGAGATTTGGAAGGTATTTGATTCAATTCAAAACTTTTGGACACATTTCAAATTACCTGCGGAAAAAAACTACGATTAAATCGGAACTTCAAGCACTAGTATAGATTTATGATAAAAAAAATTGATGATTGGAAGGTGTTGATCGATATATGCCTTTATCTTCTCTCCTCGTCTCGTCTCCTCTCGTCGTTCTCTCTAGCAGCAAATGAAACAATCGATCGATGAAATCTGACCCGTAAATGCCCTATTTCATATAGGGGGTATATATGTCAATTCACTTCAAATAAGAAATGGAATGAATCATTCCTGCCTCCCCCTCCAGGAATGAATTTTTATTTTTACAGTTGGGCAATATTCCGTCCTGAAAACAACTTTCCAACGGAAGAGAGAAACCAAACATGATATTTTTTATTCCAACGAAATGATTTATTCCATTACCTCTCTCATTCCACCAAACCAAACACAGCATAAGATCTGTAATTTTCTGATAAAAGGCTAATTATTATGAAATATTGAAGTTTCTGAATATTGAGAATTATAATTAATTTATCAAAAAAATTATTTGGGCTGAAATATTTTTACAGGAAGCTTATTATATCATCTTAGAATTTCTATCAAATTTGAATGAATTATTGAAAAGCAGAAGTAATTATTATAATTTTAAACTATTTATAGTTAGTTTGAAAATATAAGAAATTCATAGAAAATTCTATGAATGATGAAAAATTATTAAAGTTGGTGAAAAGTCTTATAATATTATTTTATAATTTCTGGGTAGTTTTGGAAAATTATTGAATAACAGAAATATTTATTGTATTTTAAGCTATTTATGGTTAGTTTAAAAATAGAGAAAATTCATAAAAAATTCTATGAATGGTGGAAAATTATAATTTCTGCTGAAAAATATTATAATAATGTAAGATTATTATTGATGATGTTTTTAAGATATATAAGTATGTGAAGTTAGTATTTCTATTTTGAAGCAATATTAAATGATAGTTTTTATAAATATAAATAATTATAGAAAATTGTTGGATAATCTGAAAAATGTGAAAATTATTTGAAAAATTCAGAATACTATTTTAAATATTTTAGTAGAAGTGTTAGTAAGCTCATGAGATGTCAGGATGTAAACGCACAAGTAACAAATGAGTTATGATAAAAATAATATTTTTGTTAAAATAAAAATTGTGATAATATTAGAATAGTGGATTGTCATATATGAGGCTTTAGATTTCTCAAGTTTTATTATTCACTTCTAAAGTTTTGGAATATGAATAATGATTTTATGCGATAAATAAAGATAACTTGAATGAATAATGAATTGTTAGTTGGTTTATATGTTATTCGAGATAAATATGATCTGGTGTTCATATCTACTTTTAATAGAATTTAAATTGTTTATAGTAAGGTATTGATTTGATTCTTACGTAAGAAGTCACTATGTATCTCATTCAATAATTGTCATAGTAGTTATTGCATAGTAACTCATATTATTTGATATGATATAATTATACCAGTTGTAAGTATTGGGAGTCTATGTTAATAATTGTGAATAATTACTGAAAGATTAAAAATGTGTACATGATTGATGAATAAAAGGGTGTGGATTAAAGATAAGTATGATATGCATATGTTTGTTCAATTATTTTCTTTTTTTACAAAAATAAATTTGGCAGGACTTGCCGACACTCTATTTTTCTAAAGTAGTATGGACCACAACTCTATTATTGAACAAATTTTATTAAAACGTGTACAAGTTGGTTTTCTCAGTGGGACTATAAATTCCACTACTATTATTATATACCTCATTTGGTTATTTTGTCAAAGCGGGTGTGCTAGGTGTTTACTAAATTTTCAATATAAATAGGTTGCTCGGTTGAGCAACTAAACACACACCATCACTACACTAAAAATATAGAAATCTTTTACTACAATATTGTGAGTATTTCTATTGAGTGTAATGTTACTCCAAGTGTAGATAAGGAATGCAAGCATTGTTTAAGTTGATCAATTTCACAGAAAGCAGAATCAGGTCACATGCTAAGGTAAGGGATATCATTATTGTGGTAAGAGGGTATCATTTTTATGGTAAAAAGAATATCATTTTCTTTCATACTCCATATTATGGTAAGATATTATTATTTGTTTATTCAGTTTATCATTAAATGGTAAAAAGTCCTAAAAAGATTAGAATATCATTAATAGTTTGTGATTCATCTATTATTATGTTATCAATTTGGACTCTGAATAATTAAGTTGAAAATCACTAAGATCTATGTTATCTTATTATTCTTATTATTCATGTTTATTCACTATATATATCATTGTCATCATTCTCATACTTATATTGTGTTGAAAGTCATCTTTGGCCCGTAGTACATAGATGGACTTGGTATGATTATGACCAGGGATTATTCGGTATAATCATGACCGTAATGTTACAAATGATGTGGTAAAAGTCATCTTTGGCTCGTAGTGCATAGATGGACTTGGTATGATTATGACTAGTGATTATTCGGTATAATCATGATCGTAATGTTACAAATGATGTGGCAAAAATCCTCTTTGGCTTACGTGCAAAGATGAACGGTTGATTAGCATGATTATGACTAGGGATTATTCGGTATAATCATGACCATTGGTGAAAACACGAATATCCTTGGCCTGTAGTGTATGGTTAATTCGTGGTTGTGATACTATTGAGCTGAGTCTCATCGTTATTGATTTTATAGTTGTATGTCTTAGGCTTGTATCGCAAAGATGGACTATTGATTTACCTGATAATAAATATGAATTGTGATTTAATTATAATCTGTGGTGGTTCAGGTGAAGAGAGTTCTCTTTGTCTTGAGTATAACAAAGAACTGTTGATGAGTATTACAGGAATGAAATATTAACGATGGACTTTAATTTAGAGGAGATAGTAGACATTATGCTCTACTTGACTCTTCTAATGGATTGTTGATTCCGCTGCTATTATAGTTGAAAACTTTTATCTTCTACCATATGTTCTAAATATCTGAATTATTTTGATAATTTAATTATCTTAAGTCATGATATTCTTTATTGGGCTATTTGTGCTCACCCTTTTACTTCAGCACCCCTTTCAGGTAGTAAAAGTGTAGCTGGGACTAGCAGAGAGAACATGAGTATAAAGTGGTGATACGAATTAGTCACAAGCCACATCAAAATATAAAACGAGTGATGAGGACCCGGCCTTGAAAGCGTCAAATATACACCACATTAAAATGAGGAGAACAGAAATCTTCTCGTGTTCCTTCAGAGAATTGAAATATTTGTTGTACTTTATATGGCATTGTAATAATTTAAATATGAATATTATCGTATTATATACGTTATAATATTTGTATTAAAACTCACAGTATATGTGTCGTCGTATTTTGCATGACAGTTGTATAAATGGAGTTGTCAGTAGTGTATTTTTTGGCGACCCAAGATGGGTGATGTATACCTATTTTGGAGGCGTCACAGTTGGTATCAAAGCTTAGGGATATGATCCCTGGCTGAGATGTGAGGCTAGAACTAGGAGGGGTGAGACGGATAAATCCTTCGGTAGTATGACCTACCTAAGCTTATTTGTTATTTAATTGGTCGGTCAGAGTATAGGGATAATATGTGGCATGTCAATTAACCCTTGTTTTGAAACTGTATTCTAGAATGATATCTAAAATACAGGAAATGAGCAATGGATGAACCATGAGACAGAGGAAGTAGCTTGGGAGCTAGAATTGGAAATTCTTATCTCTTCGAACTATCAGGTACGTAAATTTCGAGAGTGAAATTTCATAAGGTGGGGGTGATGGTAAGATCCCGACTTTTATGAAATAAAATTCTAATTTAATTTATGGTTATTATTCTAAAATTATAAAATGTTAAATTAATAATTGATCAAACGGATAATTAATTGAATAAGTGTGACGCCCCCAAAATAGGTATACATCACCCATCCTGAGTCGCTAAATACATGGTACTGAATACAAATACAAACTTAATTATACAACATGAGATGTGAGTTTTAATACAAATATTGTTATCTAGACAGTATTCAAACTCAAAATAAGTCATCATTACATTTATTGTCACACTATTTCACAGAATAGTGAGGACTACTAATGCTACCATCTAGACCGTCACTTTGTTTCCCGACTAGTCGCATCTATATTCTCATTTCCTGAAGAGAACAATGAAAGAAAAGGGTGAGCTCAACTAGCCCAGTAAGAAATATTATGACTAAGATAATGCAGAATAAATTATCGTTAGCCTTCAACAGTGTTAAACTGATAAAATATAATAAATATCAAGTTTAACTGCAGCGGAACAACAATTCATTAGAAGAGTCAAGTAGAACATGATATCTACCATCTTCTATGATTTAAAAGGTTTATCAATAGTTTTATCGCTGAGACTCATCTTAATAAATAATTCACATCATCGAATCATCCCTGCACTACGGCCAAGGATATTCATTAGTATCACGACCACAAATTATCCATGCACTACGGGCCAAGGATATTCGTGTTTTCATCAATGGTCATGATCATGCCAACAACTGTCCATCAATGCACTACGGGCTAATGAGGACTTTTACCACATCATTTGTAACATTACGATCAAGATTATACCGAATAATCCCTGGTCATAATTATACCAAGTCCATCTATGCACTACGGGCCAAAGATGACTTTCATAACAATATAAGCATGAGGATGATGACAATGATATAAGAATTTAATTAAAATAAAGCAAAGGATAAATTTTTAAAGATTTATAATTTAATTTATCTAGAATTCAATAATGTCTATATTGTCAACATGATACTGCTTTGTGGAGTAAAATTCAAGAATAATATTGTATCAAAAATAATTTGGACCGAAAAAAAATTAATTTTTGTCATGAATAGTACCCCGGGTAAATAGTAATCGAGTGAATAGTACTCCGTAAATAGTACTTCAGGAATAGTAACCCCGTGAATATTACTCCGGCATGAAAAAGTTAAAACTTATCAAGAATGTTCAGAATAATATTTTCATGAAAATATACTTGATGAAGCGCAAATATCAAGGATATTCTACTAATTTCATGGAGTATAGAAGCCAAAACTTTAACAAAATGAGTGTAGAATTCGAAATCTAAAACTAAATAATATTACTTACATTCTACAGAGTATGGAAGAAAATATTATTTCATATGAATACTGAACAAAAATAATATCCCTTACCTTGAAAAGAAGAGTATTCCAACTGGTATAGCGGGGATATTCTTGAAGAAAACTTTTACTATTTTCTACACTCAAAGCTTTCAAAAACTTGAAAGAAATACACTCAATATTATAGAAGAAGAATTCTCTGATTCTGGTGTGATTTTCAATTCTAACGAAGCATCTTATTTATAGGAGAATGAAAAGGATACTATTTAAAATTTTCACGGACTGCACAGTAGGAAAACGGACGAATGCATCACGGGCAGAGAAAAAACTTAGGCGTCCGTTTTTTTTTTCAAATTATAAATATAATATTCAATAAAATATAATATATTCTATTTTTCATAAAAAAAACTTATTATAATATATATATATATATATATATATATATATATATATATATATACATTATATTACTTACCCTATAAAACAACTCCCGTGAATCTGCCCATTTCACTAATTTTTTCCACATGTGGCCCCCACCTTTATTATATTAAATAATTTTCTACCGATTATCTTAAAAAATGGGTAAATGGAAGTTTATAAAATAAGTAAAATTTACAATAAATACTTCATAAAAATCCCCTCAATATTTTTAACAACCTTTATTCATATTATTATAACTCGCAATATTAACAACCAGATCGATCTCAGGAAAGAGGGGGCTTTCCAATAAGGATTTCTCTCTATTGGCGCGCAATTAGGTGATCAAACCCCTTTCCTCGACATAACTTTCTAGACATTGTTAATTATGGATATAATAATTAGAATAACTTGTTATCTCAATTATTGATTTAATAATATATAAAATATTGACAATAATTGAATCAAATAACGTGAGATACTATGCGGCAATTACTGTAACAATAATTGAGTAAAACTGAGTGACTTCTTAAGTAAGCATCAATAATCAAAACCGCGTGCAACTATTCAATCACGCGTATTACAGTACTTTTAACACCGGGTATTTCAACAGTTAACGGTAAAACTTTCGCCGTTATTTTTATAAAAAGATATTTTTTTCGTTTTCTCATTCCGACAATAATTCTGTTATGGGGTCCACCAATGATTGTGCCGTCGTACGAATATTCCTTGTTAAAACAAATATTCCCCGACCAATCGAATATAATATAACAACTTGCGTACTTTGCAAAATTTATAAATATAACCCACAACTATAACATTATATCAAATTCACTCTTTAATATTAAAAAATATATTTCGAGAAAAATAATCTTTATTCATGAAAGTTGGGGTCTTACAACCTCCCCTTCTTATGAAATTTTGCCCTCGAAATTAGGGTACATACCTGGTATGACGAAGAGGTGAAGATACATTGATTTCATTTCAGATTCTAACTCCCAGGTCATTTCTTCAACATCGTGGTTTCTCCACAAAACTTTGACTTGAGGTATAACCTTGGAGCGTATAATATGTTTCTTCTTATCCAAGATTTTAACAGGTACCTTTTCATACGTTAAATCTTTCGCTATTTCATCTGGTTCTAACTCAATAATGTGGTTCGGGTCTTCCACATATTTACGTAACATGGATATGTGAAAAATGTTATGAACACAAGATATACTTGGCTGTAACGCGAGTCTATAAGCCACAATTCCTACTCGGTCAAGTATTTCAAATGGGCTAATGAATCGAGGATTGAGCTTTCCTCTCTTTTTAAATCTCGTAACTTCTTTCTATGGTGCCACACGTAACAACACATGCTCTTCAACATTGAATTCCACGTCTTTTCGACGAAGATCGGCATAACTCTTTTGTTGATCTTGTGAGGTCTTTATACGTTGTCGGATCATTTGAATCTTTTCTGTAGTCATACATACCAATTTTAGTCCTAACAACGTTGCTTCACCCACCTCATCCCATCATACTGGAGAACGACACTTGCGTCCATACAACACCTCAAATGGAGTCATGCCAATACTTGCTTGATAACTGTTGTTGTAGGAGAATTCTACCAATGGTAAGAACTTGTCCCAACTTCCTTTGAAGTTAAGGACATAGAGTCTTAATAGATCTTCAAGAGTTAGAATAGTCCTCTCCGACTGCCCGTCCGTTTGAGGATGATATGCCGAACTAAATCGTAAATCTATGCCCATAGCTTTTTGCAAACTAACCCAAAATCGTGAAGTGAATCTTGGGTCTCGATCAAAAATTATGGATATTGGCATACCATGCAGTCTTACAATCTCATTTATGTACATACGAGTAAGACGTTCAAGTGTATAAATTACTCGTATAGGTAAGAAATGAGCAGACTTGGTCAATCTATTAACAATGACCCAAATTGCATTTATGCATTGAGAAACCTTGGGAAGACCAGTAACGAAATCCATGGTAATGTGCTCCCACTTCCATTCTAGAATTTCAAGTGGTTGCAATGGACCTTTTGGCACTTGATGCTCTGCCTTGACACGTTGACAAGTAAAACATCTTGAGATAAACTCCGCGATCTCTCTCTTCATATTGCTCCACCAAAATGTATGTCAAAGATCACGATATATTTTGGTACTCCCAGGATGGATTACAAATAGTGTGTTATGCACCTCCATCATGATTTTATACTTTAAATCGTTAGTAACACAAAGTCTAGAGTTGACTCTAAGTATTCCTTCTTCATCGATTCTTACTTCCGGGATAGCACCTTCTTGTACTTTTTTCTTCATACGCATCAGCTCCAGATCTGTATCTTGAGCAACTTTAACTTTATCGATTAAAGTCGGTTCTACTCGTATATTTGTCATCATCACGTGGGTCCCTGGAGTCTTTAACTCTATCTCCATCCTTTTTAAGTCATACAAAATGGGCCTTTGCATTGACAATAACGCACTCGTACCTGCATATGATCTTCTACTTAATGCGTCAGCTACTACGTTCGCTTTTCCAAGATGGTATTGAATAGTATGATCATAATCTTTCAATAGTTCGAGCCAACGTCGTTGCCGCATGTTGAGTTCCTTTTGAGTGAAGAAATATTTGAGGCTTTTATGTTCCGTAAAGATCTCCACTTTCTCCCCATACAGGTAATGCCTCCAAATTTTAAGTACGAAGACAACAGCTGCCAACTCTAGATCATGAGTAGGATAATTCCTCTCATATTCTTTGAGTTGTCGAGAGACATAGACTATGACTTTCCCATATTGCATGAGAACACATCCTAACCCTTTGCTCGAAGCATCACTGTAGATGACAAATTCCTCCGAGCCATATGGTATTGTCATAACAGGTGCTGAAATGAGTCTCCTCTTGAGTTCTTGAAAACTCTTCTCGCATTCCTCACTCCAACCGAATTTTGTATCTTTTCGAGTCAGCTGAGTTAATGGAGTAGCGATTCGAGAAAATCCTTCTACGAATCTCCGATAATAACCAGCTAAGCCGAGAAAGCTATGTACTTCGGTCATTGACTTAGGTTATTCCCAGCTTTAGATTGTTCAATCTTTGCTGGGTCAACAGATATTCCATGATTTGATATCACGTGCTAAAGGAATGCTACTTCCTCAAGCCAAAACTCGCATTTCTTCAACTTGGCATAAAGCTTGTTTTCACGAAGCTTTTGGAGTATCAGCCTCAAGTGTTGTTCATGATCTTCACGACTTTTGGAATATATGAGGATGTCATCAATAAAGATGACCACAAAGTGATCCAAATATTCTTTAAATACTTGGTTCATCATATCCAAGAAGGCAGCAAGAGCATTAGTCAATCCAAAAGACATGACTAGGAATTTGTAAAGCCCGTACCGAGTTCTGAAAGCAGTCTTTGGAATGTCATTAGTTTTAATCTTTAACTGATGATATCCGAAACGAAGATCGATCTTTGAAAAGAATTTGACGCCTTGCAACTGGTTAAAAAGGTCATCAATGTGAGGCAATGGGTATCTATTTTTGATTGTGACATAATTTAACTCCCGATAGTCAATACAAAGTCATATACTTTCATCTTTCTTCTTTATGAATAGAACAGGAGTACCCCAAAGAGACGTACTAGGATGAATGAGACCGATTTCTAACAATTCCTGTAGTTGGGTTTTAACTCCTGAAGTTCAATAGGAGCCATTCGATATGGGGCTTTGGAAATGGGTTTTGTACCGGGTTCAAAGTCGATATAAAATTTGATTTCACGCTCTGGGGGTAGGCCAGAAAGTTCTTCAGGGAATACGTCAGGAAATTTATTAACAATAGTTCAAATCTGACTTATTTTTATTTAAATTTGTGACAGGGGCTTGACATCTGTTTTTCAATAAACAACTAGCTTTATGGCTTGATATGACAGTAATTGACTTTAGTGGTTTGGTTGCTTGAATTCGCATAATAGGTTGGTTAGGAATATGAAAGCTAACAACCTTACGAAAATAATCAAATTTTGCATGATGAGTAGTTAACCAATCAATCCCTAAAATTACGTCAAACGCAAGTATTTTTAAGGAAATAAGATCGACAGGTAATGTGAGGGTACCGATTTGAACCAAACAAGACTTATAAACAGTGGATGTAATGAAGGTTTCTCCCAACGGAGTTTCAACAGATAAGTCAAAGTCTAATTTCTTCGGAGTCAAATTTAAACATTGAGCGCAAGCAGAAGAGATAAAAGAATGGGTAGAACCGGTATCAAATATGGTATATACTTCGCTAGAGTTTATGATAAGCTTACCCGTGATGACCTCGTTCAGATTCCTTGCTGTCTGGGAGGTCACAACAAACGCTTTCCCTTGAACTATTGGTTTTGACTTGTCTGGGACGGCATTTGGTGTCACCGTTCCAACTTGACTTGGCTTCCCTATATGACAAAATCGAGCTAGGTGACTTTCTCTTCCACAATTGTAACACATTTTGTACTGCTGCGTACAGTTTGGAATGATGTGTCCCTCCCCTCCGTATTTGAAATATATGATAGGTGGTCGTTCTCCTTCCTTAACAACGGGTGTTGGTGCTGACGTCTTTCCATCATTGTTGAATCTCCTCTTCTTGAAATGTCCACTTTTATTATCTTGGCCATGATTACCACCGAAGTGGTTACCATTTTTGGCATGTTGATTCCCTCCACGTTTGTTGTCACCGCTTCGATGACTGCTACCACTAGTATTATTATTTTGCCGGCTGTTCTCTCTTGATTGGGATAACTCGTTATCGCGCTCCAATAACTGAGCCCTATTTACAATATCTGAATACAAACACAGTTTGTGAGAAATTAAGTATTGACGTATCTCGGGTTTCAAACCTCTTACAAACATCCGCGTCATTCTCTCCTCATTATCAACCAAGTGGGATGCAAACCGGGACAACTTGGCAAACTTAGCTTCGTACTGTGACACGATCATATTGTTCTGCTCCAGCTTGATGAACTCTACCTCCTTCATGTGACGAATACTTTTGGGAAAGTACTTGTCGTTGAATAGTTCTTGGAATTTCTCCCAAGACATCTTCAGTGCGGAAGGTTGAGTACGCTTTATCGATTCCCACCAGTAATCTGCCTCTCCTCGCAACATAAAGGTGGCAAAGGGAACCTTTTGCTCCTCGGAGCATCCCAAGACATCAAATATCGTGGTGATCTGCTTTATCCACATCTCCGCCTTAAGTGATTTTGGCTCTCCAATAAACTCCGGTAGTCCCAGCTCCTTGAACTATTTAGCAGTGACTGTCCGAGAGTTACCAGTGTTTCCACCTGCATTTTGAACAGGAGTTGCTCTCGCCTGATGTTGCATGAATTGCATAAAGCCTCTAAACATCCCATCGTTCATCATTTGGTCAGTGTTGTTTTTTTTCTGAGGATTATTGCCTTCCTGATGCACATTATCCTGGATATTGATCGTTGGTGATTCAACGGTCTCATGTGCTCCATTGTTATTCTCAACATTCTCGGATGTCATTTTCAAATACTACCACAAAACAAGGGTTAATTGACATGCAACATATTATCCCTATACTCTGACCAACCAATTAAATGCCAAATAAACTTAGGTAGGTTATACTAGCGAAGAAATTTCCCGTCTCTCCCCTTCTAGGTCTTGTCTCACATCTCAGCCAGGGATCATATCCCTAAGCTTTGATACCGATTGTGACGCCCCCAAAATAGGTATACATCACCCATCCTGAGTCGCCAAATACATGGTACTGAATACAAATACAAACTTAATTATACAATATGAGTTGTGAGTTTTAGTACAAATATTGTCATCTAGACAGTATTCCAACTCAAAATAAGTCTTCATTACATTTATTGTCACACTATTTCACAGAATAATGAGGACTACTAATGCTACCATCTAGACCGTCACTCCATTCCCCGACTAGTCCCAGCTATATTCTCATTTCTTGAAGAGAATAATAAAAGAAAAGGGTAAGCTCAACTAGCCCAGTAAGAAATATTATGACTAAGATAATGCAGAATAAATTATCGTTAGCCTTCAACAGTGTTAAATTGATAAAATATAATAAACATCAAGTTTAACTGCAGCGGAACAACAATCCATTAGAAGAGTCAAGTAGAGCATGATATCTACTATCTTCTATGATTTAAAAGGTATATCAATAGTTTTATCGCTGAGACTCATCTTAATAAATAATCTACATCATCGAATCATCCCTGCACTACGGCCAAGGATATTCATTAGTATCACGACCACAAATTATCCATGCACCACGGGCCAAGGATATTCGTGTTTTCATCAATGGTCATGATCATGCCAACAACTGTCCATCAATGCACTACGGGCCAATGAGGACTTTTACCACATTATTTGTAACATTACGATCATGATTATACCGAATAATCCCTGATCATAATCATACGACCTGGTTGTCATAATTGTGATTCTGTAATATTATTTATAAATAATTAATTATTGATTTATATGATAAGAAAATATTTAATTTATGTGAATATATTTATTTTATGTGGTTATAAAAGAAGGAATTAATGCTGAGGTGTTTTATCAGTATTTTGTCGGAATGGAGGTATTAAAAATCATCCGTATGTGGATTTCGAACATTTTTTGTTTGGAATTTGGAAAAACTTAAAGCTACAAAGTTGTAGAGAATTAAATTTTCTATAGAAAGGACATGAGATTCGAATTTTTCTAATAAAAGGGTTATTTATTATGAATTATTAAAGTTTCAGAAATTAAATATTTTTATTAAAATTATGGGTGGGACCCAATTTTATTTTTTTGAAAACATATGCTGGAAATTTTGTTCAAAGGTGGCTGGTCTTGATTGTCCAACTTAGCATGCATAGAAGAAAGAAAAATAAATAATATTATTTTATAATTTAGTCTCCTTTGGCGTTCTAACATTTTTCTATAAATAGGTTCTTAGGTTAGAATTGAAAATCATACCAGAAACATAAGTTTTCTCTCTCTATATTTTCGAGCATATTTTTGTGAGTATTTAGATACTTTTAGAGTTGCTATTCAGTGCAAGTTTTCTTCGGCATTACATCCGATATTTCGATCAGAAATACTGTTATTTTAAGGTAAGGGATGTTATTTTCTTCATAAATGATATTATTTCCTTCAATATAATTATGCCGAAATATTGATATGAATTTTATTGTGGAATTTTTACCTTTTTGTGTCGGGGTTACTATTCACGTATACGGTATTATTCACGTATACGGCATTTTTCACGTATACGGCACTATTCACGAATATGACACTATTACAGAAAAATAAAATTTTCTCTTCTTTGTCCAAGATGTCTATTATGGTTACTATCTTTTGATTGTATCCATGTTTTGATCTTCATTCTTGAATTTTACTCCACTATGGTTTACTATGGAGCGTTTTTGAACTTGGATAAACGGTAGTACAAATCCTTAATATTTGTTCTTTTATCTCACTGGATTCGTTTTCTTTAAGATATTTTTCATCATCCTTAGTCCTAAATGATGATATTACTGAATATCTTTGGCCTATAATGCAAAGATGAATGATTAACTGATGAATATCTTTGGCCCGTAGTGCAAAGATGAACAGGTATTTAGATGAATATGACCAACTAGTGATATAAATGAATATCTTTGGCATGTAGTGCAAAGATGAATATTGATTTAAGATGTATATTGATTGATATTACAGGGATAAAATATTGATGATGGACTTTTAAATCTTAGAAGATAGTAGAATTCATTCTCTACTTGACTCTTCTAATGGATTGTTATTTCCGCTGCAGTTGTTGATCTAAAATTTGTTGTCTATTATATTTTATCAGATTTTTTCCTGTTGAAGACTAATGATAATTTGGTGTATGTTATCTTAGTCATAATATTCTTTACTGGGCTAGTTGAGCTCACCCTTTTTCTTTTTGTTCCATTTTTCTTCTCAGGAGGCGAGAATATAGCGAGAACTAGTCGGGGTGTGGAGTGATATTTCCAGTCAGTTGTGTTAGCAATCCTCACTATTTTGTAAAATAGTTTTTCTATAATTATAATGAGGACTTATTTGAGTGTGGATATTGTCTAGAAGACAATATTTATATTTAAACTCACAGTTTATGTGTTGTCGTATTTTGCACGACAATTGTAGTAATGAAGTTGTATTTATTTCTGTACCATGTATTTGGCGACTCAGAATGGGTGATGTATACCTATTTTGGGGGCGTCACGGTTGGTATCAGAGCTTAGGGATATGGTCTCTGGCGGAGATCGGGGAATAGAACTATGAGGGGAGAGACGAGTAAATCCTTCGCTAGTGTGTCCTACCTAAGCTTATTTGTTGGTCGGTTATAATATAGGGATATTATGTAATATGTTAATTTGTTTAATTAACCCTTGTTTTATGGTAGTATTTAAGAATGGAGGCTGAGAACGTTAACAATGGAGTGTATGAGACCGTGGAAACACCTTTAATCACAAACCAGGAGAACGTGCAACAGGAAGGCAATATTCCTCCAGTAAACAACACTACCGAACAAATGATGAATGATGGAATGTTTAGAAGCTTTTTGCAATTCATGCAAAATCAGACGAGGGAGACTCGTGTACAAAATACGGGTGGAAATGATAGCAATGCACGGCTTGTCACAGCCAAGCAGTTCAAAGAGTTGGGACCACCAGAATTTGCGGGAAAGCCGGATCCAATCAAGGCGGAGACATGGGTTAAACAAATTACCAAGATATTTGATGTCTTTTGATGCACGGAGGAACAGAAGGTTCAATTCGCCACATTTATGTTCCGTGGTGAGGCAGATTACTGGTGGGAATCTGTGAAGCATACCCAGCCTGCAGCACTCAACATGTCTTAGGAAACGTTTCAAAAACTGTTCAATGATAAGTACTTTCCTGAAAGTATTCGTCATATGAAAGAGGTAGAGTTTACCAGACTAGAACAAAACAACATGACTGTGTCTCAGTACGAGGCAAAGTTCGAAGAGTTATACAGGTTTGCACCTCATTTGGTAGAGAATGAGGAACGAATGACACGGATGTTTCTGAAAGGTCTAAAACCCGAGATTCGGCAATATCTTATCTCTCATAAATTTTCTTTATATTCAGATGTTGTAAACAGGGCTCAATTATTAGAGCGAGATAATGAGTATGTTCAACCGAGGGACCATAACTAGGGTCATACCGGTGGCAGCAGTCATCGGAGCAATGAAAACCAGCGGGGAGGAAAACATTCGAACAAAAGCGGTAACCATTCTGGTGGTAATCGTGACCATGATAATAGAAGAAGCGAGTCAGGAGGAGATTTTAAGAAGAAAAGGTATAACAATGATAATGTGAAGACGTCAGCACCAACATCAACTGTTTCTAGGGGAGGAGAACGACCACCTGTCGTATGTTACAAATGTGGGAAAGAGGGATATATCAGCCCAAATTGCCCACAACAGTTCAAGGTATGTTATAACTGTGGAAAAGAAGGTCATATAACTCGAGATTATTCTGTAGCAAAACCAAGTCCAGTGGGGATGGTGACTCCTAAAGCTGTTCTGGACAAGTCAAAATCAGCGGCTCCTGGAACAGCATTTGTCGTGACTGGTCAAAATATGAGAAACCTGAACGAGGTGATCACAGGTAAGCTAATCATAAACTCTTACAAAGTTTATACTTTGTTAGTTATCGGTTCTACCCATTCTTTTATATCTCCTGCTTGTGCTCAACGTTTGAACTTGACTCCGGAGAAATTGGACTTTGACTTATCCGTGGAGACTCCGTTAGGAGAAACTTTCATTACATCCACTGTTTATAAATCTTGTTTGATCCAATTTGGCACCATCACATTATCTGTTGATCTTATCTCTTTAAAGATACTTGCTTTTGATGTGATTTTAGGGATTGATTGGTTAACTACTCATCATGTCAAAATTGATTATTTTTGTAAGGTTGTTAGTTTTCATATTCCTAATCAACCTGTTATGCGAATTCAAGCAACTAAACCACTAAAATCAATCACTGTCATATCAAGCCATAAAGCCATTCGTTTATTGAAAAACGGATGTCAAGCTTTCTTAGCCCATGTAATGGACTTGAACAAAAACACGTCAGATTTGAATAATATTTCGATTGTTAGTGAATTTCCTGACGTATTTCCTGAAGAACTTCCTGGTCTACCCACAGAACGTGAAGTTAAATTCCTTATTGACCTTGAACCTGGTACAAAGCCCATTTCTAAAATCCCATATCGAACGGCTCCTATTGAACTTCAGGAGTTAAAGGTCCAACTATAGGAGTTGTTGGATATCGGTTTCATTCGTCCTAGTACATCTCCTTGGGGTGCTCCTGTTTTATTCGTAAAGAAGAAAGATGGGAGTATGCGACTTTTTATTGACTACCAGGAATTGAACCATGTCACCATCAAGAATAGGTATCCGCTACCTCGCATTGATGACCTGTTCAACCAGTTACAAGGACCACAATTCTTTTCAAAGATCGATCTTCGTTCTGGATATCATCAGCTGAAGATTAAAACTGAAGATATTCCAAAGACTGCCTTCAGAACTCGGTACAGGCATTATGAATTCTTAGTCATGTCTTTTCGATTGACTAATGCTCCTACTGCTTTCATGGATATGATGAACCTTGTGTCCAAGGAATATTTGAATCAGTTCGTTGTTATCTTTATTGATGACATCCTCATCTATTCCAAAAGCCGTGAAGATCACGAGCACCATTTGAAGCTAGTACTCCAAAGGCTTTGTGATAACAAGCTATATGCCAAGCTGAAAAAATGCGAGTTCTGGCTTAAGGAAGTAGAATTTCTTGGGAACGTGGTATCAAAACATGGAGCATCTGTTGACCCGACGAAGATTAAAGCCATACAAAGTTGGGAGCAACCGAAGTCGGTGACCGAAGTACGTAGTTTTCTGGGCTTAGCTGGTTATTATCGGAGATTTGTGAAAGGATTTTCTCGAATCGCTACTCCGTTAACTCAGCTAACTCAGAAAGATACAAAATTCGGTTAGAGCGAGGAATGCGAGAAGAGTTTCCAAGAGCTCAAGAGAAGACTCATTTCGGCACCTATTCTGACAATACCATCTGGTTCGGATGGATTTGTTATCTACAGCGATGCTTCAGGCAAATGGTTAGGATGTGTTCTCATACAACATGGGAAAGTCATAGCCTATGCCTCGCGAAAACTCAAAGAATATGAGAGGAATTATCCTACTCATTATCTGGAGTTGGCAGCTCTCGTTTTTGCGTTAAAAATCTAGAGGCACTACATGTATGGGGAGAAAGTGGAGATTTATACGGATCATAAGAGCCTTAAATATTTCTTCACCCAAAAGGAACTCAACATGCGGCAACGACGTTTGCTTGAGCTGTTGAAAGATTACGATCATACCATCCAATACCATCCTGTAAAAGCGAACATAGTAGCTAACACATTGAGTAGAAGATCATATGCGGGTACAAGTGCGATATTGTCAACACAAAGGCCCATTTTGTATGACTTGCAAAGGATAGAGATAGAGTTAAAGGCTCCAAGTACCCACGTGATGATATCAAACATACGAGTAGAACTGACTTTAATCGATAAAATTAAAGCTGCTCAAGCTACGGACTTGGAACTGATGCGTATGAAGAAGAAAGTGCAAGAAGGTGTTATTCTAGAAGCAAGAATCGATGAAGAAAGAATACTTCGAGTCAACTCCAGACTTTGTGTTCCTAACGATTCTGACTTAAAGCATAGAATCATGATGGAGGCACATAACACACCGTTTGTAATCCATCCTGGGAGTACCAAAATGTATCATGATCTTCGACATACTTTTTGGTGGAGCAATATGAAGAGAGAGATCGCAGAGTTTATCTCGAGGTGTTTAACTTGTCAACGTGTAAAGGCGGAGCATCAAGTGCCAAAGGGTCCATTGCAACCACTTGAGATTTCGAAATGGAAGTGGGAACACATTACTATGGATTTCGTTACGGGTCTTCCCAAGATTTCACAAAGCATAGATGCGATTTGGGTTATTATTGATAGATTAACCAAGTCTGCTCATTTCTTGCCGATACGGGAAACTTATTCCCTTAAACGTCTTGCTCATATATATGTGAATGAGATTATGAGATTGCATAGCATGCCAGTATCCATAGTTTCAGATCGTGACCCAAGATTCACTTCACGATTTTGGGTTAGCTTGCAGAAAGCTATGGGCACAGATTTACGATTCAGTTCGGCATACCATCCTCAAATGAACGGGCAATCAAAAAGAACTATTCAAACTCTTAAAGATCTATTAAGACTCTGTGTCCTAGATTTTAAAGGGAGTTGAGATAAGTACCTACCATTGGTAGAATTCTCCTACAACAATAGTTATCAAGCAAGTATAGGCATGGCTCCATTCGAGGCGTTGTATGGACGAAAATGTCGTTCTCCAGTTTGTTGGGACAAGGTGGGTGAAGCAACGTTGTTGGGACCGGAATTGATACGCATAACTACGGAAAAGATCCAAATGATTCGGCAACGTATTCAAACCTCACAAGATCGACAAAAGAGTTATGCGGATCTTCATCGAAAGGACGTAGAATTTAATATTGGAGATCATGTATTGTTACGTATTGCTCCATGGAAGGGAGTTACAAGATTTGAGAAGAGAGGAAAGCTCAATCCACGATTTGTTGGTCCATTTGAGATTCTTAACCGAATAGGAAATGTGGCATATAGACTCGCATTACCTCCAAGCATATCTCGTGTTCATAATGTGTTTTACATATTTGTGCTGCATAAATATGTGAAAGACCCGAACCACATAATTGAGTTAGAACCAGACGAGATAACCGAAGATTTAACGTACGAGGAGGTACCTGTTAAGATCTTGGATAGGAAAGAGCATGTCCTACGCACCAAGGTTATACCACAAGTTAAGGTTTTGTGGAGGAACCATTCTATTGAAGAAATGACTTAGGAGTTGGAATTAGAAATGAAAGTGAGGTACCCTCACCTATTCGAAATACCAGGTACGCACGTCAATTTCGAGGATTAAATTTCATAAAGAAGGGAGGTTGTAAGACCCCAACCTTTTATAAATAAAAATGAATTTCCTCTATTCATTATTTTGAATTAATAAGGTGTTAATTTGATATAATACTTTTGTAAGACCCCAACTTATTAATAAATAAAATTAAATTTCCTCTATTTATTATTTTGAAATAGAAAGGGTTGATTTGATTAATGTGGTTAGTTATGGGTAAAATGCGCAAATATTTCAAATAAGCAAGTGGTTATAAAATATTCATTTTTGGTCAGTGAATATTCGTTTGGTCGTGGAATATTCTTGTTGTCGGGGAATATTCGTACGACGGCGCAGCCTTGTGTGGGCCCCATAACGGAAAGCGATTGGATGAAAAAAATGACAAGTATAAGTTGTTTATAATTAACGGTGTAGTTGTTACCGTTAATACTGTTGGAATACCTGGTGGTTAAAATACAGTAGTACACAGTATTGCACCAATTATTGATTCTTACTTAAGAAGACACTACTCAATAATTGTTACAGTAGTTACTGTTCAATATTTTATTTTATTGATTCAATAATTGCTGCATTGATATTTTATATTATTGTTGTTTCAATAATTGTTGCTGCACAGTATTTTCCATTATCAGATCAATAATTTATATTATTTAAATAATATTATTAGATAGCATTATTTGCAATGTCTAGAAATTTCTGTCTAAGGAGATGTTTGGTCATCTAATTACGCGCTAGTAAGGAGAAATCCTTATTGGAAAGCCCCCTCTTTCCTGAGAACGGCCTGGTTGTCATAAATGTGATTCTGTAATATTATTTGTGAATAATTAATTATTGATTCATATGATAAAGAAATATTTATTTTATGTGGATATAAATGTTGGATATATTTATTGTGGTTAAAAATGAAGGAGTTAATGTTGAGGTGTTTTATCAGTATTTTTATCGAAATGGAGGTATTAAAAATCAAATCAGGGTTTTTGAGAAATATTGCGGGGGTTATAATTTTTAATCCGATCGTTGGATCATGGTGATTTTTGGATATGTTATTCATATATAAGTTGAGTATATGTCCACAAATTTTGAACCGTTAAAAATGAAAGTATGATTTGTTATGAATTTTACGATATGACTGGTTCAGAAATTGTAGAAGTTGCAGAATTTGTCATTTTGGCAAAAAATTCTAGAATTGGTGGGCCCCACTTTTGGTTGGTAAAAATGTGCTGAGATTTTTATTCAAATGTGGTGGGTGGAAATAGTAGCAGGTTAAGTCATCAGGTTACAGGTTAAGTCTGCTTCGGCGTGCTAACATTTTCCAATAAATAGAGGGCTAAGTTAGAATTGAAAATCATACCAGAAAAAAGTTTTCTCTCTTTCTCTCTCTAGATTATTGAGTGTATTTTGGAAGTATTTAGATACTTTGTGAGTTTCTATTCATCAGTGCAAGTCTCTTTCAGCCTTATACCGATATTCCGAACAGAAGTACTAATATTTTGAGGTAAGGGATATTATTTTCTTCTTAAATGATATTATTTTCTTCAATATCATTATGCTGAAATATTGATATGAGTTTTTTTATCAAATTTGGAACTTTTTGTGTCGGGGTTACTATTCATGTATACGGCACTATTCACGTATACGATACTATTCACGAATATGGCACTATTCACCGAAAAATAAAATTTTTCCTTTTTGTCCAAGATGTCTATTATGGTTACTATCTTTGATTGTATCCATGTTTTGATCTTTATTTTTGAATTCTACTTCACAATTGATTATTATGAAGTATTATTGATCTTGGATAAACTGTTATACGAATCCCTACTATTTGTCCTTCTGTCTCACTGGATTCGTTTTCTTTAAGATATTTTTCATCATCCTCAGTCCTAAATGATGATATTACTGAATATCTTTGGCCTGTAGTGCAAAGATGTATGATTACCTGATGAATATCTTTGGCCTGTAGTGCAAAGATGAACAGGTGTTGAGATGAATATGACTGACTGGTGATACAAATGAGTATCTTTGGCATGTAGTGCAAAGATGAATATTTGGTTAAAGATGATTATTAATTGATGTTACAGGGATAAAATATTGATGATGGACTTTTAAATATTAGAAGATAGTAGAATTCATTCTCTACTTGACTCTTCTAATGGATTACTATTTCCGCTGTAGTTGTTGATCTAAAACTTGTTGTCGATTATATTCTATCAGATTTTTCCCTGTTGAATACTAATGATAATTTGTTGTATATTATCTTAGTCATAATATTCTTTACTGGGCTAGTTGAGCTCACCCTTTTCCTTTTTGTTCCATTTTTCTTCTCAAGAGGTGAGAACATAGCAGGATCTAGTCGGGGTATGGAGTGATGGTTCTAGAAAGATGTTTTAGCAGTCCTCACTATTTCTGTAAAATAGTGTTTGAATAATTGTAATGAGGACTTATTTGAGTGTGGATATTGTCTAGAAGACAATATTTGTATTTAAACTCACAGTATGTGTTGTCATATTTTGCACGACAATTGTATTATTGAAGTTGTAGTTTGCTTTTTGTACCATATATTTGGCGACTCAGAATGAGTGTTGCATACCTATTTTGGGGGTGTCACAGTTGGTATCAGAGCTTAGGGATATGATCCCTGGCTGAGATGTGAGACAAGAACTAGGAGGGAGAGACGGGGAATTCCTTCGCTAGTATGACCTGACTAAGTTTATTTGGTATTTATTTGGTCGGTCAGAGTATAGGGATAATATATGACATGACTATTAACCCTTGTTTTATGACAGTATTTAAGAATGGCAGCTGAGAACGTTAATAATAGAGTAAATCAGACCGTGGAGACACCTTTGATCACCACCCAGGAAAACGTACAACAGAAAGGCAATATTCCTCCTGTAAACAACGTTACCAAGCAAATGATGAATGATGGAATGTTTAGGAGCTTTTTACAGTTCATATAAAATCAGACGAGGTAGACTCGTGTGCAGAATACGGGTGGAAATGATAACAACGCGCGGTTTGTCACAGCCAAACAGTTCAAAGAATTGGGACCACCAGAATTTAAGGGAAAGCCGGATCCGATCATGGCGGAAACGTGGGTCAAGCAAATTACCAAGATATTCGATGTCTTGGGATGCACGGAGGAACAGAAGGTTTCGTTCGCCACCTTTATGTTTCGCGGTGAGGCAGACTACCGGTGGGAGTCTGTGAAGCGTACCCAGCCTGACGCACTCAACATGTCCTGGGAAACATTTCAGAAACTATTCAATGACAAGTACTTTCTTGAAAGTATTCGTCATATGAAGGAGGTGGAGTTTATCAGACTGGAATAAAACAACATGACGGTGTCCCAGTACGAGGCGAAGTTTGCAGAGTTATCCAGGTTTGCACCTCATTTGGTCAAAAATGAGGAACGAATGACAAGGATGTTTCTGAGAGGTCTAAAACCCGAGATTCGGCAATATCTTATCTCTCATAAATTTTCTTTATATTCAGATGTTGTAAACAGGGCTCAATTATTAGAGCGAGATAATAAGTATGTGCAACCGAGGGACCACAACCAGGGTTATACCGGTGGCGGCAGTCATCGAAGCAATGAAAACCAGCAAGGAAGAAAACATTCGGACAAAAGCGGTAACCACTCTGGTGGTAATCGTGGCCGTGATAATAGAAGGAGCGAGTCGGGAGGAGATTTCAAGAAGAGAAGGTACAACAATGATAACGTGAAGACGTCAGGACAAACAGCAACTGCTTTTAGGGGAGGAGAACGAGCACCGGTCGTTTGTTACAAATGCGGGAAGGAGGGACACATCAGCCCAAACTGCCCACAACAGTTCAAGGTATGTTATAACTGTAGAAAGGAAGGTCATATAGCTAAAGATTATCTTGTTGCGAAACCAAGTTCAACGGGGATAGTGACTCCGAAGGCTGTTCCGGACAAGTTAAAGTCGGTGGTTCCTGGAAGGGCGTTTGTCGTGACTGTCCAAAACGCGAGGAACCCAAACGAGGTGATCACGGGTAAGCTAATCATAAACTCTTGCGAAGTTTATACCTTATTAGATACCGGTTCTATCCATTCTTTTATCTCTCCTACTTGTGCTCAACGTTTAAACTTGACTCTGGAGAAATTAGACTTTGACCTATCTGTGGAGACTCTGTTAGGAGAAACTTTCATTACATCTACAGTTTATAAATCTTGCTTAATACAAGTTGGCACAATCACATTACATGTTCACCTTATCTCTTTAAAGATACTTTCTTTTGATGTGATTTTAGGAATTGATTGGTTAACTACTCATCATGTCAAAATTGATTGTTTTCGTAAGGTTGTTAGTTTTCATATTCCTAACCAACCTGTTATGCAAATTCAAGCAACCAAACCACTAAAATCAATCGCTGTCATATCAAGCCATAAAGCTATTCGTTTATTAAAAAACAAATGTCAAGCTTTCATAGCCCATGTTATGGACTTGAACAAAAACACGTCAGATTTGAATAATATTTCTGTTGTTAGTGTTTTTCCTGACGTATTTCCTGAAGAACTTCCCGGTCTACCCCCAGAACATGAAGTTGAATTCTTTATTGACCTTGAACCTGGTACAAAGCCCATTTCTAAAACCCCATATCGAATGGCTCCTATTGAACTTCAGGAGTTAAAGGTTCAACTACAGGAGTTGTTGGACATCGGTTTTATTCGTCCTAGTACATCTCCTTGGGGTGCTCCTACGTTATTCATAAAGAAGAAAGACGGGAGTATGCGACTTTGTATCGACTACCAAGAATTGAATCATGTCACTATCAAGAATAGGTATCCGCTACCTCGCATTGATGACCTGTTTGACCAGTTGCAAAGAGCACAATTCTTTTCAATGATCGATCTTCGTTCTGGATATCATCAGCTGAAGATTAAAGCTGAGGATATTCCAAAGACTGCCTTCAGAACTCGGTACGGGCATTATGAATTCTTAGTCATGTCTTTTGGATTGACTAATGCTCCTGCTGCCTTCATGGATATGATGAACCGTGTATTCAAAGAATATTTAGATCAGTTCGTTGTTGTCTTTATTGATGACATCCTCATCTATTTCAAAAGTCGTGAAGATCATGAGCGCCATTTGAAGCTGGTACTGCAAAGGCTTCGTGAAAACAAGCTATATGTCAAATTGAAGAAATGCGAGTTCTGGCTTGAGGAAGTAGCATTCCGTGGGCACGTGGTGTCAAAACATGGAGTATCTGTCGACCCGGCGAAGATTAAAGCCATACAAAGTTGGGAGCAACCGAAGTCGATGACCGAAGTACGTAGCTTTCTGGGCTTAGCTGGGTATTACCGGAGATTCGTGAAAGAATTTTCTAGAATCGCTACTCCGTTAACTCAGCTAACTCGGAAGGATACAAAATTCGGTTGGAGCGAGGATTGTGAGAAGAGTTTTCAAGAACTCAAGAGGAGACTCATTTCGGCACCAGTTCTGATAATACCATCTGGTTTGGATGGATTTGTTATCTACAGCGATGCTTCAGGCAAAGGGTTAGAATGTGTTCTCATGCAACATGGAAAAGTCATAGCCTATGCCTCGCGACAACTCAAAGAATATGAGAGGAATTATCCTACTCATGATTTGGAGTTGGCAGCAGTCATTTTCGCGTTGAAGATTTAGAGACACTACCTGTATGGGGAGAAAGTGGAGATCTATACGGATCATAAAAGCCTCAAATATTTCTTCACCCAAAAGGAACTCAACATGCGGCAACGACGTTGGCTTAAGCTGTTGAAAGATTACGATCATACCATCCAATATCATCCTGGAAAAGCGAAAGTAGTAGCTGACGCATTGAGTAGAAGATCATATGCGGGTACGAGTGCAATGGTGTTAACACAAAGGCCCGTTTTGTTTGATTTGCAAAGGATGGAGATAGAGATGAAGGCTCCAAGTACCCACATGATGATATCAAATATACGAGTAGAACCGACTTTAATTGATAAAGTTAAAGCCGCTCAAGCTACGGACATGGAGCTGATGCGTATGAAGAAAAAAGTGCAAGAAGGTGCTATTCCAGAAGCAAGAATCGATGAAGAAGGAATACTTCGAGTCAACTCCAGGCTTTGTGTTCCTAACGATTTTGACTTGAAGCATAGAATCATGGTGGAGGCACACAACACACCGTTTGCAATCCATCCTGGGAGTACCAAAATGTATCACGATCTTCGACATACATTTTGGTGGAGCAATATGAAAAGAGAGATCACGGAGTTTATCTCGAGGTGTCTAACTTGTCAACGTATAAAAGCGGAGCATCAAGTACCAAAGGGTCCATTGCAACCACTTGAGATTCCGAAATGGAAGTGGGAACACATTACTATGGATTTTTTTTCGGGTCTTCCTAAGGTTTCTCAAGGCATAGATGCGATTTGGGTCATTGTTGATAGATTAACCAAGTCTGCTCATTTCTTACCTATACGTGAGACTTATTCCCTTGAACGTCTTGCTAGTATGTACGTGAATGAGATTGTGAGATTACATGGCATGCAAGTATCCATAGTTTAGGATCTTGACCCAAGATTCACTTCACGATTTTGGGTTAGCTTGCAGAAAGCTATGGGCACGGATTTACGATTTAGTTCAGCATACCATCCTCAAACGGACGGGCAATCAGAGAGGACTATTCAAACCCTTGAAGATCTATTAAGACTCTGTGTTCTAGATTTCAAAGGAAGTTGGGATAAGTACTTGTCACTGGTGGAATTCTCCTACAACAACAGTTATCAGGCAAGTATAGGTATGGCTCCATTTGAAGCCTTATATGGACAAAAGTATCGTTCTCCAGTATGCTGGAACGAGGTGGGTGAAGCAACATTGTTGGGACCAGAATTAGTACGCATAACTACAGAGAAGATCCAAACGATTCGACAACGTATACAAACGTCACAAGATCGACAAAAGAGTTATGCAGATCTTCATCGAAAGGATGTAGAATTTAGTATTGGGGATCATGTATTGTTACGTGTTGCACCATGGAAAGGAGTTACAAGATTTGGGAAGAGAGGAAAGCTCAATCCACGATTTTTTGGTCCATTTGAAATTCTTGACCGAATAGGAAATGTGGCATATCGACTCGCATTACCTCCAAGCATGTCTCGTGTTCATAATATTTTTCACATATCTGTGCTTCGTAAATATGTGAAAAACCCGAACCACATAATTGAGTTAGAACCAGACAAGATAGCCGAAAATTTAACGTACGAGGAGGTACATGTTAAGATCTTGGATAGGAAAGAGCATGTTCTACGCACGAAGGTTATACCACAAGTTAAGGTTTTGTGGAGAAACCATGCTATTGAAGATATGACCTGGGAGTTGGAATCAGAAATGAAAGCGAGGTATCCTCACCTTTTCGAAACACCAGGTACGTATGTCAATTTCGAGGACGAAATTTCATAAGGAGGGGAGGTTGTAAGACCCCAACTTATTAATAAATGAAATTAAATTTCCTCTATTTATTATTTTGAAATAGAAAGGGTTGATTTGATTAATGTGGTTAGTTATGGATAAAATGCGCAAATATTTTAAATAAGCAAGTGGTTATAAAATATTCATTTCTGGTCGGTGAATATTCGTTTGGTCGTGGAATATTCTTGCTGTCGGGGAATATTCGTACGACAGCGCAGCCTTGTGTGGGTCCCATAACGGAAAGCGATTGGATTAAGAAAACGACAAGTATAAGTTGTTTATAATTAACGGCGTAGTTGTTACCGTTAATACTGTTAGAATACCTGGTGGTTAAAATACAGTAGCACACGGTATTGCACCAATTATTGATTCTTACGTAAGAAGGCACTACTCAATAATTGTTATAGTAGTTACTGTTCAATATTTTATTTTATTGATTCAATAATTGTTGTGTTGATATTTTATATTATTGTTGTTTCAATAATTATTGTTGCACAGTATTTTCCATTATCAGATCAATAATTCATATTATTTAAATAATATTATTAGATAACATTATTGACAATGTCTAGAAAGTTCTGTCTAAGGAGAGGTTTGGTCATCTAATTGCGCGCTAGTAAGGAGAAATCATTATTGGAAAGCCCCCTCTTTCCTGGGAACGGCCTGGTTGTCATAAATGTGATTCTGTAATATTATTTGTGAATAATTAATTATTGATTCATATGATAAGGAAATATTTATTTTATGTAGATATAAATGTTGGATATATTTATTGTGGTTAAAAATGAAAGAGTTAATGTTGAGGTGTTTTATCAGTATTTTTATCGGAATGGAGGTATTAAAAATCAAATCAGGGTTTTTGAGAAATATTATGGGGGTTATAATTTTTAATCCGACCGTTGGATCGTGGTAATTTTTGGATATGTTATTCATATATAAGTTGAGTATATGTCCACAAATTTTGAACCGTTAAAAATGAACGTATGATTTGTTATGAATTTTACGAGATGACTGGTTCAGAAATTATAGAAGTTGTAAAATTTGTCATTTTGGTAGAAGATTCTAGAATTGGTGGGCCCCACTTTTGGTTGGTGAAAATGTGCTGAGATTTTTATTCAAATGTGGTGGGTGGAAATAGTAGCAGGTAAAGTCATCAGGTTACAGGTTAAGTCTGCTTCGGCGTGCTAACATTTTCCTATAAATAGAGGGCTAAGTTAGAATTGAAAATTACACCAGAAAAAAGTTTTCTCTCTTTCTCTCTCTAGATTATTGAGTGTATTTTGGAAGTATTTAGATACTTTGTGAGTTTCTATTCATCAGTGCAAGTCTCTTTCAGCCTTATACCGATATTCCGAACATAAGTATTGATATTTTGAGGTAAGGGATATTATTTTCTTCTTAAATGATATTATTTTCTTCAATATCATTATGCTGAAATTTTGATATGAGTTTTTTATCAAATTTGGAACTTTTTGTGTCGGGGTTACTATTCACGTATACGGCACTATTCACGTATACGATACTATTCACGAATACGGCACTATTCACCGAAAAATAAAATTTTTCCTTTTTATCCAAGATGTCTATTATGGTTACTATCTTTGATTGTATCCATGTTTTGATCTTTATTTTTGAATTCTACTTCACAATTGATTATTATGAAGTATTATTGATCTTGGATAAACTGTTATACGAATCCCAACTATTTGTCCTTCTGTCTCACTGGATTCGTTTTCTTTAAGATATTTTTCATCATCCTCAGTCCTAAATGATGATATTACTGAATATGTTTGGCCTGTAGTGCAAAGATGTATGATTACCTGATGAATATCTTTGGCCTGTAGTGCAAAGATGAACAGGTGTTGAGATGAACATGACTGACTGGTGATACAAATAAATATCTTTGCCCTATAGTGCAAAGATGAATATTTGGTTAGAGATGATTATTAATTGATGTTACAGGGATAAAATATTGATGATGGACTTTTAAATATTAGAAGATAGTAGAATTCATTCTCTACTTGACTCTTCTAATGGTTTGTTGTTTCCGCTGCAGTTGTTGATCTAAAACTTGTTGTCGATTATATTGTATCAGATTTTTTCCTGTTGAATACTAATGATAATTTGTTGTATATTATCTTAGTCATAATATTCTTTACTGGCTAGTTGAGCTCACCATTTTCCTTTTTGTTCCATTTTTCTTCTCAGGAGGTGAGAACATAGCAGGATCTAGTCGGGGTATGGAGTGATAGTTCTAGAAAGATATTTTAGCAGTCCTCACTATTTCTATAAAATAGTATTTGAATAATTATAATGAGGACTTATTTTAGTGTGGATATTGTCTAGAAGACAATATTTGTATTTAAACTCACAGTATGTGTTGTCGTATTTTGCACGACAATTGTATTATTAAAGTTGTAGTTTGCTTTTTGTACCATGTATTTGGCGACTCAGAATGGGTGTTGTATACCTATTTTGGGGGTGTCACAACTTTGGTTATAGGTGAAATGTGCAAATTTTACAAAATAAGCAAGTGGGTATAAAATATTCATTGTTGTCGGGAAATATTCGTTTGGTCATGGAATATTCTTGTTGTCGGGGAATATTCGTACGATGGCGCAATTATTTGTGGGCCCCATAATGAAAAACGATCGGATGAAGAAAACGGTAAGTTTGAGTTTTTACAAATAATGGCATAGTAGTTACCGTTAACACTGTTAAAATACTCGGTGGTTAAAATACAGTAATACGCGTGGTTGCGCAGTAGCACACGGTATTGCATAGTATTGTTAAATTATTGATCCTTACGTAAGAAGGCACTACTCAATAATTGTTACAGTAATTATTGTTCAATATTTAATTTTATTGATTCAATAATTGCTACGTTGATATTTTATATTTTTGTTGTTTCAATAATTGTCACTGCACAGTATCTCCATTATCAGATCAATAATTTATATTATTTGAATAATATTGTTAGATAACATTATTATTGGCAATGTCTAAGGAAGTTTTGTCTAAGGAGAGGTTTGGTCACTTAATTGCGCGCCAGTAAGGAGAAATTCTTATCGAAAAGCCCCCTCTTTCCTGGGAACGACCTGGTTGTCATAATTGTGATTCTGTAATATTATTTATGAATAATTAATTATTGATTTATATGATAAGAAAATATTTATTTTATGTGGATATATTTATTTTATGTGGTTATAAATGAAAGAATTAATGTTGAGGTATTTTATCAGTATTTTGTCGGAATGGAGGTATTAAAAGTCATCCGTATGTGGATTTCGGACATTTTCTGTTTAGAATTTGGAAAAACTTAAAGCTACAAAGTTGTAGAGAATTAAATTTCCTATGAAAAGGACATGAGATTTGGATTTTTCTGATAAAAGGGCTATTTATTATGAATTATTGAAGTTTCAAAATTTAAATATTTTTATTAAAATTATGGGTGGGACCCACTTTTATTTTTTTGAAAACATGTGCTGGAAATTATTTTCAAATGTGGTTGGTCTTGATTGTCCAACTTAGCATGCGTAAAAGAAAGAAAAATAAATAATATTATTTTATAATTTAGTCTCCTTTGGCGTTCTAGCATTTTCCTATAAATAGGTGCTTATGTTAGAATTAAAAATCACACCAGAAACATAAGTTTTCTCTCTCTATATTATCGAGCGTATTTTTGTGAGTATTTAGATACTTTGAGAGTTGCTATTCAGTACAAATTTTCTTCGGCATTACATCTGACATTCCGATCAGAAATACTGTTATTTTGAGGTAAGGGATGTTATCTTCTTCGTAAATGATATTATTTCCTTCAATATCATTATGCCGAAATATTGATATGAATTTTATTGTAGAATTTCTACCTTTTTGTGTCAGGATTACTATTCACGTATACGGCATTATTCACGTATACGGCACTATTCACGTATACGGCATTATTCACGAATACGGCACTATTCACAGAAAAATAAAATTTTCTCTTCTTTGTCCAAGATGTTAATTATTGTTACTATCTTTGATTGTTTCCATGTTTTGATCTTCATTCTTGAATTTTACTCCACTATGGTTTATTATGGAGCGTTTTTGAACTTGGATAAACGGTAGTACGAATTATTAATATTTGTTCTTTTGTCTCACTGGATTCGTTTTCTTTAAGATATTTTTCATCATCCTCAGTCCTAAATGATGATATTACTGAATATCTTTGGCCTGTAATGCAAAGATGAATGATTAACTGATGAATATATTTGGCTCGTAGTGCAAAGATGAACAGGTGTTTAGATGAACATGACCAACTGGTGATACAAATGAATATCTTTGGCCTGTAGTGCAAAGATGAATATTGATTCAAGATGTATATTGATTAATGTTACAGGGATAAAATATTGATGATGGACTTTTAAATCTTAGAAGATAGTAGAATTCATTCTCTACTTAACTCTTCTAATGGATTGTTGTTTTCGCTGCAGTTGTTGATCTAAAATTTGTTGTCTATTATATTTTATCAGATTTTTCCCTATTGAAGACTATTGATAATTTGTTGTATATTATCTTAGTCATAATATTCTTTACTGGACTAGTTGAACTCACCCTTTTCCTTTTTGTTCCATTTTTATCAGGAGGCGACAATATAGCGGGAACTAGTCAGGGTGTGGAGTGATGTTTCCAGTCAGTTGTGTTAGCAGTCCTCACTATTTTGTAAAATAGTATTTCAATAATTGTAATGAGGACTTATTTGAGTGTGGATATTGTCTAAAAGTCAATATTTGTATTTAAACTCACAGTTTATGTGTTGTCGTATTTTGCACGACAATTGTAGTAATGAAGTTGTATTTGTTTCTGTACCATGTATTTGACGACTCAGAATGGGTGATGTATACCTATTTTGGGGGCGTCACACTCCGACTATGATGAAGATGATGATGAGGACTTCGCAATGCTGGTAAGAAGACTCAGAAAGTTCATGCGTCAAGGCAGAATAAGCAAACCAAAGAAAGTCAACAACTACAACAACCAGGAGCAGATAAATTACTTATGCTACAACTGCAAGAAGCCTGACTATATCATTGCAAACTACAAGAAACCTCTTAGAGAAGAACTGAAGAAGAAATCAAATTCAAAGAAAGAATTTAAAGGCAACAAAAGGCCTCAGAACAAAGACAAAGGTCTTGTAGCTGGAGGATCGTGGAGTGACACAGACAACGACTCAACTCCCGAATCTGGAGATGATGAAGATCCTCAAATGGCAAATCTTTGTCTGATGGCCAAACATGCAAAGGATAAGAAGAGCTCTAACATTCATGAAGTAAGTATAGATGAGGTATTTGACTTTAACTCTCCTGATGTAGACATTGATGATTTAAGAATTGCACTACATGGCATAACATCTGATTTGCATCAATACATGAAATGGTTCAGAGTTCTGTCTAGAGATTATTCTCTTCTTCAAAAGGAGAAAGAGAATGTTCAAGATGAACTGAAAACAGCCCTTCTAATTACTGACCCTCTCTCCAAGTTTGAAGCTGAGAATAAGCTCTTAAAACAGACCAATGAGCTCAATGCACAAAGAGAGTCAAGTCTATCCTCTAAAATTGAGGAACTAGAAAGGACAATCTCTACATGGAATAAATCCTCTTCATCCATGGACTCCCTGATCTCCAGTCAGAGAAGTGCATCTGACAGAACAGGCTTAGGCTTTGGGGAATCCACCTCAGAGCCATATGTGGAAAAGATAAAGGAAACTAGCACTAGTAATGCTTCAAGTTTTAGTAGAAGCATTACATTTGTGAAATCCTCACAGAAGGAAGAACCAGTCCAACCTTGCTCTTCTGATCAAATCCATATTCCAAGGAATAAAGGATCCCATGCTGGCCTGGGTTTCAGAAAAGAGAAGAGTAACATAGTCACTACTTTCCAACCTCGAAGGATCATAGAGTCGAGTAAAATCAACTCCACGAACCAACTGGGAAGGAACAGTAGAGGTAAGCTTCACTCCTCACAAATTATGAAACACAAGGACACATGGAAGAAGGAGAACCAGTATAAAGGAAGGATGGCTGAGAATCCACATAAGTACAAATGGAGGAAGAATCCACATACACACACAAGCATGCATCATATTAGATGTTTTGTATGTGATAAGGTTGGTCACAAGGCTGCAATATGCTACTATAATCCTATGCTTGTGAGACCTAAAATCAAGCAGATTTGGGTTCCCAAGGGTACTAAACAAGTAGGACCCATGCAAGTATAGGTACCAAAATGAAAGTTTAACATTACCATAGGAACAGAGCTCCACGATCACAACCTGGTATCTGGACAGTGGATGCTCAAGGCACATGACTGGGAACAAAGCCCTCATGTCTAATTACATAAAAAAGGAGGGTCCTTCAGTCATCTTTGGAGATAATGGCTCTGGCAAAACAAGAGGATATGGCTCAGCTGGGAGTGGTGTAGTGTCTTTCAGTAAAGTAGCCTATGTGGAAGGTTTATAACACAATCTTCTAAGCATAAGCCAACTCTGCGACAAAGGTCATCAAGTTACCTTCCTCAACAATTAATGTCAAGTCAGAGATCTGAAGACATCCTCTATAAAGCTAACTGGAACAAGAGAAGGAAACATCTACACTATTAATCTTGGCCAACTGAGCTCGGACGAGACGATATGCTTTCTGGCTAAAGCATCTAAAGAAATGAGCTGGTTATGGCATAGAAGACTGCCTCATCTCAACTTCAAAAGCATGTCTAGACTGGCCTCCAAGGATCTAGTAGCAGGCTTACCTAAGTTTAGCTTCGTCAAAGAAAGGTCATGCAATGCCTGTCAACTTGGAAAGCAGACTAGAAGCTCATTCAAGAGAAAAACTATCAACTCAATTGACAAGCCTCTGCAACTACTTCACATGGATCTATTTGAGCCAATCCCAACAACAAGCCTTGGAGGAAAGAGATACTTATTGGTCGTAGTGGATGACTGCACCAGATTCACATGGGTGTTCTTTCTAAACTCATAAGATGAAACAAGCTCCCAACTAATCAAAATGTTCAGACTGGTGATGAACGAGAAAGGGGAGAAAATCAAGGCTATAAGGAGTGATCATGGCAGGAAATTCGACTTCTCTGAGATTGACCAGTTCTGCACAGACAATGGCATCAATCACAACTTCTCAGCTCCACGAACTCCTCAACAAAACGGAGTAGCTGAGAGAAAGAACAGAACATTGATAGAGGCTGGACGAACTCTACTAGCAGCAGCTCATCTGCCTGAATACTTCTGGCCAGAAGCTGTCAACACTGCAAGTTACACTCAGAACAGATCACTCATACACTCTACGATAAAGAAGACTCCTACGAACTGTGGAAAGGAAAAAAGCCGAATGTCAGCTACTTTCATGTATTCGGTTGTGCATGCTACATTCTCAACAATGAGAAACAGTATCTGACAAAGTTCTAACCCAAGTCAGACGAAGGAATCTTTCTTGGATATGTCACAGACAGTAAGGCCTATAGAGTGTTCAACAAGAAAATGTTGAGTGTTGAAGTCTCGATTTACACCATCTTTGATGAAACAGACTTGGACAAAACAGTGTCTCAAGACACTACGAACGAGGTCGTCGAGCTCAACACCACGATCGTAGTTCCAGAAAATGAAATCGTCGAGCAAGAAAATGAGATCGTAGAGAGGACTACGCAAGACAACAAACCTCCACATCAAGAAGCAGAAATTGATTTTGAAGGTCTCAGACAAGAAGGCATCAGGACAGATGTTCCAATAGGAAATAGATGGGCAAAAGATTACACTAAAGACTTAATCATTAGAGATCCAAATACAAGAGTAAAGACAAGAGCTGCCACTCAGAATGAGTATTTCTATCTAAGCTTCCTATCAAAAATGGAACCCAAGAAGATAGAAGATGCTATGGTAGACTCCAGCTTGATAGAAGCTATGCAAGAAGAACTAAATCAATTTAAAAGAAGCAAAGTGTGGAGATTAGTTTCAAGACCAAGAAACCATCCAGTCATTGGCACCAAGTGGATCTTCAGAAACAAGATGGATGAAGATGGAGTAATAACAAGGAATAAAGCAAGACTAGTGGCCAAAGGTTACTCTCAATAAGAAGGCATTGACTACGATGAGACCTTTGCACCTGTTGCCAGACTAGAAGTGTTGACTTTAATATTCTAACCTTTTTGTTTTGATGATAACTTGATAATATGAACTAATTTATTTATTATAAAATTTTAGGAAGTTGATGAAAATATCATTGTTGAAAGACTTTGAAGATTTGAGTCTTAAGAAAAATATGTAAGGTCATTGCAAATACTTAATTTTTCAATACAAGGCTCTAGGACATTTTTTTGTGTGCATTAAAATATGATTAAATATTTTGTGCATGCCTAAGAATTTTATGCTAATTGTTATTACATGATTTATTTTAGTTGGTTAGTATTTATGCATGCGTAGAATTAAAATGATAATTATTCGTATTAATTAATTTATATTGCATGTGTTATGAGAGAGTTCTGATTTTATATAATGTGTATAACACGTGTGTAAGAAATCCTTATGCTTAAGACTTGTTGGAAACTTAAAAGATTGTTGGGATTTTGTGTGTGGTGGCAGAGATATGATTACTTTCAAAAAGTGGGTTAATTGTATATATCTTGGAAATATAATATAATCATTATCTTGAAAAAGTTGGTTCATTTTCATTCCTAAATTAATGCTCCTTGCTTTGGTTTTAATACAAGTGGCGGCAGACTTGTAATCATTATTGTTATAGGAATTGAAAAAGTCTTAGCTTAAAGTGTTTCATCCGACTCAGTTTCTTTTTAGAAAGAGTCCATCATATTTTGTAATTACCGAAGTTAATTAGATTTGTTACTTTCCAACGGACTTAAAACTTAAAACAATACTTATCTATTTGTAATCTGTTGGCAACGTAAACAAAGTCTGATAACGGAACAAAATTAGCAATGAAATTATTTTATTGAGCAACGGTAATTAATTTGGGCTATAAAAAGAAAATTGATATCAGTGATTAAATACAACACTTAAATTAATATTTTGCACTCATATACTTGAAAAGCTACTTCATTATTCTTGGTGCAAAATTTTCAGCTGCTGAGCTATTATATTCAGATTATTTATCAGCTAATTTTTGAGCTTAATATTGGTGATATCTCTCTCTTTTATTATTTGATCATTGCATTCATTAGTTGAGCCTTGTATTGATAAATTGCATATTTGCTTTAATTATTAGTCCTCTATATTTGTAATCTTATAATTTTTAGACTAAGTGTTGTCTAAAGGAATTTAATCCAGGTGGATTAAGGTTTGTTTACAAACAGGTTCAAGGAAGCATAGGTGCTTAAAGGGTGCATTGGTGCATAGGGAGCAAGTGTGCTCAAGTGAATTATTGTAATTCAAATTTGTTAGAATATGTTTTGTAACAAGGGTCAATTTTAAAGAAATAAAAGTGAGTCTCCAATTCTAGTTGGTATTGGACGTGGACTAGGCTATTATTATAGAGGGTAATAGTTGAACCACGTAAAAAATCTTGGTGCTATTTTTATTGCTTGCTTTACTTTAAATATCTCTCAAGATAGTTAAATCTCTTTATAATTAAAATTTAAATATTTGCTTTATCTTAAGATATTTTGTTAACACCAAGTATTTACTTTGACTTATAAATTCATCAAGATATTTTCTTAAACTAAAAAGTTAATACGGTAGACCATATTTATTCAGCAAGTTGCATTCATCAAAATAGTAGGCTGAATTTAGTAGTTTGGTTTAAAGTTTAAAAATTGGTTATTGATTGCTCCCACACGTATTTAACCCTCCCTTCTAAGTGTGTCTTATCTGAATTTCATTTGGTATCAGAGCAAGGCTCTACTTACTTGCTCTTAAGGTGACTTGTAGGTAAAGATTCTGACATGGCACAGTTCGGGAACAACAATCAAGAAAGTCAATCAACTAATAGACCTCATTTGCTATATGGAACGGAAAATTACAACTTCTGGAAATTCCGAATGAGGATCTACCTTAAAAGAGATCCTTGGGAATGGTGGGTTGTGGAAAACAGACCAGTTATTCCACGAAGAGATGATGGGACACCAAAAACTCTGTTAGAAATGGATTCAACCGAAACCTACATGGCTCATATGATTCTTGGGCTATGAACACACTACTTAGTGGCATGGTTCAATCCGAGATTGATAAAGTCTCCTCATGCAACACATCTAAGGAAATTTGGGACACTCTAGTGGTGAGCCATGAAGGAACATCGAAGGTTCGAGAAGTTAAACTAAGCATGCTCATATATGATTATGAAATGTTCAAACTCAAGAAAGATGAAACTATAAAGATGGCTCAAGCAAGGTTCCTTGTTCTTCTGAATTCATTAAAGCTTTTGGACAAATCCATTCCACAAAGTGAGATTAACCGTAAGTTACTTCGGGCTATGCCCAAGAGGTTTGCTTCTAAAATTACTACTCTTCAAGATTCCTCTACTATTTTTACTATGGATACACTAACTCTTTTTGGTGAACTTGAGGAATATGAACATCAGTTAAAGAGATATGATGAGGAGGAGGAAACTCCTCGAAGAAAGGTTTTAGCTCTTAATGTAGAAAATGAAGAAGAGCTTGATGATGATTCTGACGAAGAGATAGCCATGATGTCAAGAAGACTCAAAGGACTACTATAAAGGAAGAATAAATGGAAAAATATCTTCAACTCAAATAAAGCCAAAGGAAAGCAAACTGAGGAGACATGTTTTGAATGTGGACATCCAGGGCACTTCAAGAAGGACTGCTTTCAACTAAAGAACAAAGGAAAAACATGCTTCAAGGATAATAAAAGAAACAAGGCACTCGTCACTTGGAGTGATGAAGAAGAGACCGAAGTTGAGATTGATACCAAGGATGAAATAGCTCAAGTATGTTTCATGGGAATAGAAGATAAATCAAACGAGGTATGTCTCAAGGCAAGGGTTCCATCTCAAAAATGGATTCTTGATAGTGGATGCTCACGTCACATGACTGGTGACAAATCAAAGTTCATGGAGCTAAAAATTAAGAAGAAAAATGGTACAGTTATATTTGGAGATAATCGAACCTGCGAAATAATCGAAAAAGGTAAAATAGGAAATGGTAAGGTAAATATTGATAATGTACATCTTGTTAGTGGACTTAAATTTAATCTTATTAGTATCAGTCAATTAATGGATAATGGTCACCAAGTTAACTTTGATAAAGAAAAATGCACTATTTCTCATGGTACTAACAATGTTACTCTAGTTGCACAAAGAGAAGGAAATATATATACTATCGATTTTGAGCAACAAGATGAAGAATTATGTCTTGCATCTGTGCAAGATGAGGCTAATTTGTGGCATAAGAGGATGGGACATGTGACGCCCCCAAAATTAGGTATACATCACCCATCTTGGGTCGTCAGATACATAGTACAGAATACAAATACAACTTACTAATACAACTGTCGTGTACAATACGACAAAACATAAACTGTGAGTTTGAATACAAATATTATCTTCTAGAGAGTATTCATATTCAAAAGGAGTCCTCATTACATTTATTAACACACCATTACATAGAATAGTGAGGCCTACTAACTAATACTATCATTCGTACCATCACTCCTTTTCCTGACTCGTCCCAGCTACGTTCTCATTTCCTGAAGAGAACATTGAAAGAAAGGGTGAGCTCAACTAGCCCAGTAAGAAATATTATGACTAAGATAATGAAGAATAAATTATCAATAGTCTTCAACAATGTTGAACTGATAAAATACAATAGACATCAAGTTTAACTGCAGCGGAATAAGCAATCCATTAGAAGAGTCAAGTAGAGAATAAAACCTACTATTTTCTATGATTTAAAAATATTTTCATCAACTTTTATCACTGAGACTCAGCTTAATAAATAAACCACATCTTCTAATCATCCTTGTATTACGGGCCAAGGATATTCATTAAATCATCAATGATCATGACTATACCGAAAAATCCCTGGTCATAATCATACCACAAACTGTCTATCAATGCATTACAAGCCACTGAGGACTTTTACCACACCACTTATAACATCACAGTTCATGATTATACCGAATGATCCATGGTCATAATCATACTAAGTCCATCTATGCACGTAAGCTAAAGATGACTTTTAACATAAAATAAACATGAGGATGATGACAATGTTATAGGAATTCAATTAAACAAGTTCAAGAATTAGTTTATCCAGGAACTAATAATATCCAAATTGTCAACATGATACTTCTTTGTAAAGTAACAGTCAAGAATGCTCAGAAGAATATTTTCATGAAAAGATACTGGATGAAGCGCAAATATCAAGGATATTCCACTAATTTCATGGAGTATAGAAATCAAAACTTTGACCAAATGAGTATAATAAAGAATATATGAAATTGCAAATGGATTTTCACCAGCCATGCGGTAATCCACGTATACAGATCATTTCCACAATTTAATAAGGAATGAATATAAAGGATCATTCACCATGCATGTGGCAATCCACATAGACAGGTTATTCCAACAAAATAATAAAGGATGGAATAACAGAAGGATTCACCATGCATGCGATAGAGACCGCACAGACAGGATATTCCCAACAGAACGGAATACTAAATATGGAACCAGGTCAGGTGAAATTCACACCGACAGGATATTCCGACAGAATAATAAATGCGAAATAATAAATAATGGAACCAGGTCAGGTGAAATTCACACCGACAGGATATTCCGACAGAATCGTAAAGAACGGAATAATAAAAGAATTTCACCAAGTATGCGGTACTTCGCATAAACAGGTTATTCCAACATAATAATAAAGAATGGAATAACAGAAGAAGATCACCAAGTATTGGGTAAACCACATATACAGGTCATTCCACCAAGTATAGGGTAAACCACGCATACAGGTTATTCCAACAGAATAATAAAGATGGAATAACATAAGTTCTCTTCATGAATAAGAAAGAATAACACCCCTTACCATTTTAAAGAAGAACTGAAATAAAGAAGTAGTTAAGTGGCAGAATACTCTTCTTCTTTCTCTCTATAATTTCTCTCTCTAGAGTTCAGTGAATTCGTAAGAAAATAATGAAGGAATGAGCTTCTATTTATAGGAAAATGGAATGCATAGTAACTAATCCATGAACGGTCCAGATTGATTTACTTTAATCTGACGGTCCATATTTAAAGAAAAATCTTTTAAATAAAATATAATATATTCTATTTATAGAATAACTTTAATAAAGTATTCTGTTTTATATAAAAAGATTTTACTATACAAAATACTATGCACAATAGAATATAATATATTCTATTTATAGAATAACTTTAATAAAGTATTCTGTTTTATATAAAAAGATATTTCTGTTTTATTACGTTAATAATACGAATAAAACAAAACTTCATTATCGCTAAATAATTCATATTATTAATTGACAATAATTGAATCAAACTGAGTGACTTCTCACATAAGCATCAATACCGTGTGCTACTATACAACCACACGTATTACTGTACTTTTACTACCGAGTAGTTCAACAGTATAAACGGTAAAACTTCCGCCGTTATTTTTAATAAAATATTTTTGTCGTTTTCTCAATCTGACAATAATTTCGTTGTGGGGTCCACCAATGATTGTACCGTCGTACGAATATTCCCCGTAAATAGTAACTCGTGAATAGTACTTCGACACAAAAAGTGTCCCAAATACTCAAGTGAACAATACTAGAGTGAATAGTAATTTGGGTGAATAGTAATCCGTGAATAGTAACTCGTGAATAGTAACTCATTAATAGTAACTTCGACACAAAAAATGTCCTAAATACTCGAGTGAACAATACTAGAGTGAATAATAATTTAGGTGAATAGTAACCTGTGAATAGTAATTCGTGAATAGTAACTCATGAATAGTACTTCGACACAAAAAGTGTCCCAAATACTCGAGTGAACGATACTAGAGTGAATAGTAATTTTGGTGAATAGTAACCCATGAATAGTAACTCGTGAATAGTGACCATGTATTTTATGACAACTTGTTTACTTTAAAAAAAAATTCACATATCACCCTTAGCTTTAACCTTTTATCAATTTAACCATTTACCAAAATAGAAAAATTGAATACTTTTATTTCATAAAATTCGGGGTCTCACAATCTCCCCTCCTTATGGAATTTCGCCCTCGAAATTAACGTACGTACCTGATATTCGAAGAGATGAGAATACCTTACTTTCTTTTCGGATTGTACCTTTCCGGATAATTCCGCTCTATCATGATTTTTCCATTTCTCATCTCCTGTATTTCGAATATCATTCTAGAATATACCTTCAAAACAAAGGTTAATCGACATACCACAATTTATCCACTTATTAAGTAAACAATTTCAGCTTGGGTAAGTTACACCCTAGCGAAGTATATTACTCGTCTTCTAGACTAATATCTCCGTCAGTGACCATATCCCTGTAACATCAATCAACAATTTCTGTCCACAATTATATGAATAACTTATAATCATAATTGTGATTCTGAATTACTTTTCGCACCCAGGAAGAAGAAAATTTACATCATCTATCTTCACCTGAAACATCAAAAATTATGATTATACCAAATCACAATTCCTGCTCATAATCATACTAATAAATTCATCTTTGCACTACGGCTAAAGATTTACAACTATATAACCAGTAATCAACAGTTAATCTTCGCACTACAGGCCAAGGATATACAACTGTAAAATCAATAATGCTGAGACTCAGCTTAGTAGTATCACGACCACGAATTATCCATGCACTACGTGCTAAAGATAATCGTATTTTCAATTACGGTCATGATTATACCAAACAATCCCTAGTCATAATCATACCAAGTCCATCTATGCACGTAAGCCACAGATGACTTTTACCACATCTATGAATTAATATTTCATTGCTGAGACTCAGCTCAATAATTAATCCACATCATCGAATCATCCCTGCACTACAGGCCAAGGATATTCTTTAGTATCACGACCACAAATTATCCATGCACTACGTGCCAAAGATAATCGTGTTTTCAATTACGGTAATGATTATACCGAACAATCCTTGGTCATAATCATACCAAGTCCATCTATGCACGTAAGCCATAGATGACTTTTACCACATCTATGAATTAATATTTCACTGCTGAGACTCAGCTCAATAATTAATCCACATCATCGAATCACCCTTGCACTCCGGCTAAGGATATTCTTTAGTATCACGACCACGAATTATGCATGCACTACGGCTAAAGATAATCGTGTTTTCATCAACGGTCCTGATCATGCCATAAAACAATTAGTCTTTGCACTACGGCCAAAGAGAATCCATAGCCATAATCATACCAAAAACTGTCCATCAATGCATTACGGGCCAATGAGGACTTTTTTCACATCATTTGTAATATTACGGTCATGATTATACCGAATAATCCCTAGTCATAATCATACCAAGTCCATCTGTGCACTACAGGCCACAGATGACCTTCAACAAAATATAAACATGAGAATGAGGTATTGACGTATATAGGGTTTCAAACCTCTTAGAAACTTTCGCGTCATTCGCTCTTCATTATCGACCAAATGGGATGCAAACCGGGATAACTTCGCAAACTTAACCTCGTACTGCGATATGGTCATATTATTTTGCTCCAATGCTTATCTCAACATTGTTAGATGCCATTTTCAATCACTGCCACAAAACAAGGATTAATTAACATATCACATATTATCCCTATACTCTGACCGACCAATTAAATACCAAATAAACTTAGGTAGGTCATACTAGCGAAGGAATTCCCCGTCTCTCCCCTCCTAGTTCTTATCTTACATCTCAGCCAGGGATCATATCCCTAAGCTCTGATACCAACTGTGACGTCCCCAAAATTAGGTATACATCACCCATCTTGGGTCGTCAGATACATAGTACAGAATACAAATACAACTTACTAATACAATTGTCGTGTACAATACGACAAAACATAAACTGTGAGTTTGAATACAAATATTATCTTCTAGAGAGTATTCATATTCAAAAGGAGTCCTCATTACATTTATTAACACACCATTACATAGAATAGTGAGGACTACTAACTAATACTATCATTCGGACCATCACTCCTTTCCCTGACTCGTCCCAGCTACGTTCTCATTTCCTGAAGAGAACATTGAAAGAAAAGGTGAGCTCAACTAGCCCAGTAAGAAATATTATGACTAAGATAATGAAGAATAAATTATCAATAGTCTTCAACAATGTTGAACTGATAAAATACAATAGACATCAAGTTTAACTGCAGCGGAATAAGCAATCCATTAGAAGAGTCAAGTAGAGAATAAAACCTACTATTTTCTATGATTTAAAAATATTTTCATCAACTTTTATCACTGAGACTCAGCTTAATAAATAAACCACATCTTCTAATCATCCTTGTATTACGGGCCAAGGATATTCATTAAATCATCAATGATCATGACTATACCGAAAAATCCCTGGTCATAATCATACCACAAACTGTCTATCAATGCATTACAAGCCACTGAGGACTTTTACCACACCACTTATAACATCACAGTTCATGATTATACCGAATGATCCATGGTCATAATCATACTAAGTCCATCTATGCACGTAAGCTAAAGATGACTTTTAACATAAAATAAACATGAGGATGATGACAATGTTATAGGAATTCAATTAAACAAGTTCAAGAATTAGTTTATCCAGGAACTAATAATATCCAAATTGTCAACATGATACTTCTTTGTAAAGTAACAGTCAAGAATGCTCAGAAGAATATTTTCATGAAAAGATACTGGATGAAGCGCAAATATCAAGGATATTCCACTAATTTCATGGAGTATAGAAATCAAAACTTTGACCAAATGAGTATAATAAAGAATATATGAAATTGCAAATGGATTTTCACCAGCCATGCGGTAATCCACGTATACAGATCATTTCCACAATTTAATAAGGAATGAATATAAAGGATCATTCACCATGCATGTGGCAATCCACATAGACAGGTTATTCCAACAAAATAATAAAGGATGGAATAACAGAAGGATTCACCATGCATGCGATAGAGACCGCACAGACAGGATATTCCCAACAGAACGGAATAATAAATATGGAACTAGGTCAGGTGAAATTTACACCGACAGGATATTCTGACAGAATAATAAATGCAAAATAATAAATAATGGAACCAGGTCAGGTGAAATTCACACCGACAGGATATTCCGACAGAATCGTAAAGAACGGAATAATAAAAGAATTTCACCAAGTATGCGGTACTTCGCATAAACAGGTTATTCCAACATAATAATAAAGAATGGAATAACAGAAGAAGATCACCAAGTATTGGGTAAACCACATATACAGGTCATTCCACCAAGTATAGGGTAAACCACGCATACAGGTTATTCCAACAGAATAATAAAGAATGGAATAACATAAGTTCTCTTCATGAATAAGAAAGAATAACACCCCTTACCATTTTAAAGAAGAACTGAAATAAAGAAGTAGTTAAGTGGCAGAATACTCTTCTTCTTTCTCTCTATAATTTCTCTCTCTAGAGTTCAGTGAATTCGTAAGAAAATAATGAAGGAATGAGCTTCTATTTATAGGAAAATGGAATGCATAGTAACTAATCCATGAACGGTCCAGATTGATTTACTTTAATCTGACGGTCCATATTTAAAGAAAAATCTTTTAAATAAAATATAATATATTCTATTTATAGAATAACTTTAATAAAGTATTCTGTTTTATATAAAAAGATTTTACTATACAAAACACTATGCACAATAGAATATAATATATTCTATTTATAGAATAACTTTAATAAAGTATTCTGTTTTATATAAAAAGATATTTCTGTTTTATTACGTTAATAATACGAATAAAACAAAACTTCATTATCGCTAAATAATTCATATTATTAATTGACAATAATTGAATCAAACTGAGTGACTTCTCACATAAGCATCAATACCGTGTGCTACTATGCAACCACACGTATTACTGTACTTTTACTATCGAGTAGTTCAACAGTATAAACGGTAAAACTTCCGTCGTTATTTTTAATAAAATATTTTTGTCGTTTTCTCAATCTGACAATAATTCCGTTGTGAGGTCCACCAATGATTGTACCGTCGTATGAATATTCCCCGTAAATAGTAACTCGTGAATAGTACTTCGACACAAAAAGTGTCCCAAATACTCAAGTGAACAATACTAGAGTGAATAGTAATTTGGGTGAATAGTAATCTGTGAATAGTAACTCGTGAATAGTAACTCATGAATAGTAACTTCGACACAAAAAATGTCCTAAATACTCGAGTGAACAATACTAGAGTGAATAGTAATTTGGGTGAATAGTAACCTGTGAATAGTAATTCGTGAATAGTAACTCATGAATAGTACTCCGACACAAAATGTGTCCCAAATACTCGAGTGAACGATACTAGAGTGAATAGTAACTTGGGTGAATAGTAACCCGTGAATAGTAACTCGTGAATAGTGACCATGTATTTTATGACAACTTGTTTACTTTAAAAAAAAATTCACATATCACCCTTAGCTTTAACCTTTTATCAATTTAACCATTTACCAAAATAGAAAAATTGAATACTTTTATTTCATAAAATTCGGGGTTTCACAGGACACATTCATATGGATTTAATCAAGAAATTATCCTCAAAGAATCTTGTCAAAGGGTTGCCAAAGATAAAATATGAAAAGAAGGAAATTTGTGTTACTTGTCAACTCGGGAAACAAGTAAGAACATCGTTTATGACAAAGAACATGGTATCAACTTCTTCTCCTTTACAACTACTTCATCTTGATCTATTTGGACCAGAAAGACATTCTAGTATAAATGGTAAGTTTTATGCATTTGTAATAGTAGATGATTTCTCTAGATATACATAGGTATTATTTTTGAGAACTAAAGATGAAGCATTTAAGAAATTTGAGAAATTAATAAGAAACTTGGAGACAAAGTATAGTCTCAAACTTGTAAAGATAAGAAGTGATCATGGTACTGAATTTTAAAAAGACTTTATAATATTTTGTGATCAAAAAAGAATTAGTCATGAATTTTCAGCTCCTAGAACCCCTCAACAAAATGGAGTTGCAGAAAGTAAGAATAGGACTTTACAAGAAACAGTTAAAACTTTATTACAAGAAAGTAAACTTCCTGAAAAGTTTTGGGCTGAAGCTGTAAACACTTCTTCTTATGATTTAAATAGAGTACTTATTCGTCCAATCATTTTGAAAACTCTTTATGAATTGTTAAATAATAAGATTCCTAATATAAGTTATTTCAAAGTTTTTGGATCCAAATGTTTTATTCTAAATACTAGTGATAACCTAGGAAAATTTGACGCTAAATCTTATGAAGGAATTTTCATTGAGTGTTCACAGAATAGTAAAGCATATCGTGTATTTAATATTAACAAGCTGTGTGTTGAAGAATCAGTTCATATTACTTTTAATGAAACTCACAATGATCTTCCAAAATAAAGAGATGAGGATGCAGGAAATTTGGAGATCTCGGTGAATCCAGCAAACCGGAAGAATATATTCAGCAAGCCGAAATCCAACAAGCTGAATTAGAAAACTCGCAAGGAGTAGAACAAAAAACAACACAAGAGCTTGAAGCAGATTTCCCTCAACAGGAAGAGGTAATACATGATGTACAAATGCCAAAGACTGTGAGATATCTCAAGAACCATCCACCAAAAAACATCATTAGAGATATAAACAAAGGAATCACTACAAGAAGAGAATTGCAAAATCAATGTGCTTTTTCTGCATTCCTATAACAAGTTGAGCCAAAGAATGCTAAGGAAGCTATCCTAGATGAAAGCTGGCTAATGGCAATGCAAGAAGAACTTCAACAATTTGAACGATGCCAGGTCTGGGAACTTATGCCTCCTCCTAAAGATGTTTCTATCATTGGAACAAAGTGGGTATTCAAGAACAAGCTTGATGAGCATGGCATTATCACTCGAAACAAAGCAAGGCTAGTAGCTCAAGGATACAATCAACAAGAAGGGATAGACAATGAAGAAACTTACGCCCCAGTTGCCAGACTAGAGTCCATCCGCATCTTGTTAGCATTTGCATGTTACAAGAAGTTCACACTTTATCAAATGGACGTAAAGCGCCTTTCTCAACGGATATATCAGTGAAGAGGTATATGTAAAATAGCCTCTTGGATTTGAACATGAGAGGTATCCAAACCATGTCTACAAGCTAAAGAAAGCTCTCTATGGGCTAAAACAAGCTCCAAGGGCTTGGTACGAAAGGTTGAGTAAGTATTTACTTTCAAATGGTTTTATTAGAGGAAAAATTGATTCTACATTATTTATTAGACATGAAAATAAAGATATTATAATTGTACAAATATATGTAGATGATATAATTTTTGGTGCTACTAATAATTTCCTTTGTGAGTGATTTTCTAAATGTATGCACAAGGAGTTCGATATGAGTCTAATGGGAGAACTTAATTACTTTTTGGGACTCCAAATCAAGCAAACAAAGGAAGGTATGTATATCCATCAAACCAAATATACAAAAGAGCTTCTCAAAAGGTTTGGTTTTGAAGGGTCAAATTCAAAGGCTACACCAATGAGCACTTCAATAAAGTTTACGTCTGACGAAAAAGGTATAGATGTGGAGGTAACTAAATATCGAGGTATGATTGGATGCTTATTATATTTAACTATATCTAGACCAGATATTATGTATAGTGTTTGTCTATGTGCACATTTTCAAGTAAAACATAAAGAATCACATTTACAAGTTGTTAAAAGGATTTTTAAATATCTAAGTGGTACAATCAATTTGGGATTATTTTATCCAATCTGCAATCATTTTGTAGTAATGGGTAATTCAGATGCTGACTATGCAGGTTGTCAAATTGATAGAAAAAGTACCAGTGGTGCTTGCACATTTTTAGGTCACAGTCTTGTTACGTGGCATAGTAAAAAGCAAACTTCAGCTGCTTTGTCAACTACTGAGGGTGAATATCTAGCTGCAGGGAGTTGTAGCTCTCAAATTTTGTGGTTAAAACAAACTCTATGTGACTTTGATGTTTTATGTGAAAATGTGCCCATCAACTGTGATAATTCTAGTGCTATAGATATATCTAAAAATCCTGTGTTACATTCACGTACAAAGCATATAGAAGTTAGACATCATTTTCTAAGGGATAATGTTTCAAAAGGATTAATTAAATTAATTTTTATTCCAACAGAAAAACAATTAGCTGACATTTTTACCAAACCCTTAAGTGAAGAAAGGTTTTGCATGTTAAGAAGAGAACTTGGAATGTGCATGGTATAAAATAATCACGTAATAAAATACTTCATGCATAAAATATCTCATATTTACAGTATAACTACAAGTTATTTTAAATACGTTCTGTTGCTACACATTATCTTTACGTAACCGGAGACCAAGGGAGACGTATCTGTTTTGGCACAATTTACGGTAACTATCATTATGGTTTTTGAAATTTAAAAAGACAGGAGTTGAGAAGGTAGGTTCTCAAGGAAGTTTATCTGGCGTCTAACTCTTCCCTATTAAAAACACAGTATGTCTTCTCCGTTTTCACAAATTCCTAATTTTCTCCATTGTTCTAAAAACTCTCTAATCTCCACTGCGATAATGAAGACTCGGGCAAACAAGCGTTCATCCGGTATAACAATCAAAGAAGGACATCATCCACGATCTCCTTATACCACACATTCACCGAAGAAGTCCAAGAGACAACCTCGCTAGACATCTGTTCATGTTTCTTCTAACGAATCTGATGGGTCTGATTCAAGTTTTTCTTTCCTAAAGACATCCCCACAATCTCCTGGTTCGGAGCCTCCTCCTTCTCAACCAGAATCGCCATCAAATCTGGTAAATCCTTTCTCTGTTACTTCTGATTTGCCGGATAATTTCTTTCGAGGTCAGAGTTTTGAAGCCCGCTTCAAAACTTCTATTGCTACTAAACAGTTTGTTTATAAGAAAATCTTGAATCTGTTTTATTTCAAAAATTCTTCTTTGGAAAAACTTTTCAGTTCTAATGGTATTTCTTCTATGCTATTTCCTCTCACAAGGGCATATCCTCGTTTGGTACAACAATTTTACACAAATTTAGAGTGTAATGGGGATTGTTATACGCCCTTTGTGAAGGGAAAGTCTCTGTTTTTCACTATTGTCGATTTTGGAAGTATTTTTTATATTCCTTCATCTGGTCCCTGTCCATTTACTCTTAAGGGTGCTGCAAATATACCCTTTCCTCCTCTTGAATAACTCCAAACTATGATGAACAAATCATCTCTGAAAACTTTGTTTACTCCAAAAATCGTTGATGTATGTCCACTTGCATGTGTTTTGCACAAAATACTTCGGTATAATCTGTTGCCATGAGTAGGTGGTGGAGCAAATTTTACTTACCAAGATTTGGTGGTTGTTGCAATGATTTTAAAAGGTGTCTGTTTCAATTTTTCTCTTATGATGTTGTCTCACATAATGAGTTGCATTCGTCAAGTTAAAAAATGTCTGTCCTATGGTTTGTTTTTAACAAAAATGTTTCAGCATTTTAACATCTACCTTGATGATGAAATTGTTGTGTCTCACAATGAATTCATTGACTCTGCTAATTTAAAACAATCTCATATCACTTTTGTTGATGGCTCATTTGTTCGAATCATTCCTGATCCTATTCTTACTCCACCAAGTTCTATCTCGCCTTATTTACCAACTGATACTCCTACTTCTTCTACACTTCCTCCTTCATCAGTTTCATCTCCAGACGTAGTCAACATGTTGACTCAAATCCTCAAAAATTAAGAGCTTATGCATTCTGATATTCTTGATGTAAAACAAAGGCTTTTGGTTTTAGAAAAAGGAAAATTGCCTATTCGGGCAAATGATTTAGACAAATGTTTTTCTCAAATTGAAGACGAATTTATTAATTTACAAGCTGGATTTGAGTTGCACACAATGGCTATGGTTGAGTCTCTTCATAGGAAGATAAATTGAAATTCTTGTCAGTTAAGTCAAGAACTGAAATTTGTGAGTTACCAAATTGGAGAATTTGCTGATTTTATGTCTCATCGTATGAATGACGTTGGTAGAAAGCTACACTTTGATCGAATGCATTCTCCAGTACCTGAATGGCCCCGATGTAACTGGATGGCTGAGTACATTGGAGATTTTCTTGACCTGCCTCTACCCAATGACACTTTTATTCCTCGACCACCTACATTTGCTCATGACTTCTCTTTGGAAGAAAAGCTTCATCGTCTTCTCCACCGTCCTTACTTCACTACTCGTCCTCTACCTGTGATTCACGTTTACGATATTGATATCTGATAATCTTTTTGGTGATGACAAAGGGGGAGACATGCTGTGACGATGTGAAGATGTGGTTGGCTGCTGTGAAGAATTTTGGATTTTAGAATTATTAATTTGTGTTAAAAACGATTGTTGGTTGGCACCAATGTTTGTTTTAAGTTTGTTAAGTTTCTGTTATTGATGGGTTATTTCAAACAATTTGGCTGGAGCCAGTATTAGATATTATGACTACTATATTTTGTGTTATCTAATATTTTGTTACAACTAACAATCTTACAGGTTAGCAATCTTGCAGGTTAAATTATGCCTAAACAAAAGGCATGATGATAATTAGTTTGGATTATATTTGTTTTCTTCTGAAATTTTAAATATGCATGAATTCAGGGGGAGTTATAATTTTTGGTGTTGTCATCATCAAAAAGGGAGAGAATGTTGACTTTAATATTCTAACCTTTTTGTCTTGATGATGACTTGATAATATAAACTAATTTGTTTATTATGAAATTTCAGGAAGTTGATGAAAAGATCATTGTTGAAAGACTTTGAAGATTTGAGTCTTAAGAAAAATATGTAAGGTCATTGCAAATACTTAATTTTTCAATACAAGGCTTTAGGACATTTTTTTTGTGTGCATTAAAATATGATTAAATATTTTGTGCATGCCTAAGAATTTTATGCTAACTGTTATTACATGATTTATTTTAGTTGGTTAGTATTTATGCATGCGTAGAATTAAAATGATAATTGTTCGTATTAATTAATTTATATTGCATGTGTTATGAGAGAGTTCTGATTTTATATAATGTGTATAACACGTGTGTAAGAAATCCTTATGCTTAAGACTTGTTGGAAACTTAAAAGATTGTTGGGATTTTGTGTGTGGTGGCAGAGATATGATTACTTTCAAAAAGTGGGTTAATTGTATATATCTTGGAAATATAATATAATCATTATCTTGAAAAAGTTGGTTCATTTTCATTCCTAAATTAATGCTCCTTGCTTTGGTTTTAATACAAGTGGCGGCAGACTTGTAATCATTATTGTTATAGGAATTGAAAAAGTCTTAGCTTAAAGTGTTTCATCCGACTCAGTTTCTTTTTAGAAAGAGTCCATCATATTTTGTAATTACCGAAGTTAATTAGATTTGTTACTTTCCAACGGACTTAAAACTTAAAACAATACTTATCTATTTGTAATCTGTTGGCAACGTAAACAAAGTCTAATAACGGAACAAAATTAGCAACGAAATTATTTTATTGAGCAACAGTAATTAATTTGGGCTATAAAAAGAAAATTGATATCAGTGATTAAATACAACACTTAAATTAATATTTTGCACTTATATACTTGAAAAGCTACTTCATTATTCTTGGTTAGGGGTGATAAACGGTCCGGGTAACTCGGTTCCCGATTCGGATTCGACCCAAAAATATAATCCGGGTCTCGAGTTCGGCAACCTTCCGAGTCGAATATGGGCCAAGGGTTCGTTTTGGGGATATAAGACAAATCCCGAATATGAGCAGAGTACTGTTCGCTCATTTTATGGTTCGAACTCGCCTCTTTCATCTGAAACTTACTCGATCCTTACTCGATGAACCTTACCCGTTTAAGGGTTCGGTACTTACTCGATCTCTGATAAGGAAGTGAAAAGGTTAGTCGTTTGATTAATTAATGTCTTGATTCTTCAGAGTTCATTCATACGTGGGATTTCTCAGATCTCACTTCACAGTTCACACTTCAATCGCTGATAAGCCTCTTCGTTTACATAAAAATTAAGTTTATAGGCTCGAGGGGGTGAGATTTAAGAACTGATGACTGAATATTTAGTGATTCAATCTCAGAATCACTAAAGCCCTATTCCCAAAAAACGATTGATGAAGCTGAAGCCATGAAGATCGTGTAAATTCAAGTTGTGTAAGTCAGTTCTTAGTTATATATATATATATATATATATATATATATACGGTGCGTCTCTAAAGCGAACCTTAAAGAGCGAACCAAAGACGAACCGTCGTCTTTGGTGTCTATGACGACGATTCGATCCGTCGCCATAGCCATGTAGTCTTTGGCGACGGGTCGAACCGTCGCCATAGACACCAAAGACGACGGTTCGTCTTTAGTTCATTTTTTAAGGTTCGTTTTAGAGACTCTCCGTATATATATATATATATATATATATATATATATATATATATATATATATATATATATATATCTTCCTCTAATTACTTCTATAGTTTTGTTATACCAAAAATCCCCAATCAAAAAATTAAAACCCTAATTTTTAGGTTTCAAGTTTCAATTCGATCTTATTCAATGGAACACTTTGATGCTTCAAGTATATACATTTCTTGTCTGTTCAGTATAGATCTGTACTTTTTTGTTGATTGGTATGTTGTAATACACATGTTTATCAGATTATGGACTTATGTTTTTAGTACTTGTCTAAGACCTTGCTATGATAGTCTAGTGTTTTCATCATCTTTTACTCGTGCCTAATCCCTTTATTAATAGTCTATAACTTAAAATTGTCATGCTCCTGTTACTAATTTTGAAGTGTTATTAGTGTTCATGTCATGGTAGTTCTGCTAGTGTTACTGTGTTAGTACTAATAAAATTTACAGAGCTCCAAATATTCTTCAGCGTATCCTTAGTCTCCTCAGTAATGTTCGCCCCGAATCTGATCTCACCCGCTTACAGGTATGTCTCCAAACAATCAAATCTATCCATCAATTTTTGTTTTTATTATTACTCACTCTACATTTACAATTTTATACTCAAATTTTTCAAACTAATTTTAGGCTAAATTGGTATCCATCCACAAATCAGTTGTTGCCTTACTTTGGATACTAGTTCAATTACTAGTCGTGTCCTTCCAGTGAGCTTACTACTATATGGGTTAGTCTTCACTGCTGTGAAAATAAGTGAACAGATCACTATGGGAATTTTGTAACACCATAACTTTAGCAATTCCAAGGAGAGAGACCCTACAAATTAAAATATACGAACCCTGAACCATTCTTGAATCAGCTTTTAACCATTCACCAAATCACCCCTTTTGTATAGGGATATGAATTGACTATAAAAATCATAGACTCAATTAGACTGATTGTTGCATAATACATGAAGAATGCTTTTTCTTCACAAAATCACCCCTTTTGTCAAGTAAGTAAGAGTTAATATTTTGCATACAAGAGATTGTAAATTGATTTGCTAAAGATGGATGTGGTAATTTTATTATCGGATACTTCATGTGTTATATACTTGAAGTGGAACAGAAAACTGAACTTTGAATGTTTTTATGGCATGAGATTTTGGAGGAACATGCATATCTATATATGAGAAAATATAACTTACATAAATGGTTCAAGCTATGGTCAAGCTATGAGTTCTGAATCCCCTTTCCCTAGTTGCAGGATTTGTCACACACAGGTTCTTATGTGTAGGAAAACCTTTGTTGTATAGGTGCCAATAGCTTTGTTGATAAAACATTTTTGTCTCGCACTAAAATGCTGATTCTTAATTTATTTTAGATAGCATGGTTGTTATGTTGTGTGTAGGTCACTTGTATTGTAACTTTTTACTGTCATTCTTTTTGCTTTGTAACTTTCCAGGTTTGACCCTCAGACAGGACTACTGACGGGAACTAATGATGGAACCCTTGTGAACTTATCCTTGAGACTATTTGGCAGGAGGTCTGAAAAGTCACTTTGCATCCTACTACTTGTTCTCCAGGTAACATAGCTCATATCTTCCCATTTAGTCTGCAAGCTACTATTAAAAAAAGAATGGTTGATAGTTCACTGTGTGGTATTGATCTATTTATCAACCAATTAAGCCTAACAAATGATTTTGGAGAAGTTAACACTAATCTTGTTCTTTTATATAATTCACAATATTAATTTTGAACCTTAAACATGGGGTTGTCTTCCTCATTTCAACCCCTAGGTGCTCCAGAAAAATTATAATTTGCTGAATGCATAAACTGAATGCTGCAAATATTCCCACTGATTTGTTAGAGAAGGAACAAAACCGTGTTATAGAGGCGTCCCTCACTCTAATTCGTGAAAGGGCAAAACTTAAGGTAAATCCTGATTTTCCTAAGATCTCTTTTTTTGGCTGTCTATGTGTGAAGTATCCTTTATCCACATTTAACTTAATACTATGTATTTATAATTCCGCATACAGAGCATGGAACAACATTTGCTTGAAGATTCCTTGGATTAGAAAGAACTAACAGTTGGCTCTTTAAGTCTTCAGCTGTTGTTCTTTTTCCCCTTATTTATTTATTTTATGTGTTTGTTTATGTGTCTAGAGCACGTTCTATCAAACTTTATGACTACACACAATAGTTTTCTTTCTTAAACATTTACTTTCCTTCCATTTAAAATTTAGAATTCACAAATCACATTTGGTGAAATCTAGTTGTGTTGTTTAATTTATAATCTATATGTTAGGATGCTTTGGCCACAATTTTGAGTGTTGTAGTATTATATTTTTGCAGGATCCATTGTGGAGTAGCATTTACAGACATTAATTGCATGACTTTCTTTCGACTTGCCCTATACTGCAAATGGATGACACATCTTCAAAAAATGTAAGAGATTGGATAAATGTAATGATGTTACTAGAAATTGTATCATAGAATAATTAATATTGTAAATTTTTCATTGTAATATTTGTAACATATGTATTTTTATATATAAATCAAATTGAAGTTTTTCTTAGTTTTCACTTTATGTCTCATTTTGGTGTGATCCATCTCATACTCGAGCTCGAATAGAAAGGTTCGCGAATTACTTGTTGTGAAAACAAGTCGAGTAACTCCGAGCCGAGTAGTATCGAGCAATTTACGAGTCGAACTTAAGCAGCCTTGTAAATTGTCAGTTCGAATTCGAGTCGAACCTGAACATAAATTTTCTGATCCGAGTCGAGCTTGAGCATTAGGATGTTCGGATCGACTCGGGCTCATTTTCACCCCTATTCTTGGTGCAAAATTTCCAGCTGCTAAGCTATTATATTCAAATTATTTATCAGCTAATTTTTGAGCTTAATATTGATGATATCTCTCTCTTTTATTATTTGATCATTGCATTCATTAGTTGAGCCTTGCATTGTTAAATTGCTTATTTGGTTTGATCATTAGACCTCTATATTTGTAATCTTATAATTTTTAGACTAAGTATTGTCTAAACAAATTTAATCTAGGTGGATTAAGGTTTGTTTACAAACAGGTTCAAGGAAGCATAGGTGCTTAAAGGGTGCATTGGTGCACAGGGAGCAAGTGTGCTCAAGTGAATTATTGTAATTCAAATTTGTTAGAATCTTTTTTGTAACAAGGGTTAATTTTAAAGAAATAAAAGTGAGTCTCCAATGCTAGTTGGTACTGGACGTGGACTAGGCTATTATTATAGAGGGTAATAGTTGAACCACGTAAAAAATCTTGGTGTTATTTTTATTGCTTGCTTTACTTTAAATATCTCTCAAGATAGTTAAATCTCTTTATAATTAAAATTTAAATATTTGCTTTATCTTAAGATATTTTGTTAACACCAAGTATTTACTTTGACTTGTAAATTCGTCAAGATATTTTCTTAAACTAAAAAGTTAATACGGTAGACCATATTTATTCAACAAGCTGCATTCATCAAAATAGTAGGCTGAATTTAGTAGTTTGGTTTAAAGTTTAAAAATTGGTCATTGATTGCTCCCACACTTATCAAACCCCCCTTCTAAGTGTGTCTTATCTGAATTTCAAGAAGCCATCAGAATATTCCTTGTCTTTGCTGCTCTTATGAAATTCAAAGTATTTCAGATGGATGTCAAAAGTGTATTCCTGAATCGTGAACTTCAAGAAGAAGTATACGTAGAAAAACCTCCAGGTTTCATCAATCCAACTCTCTCTAATTATGTGTATAGATTAGACAAAGCCTTATATGGTCTTAAACAAGCACGTAGAGCATGGTATGAAACACTAACTAACTTTCTTATTGAAAATGGGTTCAATAGAGGTAGAATAGATAGCACATTATTTCTTAGAAAGCATAAAGACAAAGTCTTATTAGTTCAAATATATATTGATGACATCATCTTTGGTTCTACTGATGAAAAATTATGTAAGAGATTTTCCAAGCTTATGCAGAGCAAGTTTGAAATGAGCATGATGGGTGAGCTGAACTTCTTTCTTGGATTGCAAGTAAAGCAGACTGATGAAGGAATCTTCATAAATCAAGCCAAGTACATTAAAGACTTACTTAAAAAGTATGGCATGGAGTCAAACTCTCCCATAAAAACACCAATTACTCCATCAACCAAGCTTGACAAAGATGAGAAAGGTAAAAGTATTGATATAACTCAATACAGAGGTTGATAGGCTCTCTTTTATATCTAACTACCAGAAGCCCAGACATAATGTTTGCAACATGCATATGTGCTAGATTTCAAGCTAATCCTAAGGAATCACACTTAAAAGCTGTAAAAAGGATTTTCAGGTATCTCAAGGGTACACCTCACTTGGGACTTTGGTATCCCAAGGAGTCCTCCTTTGAACTAGCAGGATATACAGATGCTGATTTTGCTGGTTACGAAATAGATAGAAAACGTACAAGTGGCACCTGTCAGTTGCTAGGAAATAGACTGGTGTCCTAGTTTAGTAAGAAACAAAACTCAGTATCTACTTCAACTGCAGAAGCTGAATACATTACTGCTGGCAACTATTGTGCTCAAATCTTATGGATGAAAAATCAGCTAGCAGACTATGGGTTTGATTTCAAATATATACCTATTCATTGTGATAACATAAGTGCCATAGCAATAACACACAATCCTGTCATGCATTCTAGGACTAATCATATAGAAATAAGATATTATTTTATTAGAGATCATGTTCAAAATGGAATAATATATTTACAATATATCCCTACTGAAAATCAACTTGTTGATGTCTTTACAAAGCCTCTAGATGAATCCAGATTCAATAAATTGCTAAGTGAGTTAGGTATGCAAAATCTACAACCATAAAATTTATGCTCTAGTTTATGCTAACCATGCAGATATAAAGGTTATGTTCAAAATCGTAGAGATAACTAAAGAAAGTCCACGATCGTAGAGTTGTCTTGACATGAAGGACCACGATCGTAGAGCTTCCTCGAAATGACAAAGAAGCATTCTGTAATGACAGCATCTCTAACACCACCAAGCAATCTCTCTGTCAAGCGCCTCAGGGACAAACCTGATCCTTAGTTCATCCTAAGAGATTGGCCCTTCCTGAGCTACCTTGATTCGAAAGGAATGTTAAGTCAAAATTCATCACAAGGACCAGGGCAGACAACGATCGTAAAGCAAACTCAGCAGTGGACTCAACGATCGCAGTACAAACTCAACGATCGTAGTCCTCCCAAAGGATGCAGTAGCTCAGGAGGAGCTAAGGGCAAACCAGTATTTTCCACGCAAGTTAAAATCGTGGAGCCAAGCAGAACTTGACACATGCCCCACTAAGCAAATCGAGAGGAGGGAAGTTACAAGTACAGTTTGAAAATATCTTTTTAAAATCAGAAGTTCAAAAAGCTTATTCCTCTCTCTCTACCAGCAGAAACCCTAGCCTTCAGAAACACTCAACCAACCTCAGTGCAAATAAATCAATGGCGGCCTCAAATGTTATCACTGGTTACAGAGTCTGCTTCGACGAGTTTAAGACAGTTGACTCTCAATTTCACAAGATTATGTCACTATTAAAGAAAGCTGGTCTTGAAGAAGCTCTGGGTACCATCACATGGATCTACCCTAAGCTAGTAAAAGAGTTCTACAGAAATGGGAGTGTTTGAGAACTATATTATCACCACAAGGGTCATGGGTGTAGAAATTAAACTCAAAGCTGAAGATATAAACCTAGCCCTAGGTTTCAAATCGAAAGGATTTCTATTTATGGAGGGCATCGATTTTCAGGAAGGACTGAAGAAGATGCATCATTAAAAGTTTTCGAATGTCAAAGGGTACAAAAAGAAAGAGTTTCCCCAAAAATATGAGTTTTTGGCTAACATTGTTGGGAAATGCATTTGCTGCAAGAGCTCTGGCCATGACTCTTTGAACGAAGTGCAACTTAAGCTCATGACAGCAATCTATTTTAGGATTCAACTCAACTATGGGGCCCTACTAATCGAATGGATTGGGAAGTGGATTCTCAACTCAAAGAAATCAAAGAGCTCTGGAAAGATGCTCTACGGGCGATTTATAAGCATCATCCTACAGTCAGCACTGGGTGAAAGATTGGGGATAATGAAGGAGAATCCATCAATCCCAACAGAAGGATGACCCAGCAGCTGTTCGAGAACTGGAAAAAAATCCAGCAGAAAATGTCAGGATGATGTCTGAATCCAGTGGAAGAACTGGTGATGCAAAGGAGTTTGGGATACCAGGAAACATATCAGTTCTGAAGGAAACTGAAGAAGAAGAAGAAGATGAAATCAACAAGGAAGAAAACATTGCTTTGGTCAGAAAAAGCAAGGGTAAGAGAAAAGTGAAGGCTCAAATAACAGAGGAGCCTCGAGGGTCAACTATTAATGCACCTCAAGAGTGTTTAGGCACTGAAACTCAGAGGAATTTGAAGAGGAAAGAACAACAGTCTGAGGAAGATGAAGATAGAGCTACCATCTCTCAGCTGCTTAAGAAGGAAAAATGCAGTAACAAACCAAAGAAGTCTTCCTCTTCGATCGTAGAGTCCAGACTTGACCCCACTCCAGAAGAGGATGTTGCACCACCTTCTCAGCCTGATCAATCCTTCAGAGCTGAAGCTGAAGAAGGTACTGAGACTGTGGCTCAGCCTAGGAAGCCAAAGAGGAAGCTAGTCAAGAAGTACATCCTTGTCAATGAAGGAGTACTAAAGGAAGAAGACAAGAGGATAGCTGCTGAGAAAGGGCTATTCGAAGGTAAGAAAGGGCTACCAGAAGCCAATGAGGAATATACAGCTCAAGTTGAGGGGGAGCTTCCTGAAGTTCTTACACTAGAGAATGCTCCAGCTGAGGGAGAGCTGTTTGAAATTCAAATGAATGATCGAGTTGAGGGGGAGCCTCACGAAGTCCCTAAATCAGAAAAGGCTGCAACTGAGGAGGAATTTCCAAAAGATCATCCTGAATCTTCCTCAGCCCCTCAAGAGATTCTAGCATCAGAAACTGCAAAAATGGAAAGGAGTGAAGCTATAGAAGATGAGAGAGCAGAAGAGCAAAGAAGTCAAGTGGAGATAATGGATGTAGTGGCATCTTCACATGAAGACAGAGAAGAAGAAGAGGATGATGAAGTTGAGATTATAGCTATGGGCTGTGATGGTTATAGGAGAGCCAACTACAATCAACTGCTCTCCTATCTACATATAATGCCCTTTCACAGAGCCCAAATTCTCAACTCCTAGGATCACATATTTTGGACCTTTAAAGCCTATCCAGCAATCTCGGTGCTAGCTCATGGATTCCCAAGCAACCTCAACTTTGCCCGAAAGCTGATCACCAATGGCCCCTCTTTAGAAAATGGGCATGAGGTACAAACTATTCCCATCTCCTTCAGGGTTAGTCACTGTCCACCATCATTTTTCAACCAATTCTATGAATTACTAAGATGGTTGGAAGTGATTCTTTATCCACTCAACCAATTTCCAGTTACAAAATCCCAACATTCTGTAACTGATGAACCAAATGTGCCCAACTTTATATTGATCCAATCTCCTATCATCTCTCACCCTATGATTATTGATCCAGGTCCAATCGTAGAGTCCCATGCTCAATTCGTAGAGTCACCTCCTCCTGAAGCTCAACCCCACACACCAGCCCCTCCATCAGATATCCCTTCCTCATCAACAAATGAGTATTTCAATCTGGATCTTACTCTCTACACTATGCAAGATCAATACACAAAAGCCACTCCTCCAAATAATCAATAACTCCTTGAGCTCATATCAGATCTTCCAACCAAAATAGAGTTGTCTGAAGCATCCCAAAAGGTGACCAAGGACATACAAGAAGACCTTGAAGTTCACTCAGACCTTGTTCACCTACGGCTAACTCATTTGATCGATGTTGCTAACACTCTCCCAAGCAACCTAAGCTCTGAGCTGTCAAATAAGCTTAAGGAGATTATAAAGGAGATGATTCAGAATATCAATGAAAGGGATCAAATCCACTTTTAAGCTGCTAAAAAACACCAGGAAGCTGTTCTTGTCTTGTAGAATACTCAGGAATCCTAGAACAAACTCATAATGGAAAGTCTCACGAGTCTACGAACCGCAATGAAAGAATTCCAAGGATTCTCCGTGGGCCAAATGTAACAGACCAAAAATGTCTTGGCCATTCTCTACAAGAGAGAAGCTCGAACTAATTATCTGATTCAAGAAAACTGTGAAGACATTGTTCAATCCAAGAATCAGCTCAACGAGCTCATACAAGGCATGACTCGACTATCTGAAGACATTCGAACCCTTGATGCTGACATAAAGGGGGAAAATAAAAGGGAAGGAGAGAAAGGCAAGGGCAGAGGCACATTCATCGCTCAATCATCAAAGAGCCCTCCTGCAAGACAACCTCGCCATCAGACTCCACGACCTGAACAGTAGCACATTCTCATGGCTCAACCGCTAAGAAGTCAAGAGCCCATCTCAAAAGGTGCAACCACTACACATCTACACTTGCCTGTTAGAGATCCTGTGTTCATGAACAGACACGAGAATAATGAACTGCTAAGTCAAAGCGAGCTGGAAGATATAGCATGGAGAAACGAAGTCAGCAGGAGAAGGAGAGCCCAAGAATATGCCAATCCTCCAAGGAACAAAAGGCAAAAAAATAGAGATAAGTTGAAACTCAATTCTTATTGATGTAACTAAGCTTAACTGTAATATCTGTCTTTACAAACATCAATAAATTCATGCTTATTCTCCAGAAATTTCAGTTGCTCACTAAAACACTAAGTCATATTTACTTTCTTGCAACTGCATCTAGAAATTGATAATCATGACAAAAATCTCCTTGGTTATGTCAACATCAAATAAGGGGAGATTGTTGGGAGACTACATATTTAAATTTGATGTTGAAAGTAAATTTTTATGATTAAATGTAAAGTCCTTCAAGGAATATATATACAAGGACTTAGTAATATATCAAAATTGTTAGGTTGATCTGAGCTATTAATGTTTATCTTTCTGTAAATGAATGTATAGATGAAGAGATCAAAGTTGTTAGGTTGATCCATATATCTTGAGATGTAATAGATAGGCTTCAACAGAATCGTAGTCTATCGATCTGATCAAGAGATTGTAGAAGCCAAGGAAGAATCGTAGAACATCGAGAATCGTAGTGTGTCTACTTTGAAGGGCCTCTCCCGAAATCGTAGAGTGGTCCAAACGCCTGCCGAGCCAACTCAGAGATCGTAGTGTGCTCTCGGAAGCGTAGAGTCTGCAAGTCAAGCAAGTGAAGATCGTAGCGTGCCGGTACATTAAGAGAAATCGTAGTGTTCTTATATGCTAGTATCAGATCAAGCACCAAGGTGACTAGACACCACGATCAGAATCGTAGAACATCATCTGTCTGCATCAGAAGTATCGAGCCTTGTCCATTTGTTTAAAGAATAAATCCCAACAAATGTGGAATGAATTATAGACGTTGAAGTCCTCGGCAGTCCCAAAGTCAACAGTCATCCTTAGTATACAACAATGAAGCGTATTGAAAAAGCTAAGAAAAGTACTATGAGTCAGCAGAAAATATCTTTTCAAGTGTTAGGTGAGACAGCAGTCTGCTGTGTCAGTGGGCCAGACTGTAAATCAGAAGTTGTGCAAAAAGTCTCCATCAAAGCTCAGAAATGTCAAACGCATTTAATTCTTCAACGGATGTCTTCAACGGATACATTTCAAAGACCTCATATATGCAAAACATCAGCAGATGATACAACTAAGCAAGCACTGAACAAAAATATTGAAGAACACTCAAAGCTCAACTCTACGATCTGTAAAAGAAAGCGTGCTAGATTACTCAGTTCTTTTGAACAAAAGCTTAACGGCAACTGAGTAGCACCATTTAAGAACTCAACTATTTTCAAGTGAAGAAAGAAGTTCCAAGTAAGAAGGACTTCAAGAGTTCTAAGTGAACTGAGAAGTACCAAGTCTGCTGGACTTGAAGAGTTCAAAAGTGAATAAAGAAGTTCCAAGACTGCTGGTCTTGAAGGAATCTGTGAGATTCAGAAAGTGTAAAGATATCATTAGTGGATTTCCTATTCGAAGAGTAGAAGAGTGAACTAGGAGCTTGAAGTGCTTTGAACCACTTAAAATTGATGTGTCTCTTCCATTCTTGCTATAACTGTCATAACTGCTTTACTCTTATTAACTCGCGATATCTTAAAGGGAGAACAAATAAATCTTAATTCTGTTGTGTTTAAATTATTATCAAAACTAACAACGTATTTCGAAAAAGAATTTAAAATATCTATTCAACCCCCCTTCTAGATAACTATTGTGCCTCTGGGAACTAACACAACTTGAATCAAATATTCATCTTTGCACTACGGGCCAAAGATATTCATTCGTATCACCAGTTGGTCATGTTCATCTCGACACCTGTCCATCTTTGCACTACGTGTAAGACCCCGAATTTTATGAAATAAAAGTATTCAATTTTTCTTATAATTACAATTCAGTAAATGGTTAAATTGATAAAAAGTTAAAGTTATGGGTGAAATGTGAAAATTTTTCAAAATAAACAAGTGGTTATAAAATAATCATTGTTGTCGGGGAATATTCATTGGTCGTAGAATATCCTTTCTGTCGGGGAATATTCGTACGACGGCGCAGTTTTTTGTGGGCCCATAACGGAAAACTGTCGGATGAAGAAAATGACAAATTTGAGTTTTACAAATAACGGCGTAGTTGTTACCGTTAATACTGTTAGAATACCCGGTGGTTAAAATACAGTAATACGCGTTATTGCACAGTAACACATGGTATTGCACAGTATTTTTGAATTATTGATTCTTACGAAGGAAGGCACTACTCAATAATTGTTACAGTAATTATTGTTCAATATTTTATTTTATTGATTCAATAATTGCTACGTTGAAATTTTATATTATTGTTGTTCAATAATTGTCGTTGCACAGTATTTTCCATTATCAGATCAATAATTCATATTATTTGAATAATATTATTAGATAACATTATTGGCAATGTCTAGAAAGTTCTATCTAAGGAGAGGTTTGGTCACCTAATTGCTCGCCAGTAAGGAGAAATTCTTATTGGAAAGCCCCCTCTTTCCTGGGAACGGCCTGGTTGTCATAAATGTGATTCTGTAATATTATTTGTGAATAATTAATTATTGATTCATATGATAAGGAAATATTTATTTTATGTGGATATAAATGAGGGATATATTTTTGTGGTTAAAAATGAAGGAGTTAATGTTGAGATTTTTATCAGTATTTTTGTCGAAATGGAGGTATTAAAAATTAGGGTTTTTGAGATATTTTGCGGGAGTTATAATTTTTAATCCGACCGTTGGATCGTGGTAATTTTTGGATATGTTATACATATATAAGTTGAGTATATGTCCACAAATTTTGAACCGTTAAAAATTAACGTATGATTTATTATGAATTTTACGAGATGAGTGGTTCAGAAATTGTTAAATTTTCGGAGTTTATCATTTTGGTGAAAAATTCTAGAATTGGCGGGCCCCACTCTTGGTTGGTAAAAAAATGTGCTGAGATTTTTATTCAAATGTAGTAGGCTTGAATAGTAGCAGGTAAAGCCATCAGGTTGCAGGTTAACTCTGCTTCGGCGTGCTAACATTTTCCTATAAATAGAGGGCTAAGTTAGAATTGAAAATCACACCAGAAACAAGTTTTCTCTGTTTCTCTCTCTCTCTCTAGATTATTGAGTATATTTTGTAAGTATTTAGATACTTGGTGAGTTGCTATTCATCAGTGCAAGTTTCCTTCAGCGTTATATCCGATATCCGGTCAGAAGTGCTGCTCTTTTGAGGTAAGGGATAGTAAGGGATATTAAGGGATGTTATATTCTTCATAATTATGTTATTCTTTCAATATCATTATACCAAAATATTGGTATGTATTTTATTATAGAATTTCTACCTTTTTGTGTCGGGTTTACTATTTATGAGTTACTATTCATGAGTTACTATTCATGAGTTACTATTCACGAGTTACTATTCACGACAAAATTAATTTCTTTTTCTGACCAAATTATAGTTAATTTATGAATATTACTCTTGAGATTAAAACTATATGTTGATCATATTGTTTTTATTAACATATATAACATTTTTTATAACCCTGATGTTGAATTTCTCTTTCACTTGAGTGTAAAGATGGGTAAATTATTGGTATGATCGTGACTGAGGAATATCTTTGGCCTGTAGTGCAAAGATGAATTGTTAACTAGTATGATCATGACCATTGAATTTATAATTGAATATCTTTAGCTTAAGTGTAAAGATGAATTGATTAACATGGTTATAATTATTGTTTATATAAATTCTGAAATGATTATATATTTCTTTGAGATATTAATATATTTGGCATGTAGTGCAAATATGAACTGTTGATGAATATATTTGGTATGTAATGCAAATATGAACTGTTGAGGAATATCTTTGGCCTGTAGTGCAAAGATGAATTGTTGATGAATATCTTTGGCATGTAGTGCAAAGATGATCTGTGGTTGAATATCTTTAGCCTGTAGTGCAAAGATGACCTGTTGATGAATATCTTTGGCCTGTAGTACAAAGATGGTCTGTTGATGAATATCTTTGGCCCGTAGTGCAAATATGAAATTATTAGTATGATTATGAACAGGAACTATGATTTGGTATAACCATGATCTTTGATGTTTCAGGTAAAGACAAGTGATAAAAATTATATTTGTCCTGGATGAGAAGAGGAATTTAGAACCATAAATATGATTATGAGTTATTCACATGAATGTGGACAGGAACTGTTGATTTATGTTACAGGGATAAAACATTGTTGGTAGATTTTTAACATGGAGAAGATAATAGACTTTATAGTCTATTTGACTCTTCTAATGGATTGCTCGTTCCGCTGCAACTATGGTTGAAAATTTTTATTATCTACCATATGTTCTAAATCTCTGATTTATTACTAATGAAGGCTATTGATAATTTAATTATCTTTAGTCATGATATTCTTTACTGGGCTAGTTGTGATCACCCTTTTGCTTCACAATTCCTTTCAGGTAATAAGAGTGTAGCTGGGTCGAACGAGGGTAACAAGGGAATAGAACGGTGGTCTCTAGCTGTGGAGTTCTCCCTAAGCAGTATAGAAAAGTTCATTTAGTAGTTATATTTGGTGAATCCAATAGGGTAAGGCGTACCCAACGTTGGAAGGGTGTTTTACCACTATCATACAAGATGTCTAATGACATACAACCTCGTATCATCATAAGACAGGGATGTGCTCATCCACTTGCTGAGTATATTTACAAGCACTACCTATATAATCTTGGTGTTTGTTTGAAGTATAATTCTCAATTAGAGACAGTGGAGATAATGATAAGTCAAGAGAAGACTCACCATTGGGAAGAATATGATAGTAATCTTCTCATTTTTCTTTGGGGTATATTGGGTCTACCAAGGATAATTCTGTGGCCATATGATATCTATCACAACCTAGAAGCATGGCCTCCCATGTACGAAGGTTTCCTTGAGCACTTCCCAAATATTCTAATTTCTAAAACAGTCTTTGACTATACCTTTATGTAAGGTGCCACTGTGAGGTGTTGTCCACGGTTGGGACATGTGTCATATTTGGTATATATTTGTATCCAAACTCACAGTATATGTGTTGTTGTATTTAATACGACAATTGTTGTACTAAAGTTGTAGTTATTTTCTGTACCATATATTTGGCGACTCAGAATGGGTTGGATGGAATGGACCTATTTTGGGGTCGTTACATTTTGGTATCAGAGCTTAGGGATATGGTGTCTGGCGGAGATCGGAGAATATAACTAGGAGGGGAGAGATGAGTAAATCCTTCGCTAGTGTGTCCTACCTAAGCTTATTTGTTGGTCAGTCATAATATCGGGATATTATGTGATATGTTAATTTGTTAAATTAACCCTTGTTTTGAAGCTGTATTCTAGAATGATATTTGAAATACAGGAGATGAGCAATGGACAAATTATGATGACAGGGAAGATGGAATTTGAAATAAAAGGAAGGTATTCTCAACTCTTTGAAATACCAGCTACGTAAATTTCGGGGACGAAATTTCATAAGGAGGGGAGATTGTAAGACCCCAAATTTTATGAAATAAAAGTATTCAATTTTTCTTATAATTACAATTCAGTAAATGATTAAATTGATAAAAAGTTAAAGTTATGGGTGAAATGTGAAAAATTTTCAAAATAAACAAGTGGTTATAAAATAATCATTGTTGTCGAGGAATATTCGTTGGTCGTGGAATATTCTTTCTGTCGGAGAATATTCGTACGACGGCGCAGCTATTTGTGGGGCCCATAACGAAAAACTGTCGGATGAAGAAAATGACAAATTTGAGTTTTTACAAACAACGGCGTAATTATTACCGTTAACACTGTTAGAATACCCGGTGGTTAAAATACAGAAATACGCGTTATTGCACAGTAGCACATGGTATTGCACAGTATTTTTGAATTATTGATTCTTACGAAGGAAGGCACTACTCAATAATTGTTACAGTAATTACTGTTTAATATTTTATTTTATTGATTCAATAATTGCTACGTTAAAATTTTATATTATTGTTGTTCAATAATTGTCGCTGCACAGTATTTCCAATTATCAGATCAATAATTCATATTATTTGAATAATATTATTAGATAACATTATTGATAATGTCTAGAAAGTTCACTCTAAGGAGAGGTTTGGTCACCTAATTGCGCGCCAATAAGGAGAAATTCTTATTGGAAAGCCCCCTCTTTCCTGGGAACGGCATGGTTGTCATAAATGTGATTCTGTAATATTATTTGTGAATAATTAATTATTGATTCATATGATAAGAAAATATTTATTTTATGTGGATATAAATAAGGGATATATTTTTGTGGTTAAAAATGAAGGAGTTAATGTTGAGGTTTTTATCAGTATTTTTGTCGGAATGGAGGTATTAAAATTTTGAGTTTTTGAGATATTTTGCGGGGGTTATAATTTTTAATCCGACCGTTGGATCGTGGTAATTTTTGGATATGTTATATATATATATAAGTTGAGTATATGTCCACAAATTTTGAACCGTTAAAAATTAACGTATGATTTATTATGAATTTTACGAGATGAGTGGTTCAGAAATTGTTGAATTTTCAGAGTTTATCATTTTGGTGGAAAATTCTAGAATTGGTGGGCCCCACTCTTGGTTGGTGAAGAAATGTGCTGAGATTTTTATTCAAATGTGGTAGGCTTGAATAGTAGCAGGTAAAGCCATCAGGTTGCAGGTTAAGTCTGCTTCGGCGTGCTAACATTTTCCTATAAATAGAGGGCTAAGTTAGAATTGAAAATCATACCAGAAACAAGTTTTCTCTCTTTCTCTCTCTAGATTATTGAGTATATTTTGTGAGTATTTAGTTACTTGGTGAGTTGCTATTCATCAGTGCAAGTTTTCTTCAGCGTTATATCCGATATCCGATCAGAAGTGCTGCTCTTTTGTGGTGAGGGATAGTAAGGGATATTAAGGGATGTTATATTCTTCATAATTATGTTATTCTTTCAATATCATTATACCGAAATATTGGTATGTATTTTATTGTGGAATTTCTACCTTTTTGTGTCGGGTTTACTATTCATGAGTTACTATTCACGAGTTACTATTCACGAGTTACTATTCATGAGTTACTATTCACGAGTTACTATTCACGACAAAATTGGTTTCTTTTTCTGACCAAATTATAGTTGATTTATGAATATTACTCTTGAGATTAAAACTATATGTTGATCATATTGTTTTTATTATCATATATAACATTTTTTATAACCCTGATGTTGAATTTCTCTTTCACTTGAGTGTAAAGATGGGTAAATTATTGGTATGATCATGACTGAGGAATATCTTTGGCCTGTAGTGCAAAGATGAATTGTTAACTAGTATGATCATGACCATTGAATTTATAATTGAATATCTTTAGCTTAAGTGTAAAGATGAATTGATTAACATGGTTATAATTATTGTTTATATAAATTCTGAAATGATTATATATTTCTTTGAGATATTAATACATTTGGCATGTAGTGCAAATATGAACTGTTGATGAATATATTTGGTATGTAGTGCAAATATGAACTGTTGAGGAATATCTTTGGCCTGTAGTGCAAAGATGAATTGTTGATGAATATCTTTGGCCTGTAGTGCAAAGATGATCTGTGGTTGAATATCTTTATCCTGTAGTGCAAAGATGACCTGTTGATGAATATCTTTAGCCTGTAGTGTAAAGATGGTCTGTTGATGAATATCTTTAGCCCGTAGTGCAAAGATGAAATTATTAGTATGATTATGAACAGGAACTGTGATTTGGTATAACAATGATCTTTGATGTTTCAGGTAAAGACAAGTGATGAAAATTATCTTTGTCCTAGATGAGAAGAGGAATTTAGAACCATAAATATGATTATGAGTTATTCACATGAATGTGGACAGGAACTGTTGATTTATGTTACAGGAATAAAACATTGTTGGTGGATTTTTAACATGGAGAAGATAATAGACTTTATAGTCTATTTGACTCTTCTAATGGATTGCTCGTTCCGCTGCAACTATGGTTGAAAATTTTTATTATCTACCATATGTTCTAAATCTCTGATTTATTACTAATGAAGGCTATTGATAATTTAATTATCTTTAGTCATGATATTCTTTACTGAGCTAGTTGTGTTCACCCTTTTACTTCACAATTTCTTTCAGGTAATAAGAGTGTAGCTGGGTCGAGCGGGGGTAACAAGGGAATAGAACGGTGGTCTCTAGCTGTGGAGTTCTCCCTAAGCAGTATAGAAAAGTTCATTTAGTAGTTATATTTGGTGAATCCAATAGGGTAAGGCGTACCCAACGTTGGAAGGGTGTTTTGCCACTATCATACAAGATGTCTAATGACATACAACCTGGTATCATCATAAAACAGGGATGTGCTCATCCACTTGCTGAGTATATTTACGAGCAGTACCTATATAATCTTGGTGTTTGTTTGAAGTATAATTCTCAATTAGAGACAGTGGAGATAATGATAAGTCAAGAGAAGACTCACCATTGGGAAGAATATGATAGTAATCTCCTCATTTTTCTTTGGGGTATATTGGGTCAACCAAGGATAATTCTGTGGCCATATGATATCTATCACAACCTAGAAGCATGGCCTCCCATGTAAGAAGGTTTCCTTGAGCACTTCCCAAAGATTCTAATTTCTAAAACAGTCTTTGACTATACCTTTATGTAAGGTGCCACTGTGAGGTGTTGTTCACGGTTGGGACATGTGTCACCTTTGGACCAAGAAAAGAAAATTTAATTTTTCTGTGAATAATGTCGTATACGTGAATAGTAACCTCGACACAAAAAGGTGAAAAATTTATAAGAAAAATCATACTTCGTGAATAGTACTCATGAATAGTACCGTATTCGTTAATAGTGTCGTATACGTGAATAGTGTCGTATACGTAAATAGTAACCTCAACATGAAAAGCCAAAAATTTTATAATAAAATTCATACTAATATTTTGGTATAATAATATTAAAAGAAATAACATCATTTACGAAGAAAATAACATCTCTTACCTCAACAGACAAGTACTTCTGACTGAAATATCGGATATAATGCTGAAAAAAATTTGCACTGCTTATCAACTCTCAAAGTATCTAAATACTCACAAAAATACGCTCGATATATAGAGAAAGAAACTTCTGATTCTGGTGTGATTTTTATTTCTAACTAAGCACCCTATTTATAGAAAAATGTCAGAACACCAATGTAGACTAACCTGCTACCGGTGGCTTCCACCCTTTGCTATTCACGCACACCACACTTTGAAATTTTAGCAATTTTCCACAAAAAACAAAAGCACATGTTTTTAATAAAAATATTTATTTTCAAAACTTCAATAATTCATAATAAATAACCATTTTATCATAAAATATGAACCTTATGTCCATTCCATATAAAATTTAATTCTCTACAATTTTGTAGAAGAAAGTTTTTCTAAATTTCAAATAGAAAATGACCGAAATCCACATACGGATAATTTTTAATACCTCCATTCCGACAAAATACTGATAAAATACCTCAGCATTAATTCCTTCATTTATATCCACATAAAATAAATATTTTCTTATCATATAAATCAATAATTAATTATTCACAAATAATATTACAAAATCACAATAATAACAACCAGGTCGTTCTGATAAGGATTTCTCCTTACTGGTGCGCAATTAGGTGACCAAACCCCTTTTCTAGATAGAACTTCCTTAGACATTGCCAATAATGCTATCTAATAATATTATTCAAATAATATAAATTATTAATCTGATAATAGAAATTACTGTGCGATGACAATTATTGAAACAACAATAATATAAATTATCAACGTAGTAATTATTAAATCAATAAAATAAAATATTGAACAGTAATTACTTTATATTGAGTAGTGCTTTCTTACATAAGAATTAATAATCCAAAAATAATGTGAAATACCGTGTGCTACTGTGTAACCACGCGTATTACTGTACTTTAACCACCAAGTATTCCAACAGTGTTAACGGTAATAACTATGCCGTTATTTATAAAAAAAAACTCATACTTGTCATTTTCTTCATCCGACAGTTTTTCGTTATGAAGACCACAAATGGCTGCGCCGTCGTACGAATATTCCCCGACAGCAAGAATATTCCACGACCAAACGAATATTCCCCGACAACAATGAGTATTTTATAACCACTTGCTTACTTAAAATATTTGCATATTTTACCCATAACTAACCACATTAATCAAATCAACCTCTTACTATATCAAAATAATAAATAGAGAAAATTTAATTTTATTCATAAAAAGTTGGGGTCTTACAAATATGAAACAAAATAATATTACTTACATACTATAGAGTATGGAAGAAAATAATATTTCTTACGAATATTGAAAGAAAATAATATCTCTTACCTTAAAAGGAGAGTAATTCTGACTGGTATAGCGGAGATATTCTTGAAGAAAACTTGCACTATTTGCCACACTCAAAATATCCTTATACTAGAAAGAAATACGCACAATATTATAGAAGAAGAAATTCTCTGATTCTGGTGTTATTTTCATTTCTAAACTAAGCATCATATTTATAGAAGAATGGCATGATACTATTTAAAATTTAATCACGGACGCACAGAACGAATTCACGGGCGAATTCGATCGGCTGAAAATTTTGATTTTACTATTCATTACTGTGCAACAAAATATTTTATTAAAACGAAAACTATATATAAAATATAAAATATAATATATTCTATTTATAATATAATAAAAAGAATAACTTTATATATAATATAAAAAATATTCTATTTTATATAAAAAAAATTTGTTTTATTACTATTATAATAATAATAAAATAAAACTGAGATAACTTTCTACCGACGATTTTAAAAAATGAGTAAATGGAGGTCTATGTAATAAACCAAATTTACAACAAATACTTCATGATAAACCCCTTTATTTATATCGAAAATTGAATAAATATTTATCACAAATCACTTATCTTCAATAAACACATTTTTAATCTTTCAACAATTATTCATCATTAATAATATAACTTAGAATATTAACAACCAGATCATTCCCAGGAAAGAAGGGGTTTTTCGATAAGGACTTCTTTTTATTGGCGCGTAATTAGATGACTTAACCCCTTTCCTCGACAGAACTTTCTAAACATTGTCAATAATACAAATAATAATATGAATAATTGTGTCGTCTCAATTATTGATTTAATAATATAAAATATTGTGCAGATGATACTGTGACAATAATTGAATCAATAATATGAGATACTATGCATCAACTACTGTTGAAATAATTAAATAAAACTGAGTGACTTCTTACGTAAGCATCAATAATTAGAGATACTCTGCAATACCGTGTGCTACTGTGCAACCACACGTATTACTATACTTTTATCACTGGATATTTTAATAGTTTAACGGTAAAAGTCTTGTCATTATTTTTATAAAAAGATTATTTCTGTCGCTTTCTATATCCGACAATCATTCTGTTGTAGGGTCCACCAATGATTGTGTCGTCGTACGAATATTCTCTGATAAAACGAATATTTTTCGACCAAACGAATATTTTATGACAACTTACTTACTATGCAAAATTTGTAAATATTACCTACAATTATGACATTATATCAAAATAATATTTAAAAAAATTAAATCTTTTTTTATAAAAAGTTGGGGTCTTACACTTTGTATCCCGTGCTTTTAATTAACTAACACAACACCTTTCGGCACAAACACTATTAACTAAAGTGACGGAGTTAGTGTTTTTTGACCGTTGTGTTAACTTTGACAACTTTTAATAAACTAATTTACCAACTAATAATTTTTAAATTTCATAAAAAATAAATTTACCAATTAAATGAATACTAATATTGTTAAACCATTTTATTGAGAAAAATTATCAATTAAATATGTATTGTGACGCCCCCAAAATAGGTATACATCATCCATCTTGAGTCACCAAATACATAGTATAGAATTTAAATACAAACTTAATTATACAACTGTCGTGTAAAATACGACAAAACATAACTAAGAGTTTTAACAGGAATATTGTCTTCTAGACAATATCCAAACTCAAATTCAATCCTCATTACATTTATTATCACACTAAATAGTGAGAACTGCTAAAATAACTATCTCGGACCTTCACTCCATTCCCCGACTAGTCCCGGCTATGTTCTCATTTCCTGAAGAGAATAATGAAAACAAAAGGGTGAGCCCAACTAGCCTAGTAAGAAATATTATGACCAAGATAATGCAGAATAAATTATCGTTAGCCTTCAACAGTGTTAAACTGATAATATATAATAAACATCAAGTTTAACTGCAGCGGAACAAGCAATACATTAGAAAAGTCAAGTAGAGTATGATATCTACTATTTTCTATGATTTAAAAAGTTTATCATCAATTTTATCGCTGAGACTCAGCTTAATAAATAAACCACATCATCGAATCATCCCTACACTATAGGCCAAGGATATTCATTAGAATCACGACCACGAATTATCCATACACTACGGGCCAAGGATATTCGTGTTTTTACCAATGGTTATAATCACGCCAACAACTGTCCATCAATGCACTACTGGCGCCAATGAGGACATTTACCACATCATTTGTAACATTACAGGTCATGATTATACCGAATGATCCATGGTCATAATCATACCAATCCACAGTCCATCTATGCATTACGGGCCAAAAATAACTTTCATAACAATATAAGCATAAGGATGATAACAATGATATAAGAATTCAATTAAATGAAAACAAAGGATAAATTTTTAAAGATTTATAATTTAATTTATACAAAATTCAAAAACGTCCAAATTGTCAACATAATACTGCTTTGTGGAGTAAAATTTAAGAATAATATTGTATCAAAAATGATTTGGACCGAAAAGAAAGCAATTTTTTTATCATGAATAGTACCTCGGGTGAATAGTAACTGAGTGAATAATACTCCATAAATAGTACTTTGGGAATAGTACCCCGTGAATAGTACTCCGGCATGAAAAGGTTAAAACTTATCAAGAATGTTCAGAATAATATTTCCATGAAAAGATACTGAATAAAGCGCAAATATCAAGGATATTCTACTAATTTCATGGAGTATAAAAGTCAAAACTTAACAGAATGAGTGTAGATTTCGGAATCTGAAATGAAATAATATTACTCACATACTACAGAGTATGGAAGAAAATATTATTTCTTACGAATACTGAACAAAAATAATATCCCTTATCTTAAAAAGAGAGTACTTCTGACTAGTAGGGCGGGGATATTCTTGAAGAAAATTTGTACTATTTTCTACACTCAAAGCTTCCTAAAACTCGAAAGAAATACACTCAATATTATAGAAGAAGAATTCTCTAATTCTGGTGTGATTTTCAATTCTAAACTAAGCATCCTATTTATAGGAGAATGGAAGGATATTATTTAGAAAAAAAATTCACGGACGCACAATTGAAATAAAATCACGGGCCAATTCTGCAATTCAGACGCCCAACTTTCAAACTAAAAACAAAATATATATATATATATATATATATATATATATATATATATATATATATACACACACACACACACACACATTACTATCACTTTTACTTTCCACCACCACCACCACACACACACACACTCCCTTACACACACGTACACACGCTCACCTTTCATTTTCACACACATTTCACTATCACCCACACACATTTCATATATATATATAGATATATACTCTACCGATTATTTTAAAAAATGAGTAAGGGGGGTCCAAATTTACAACAATTATTTCATAAAAATCTCTCAATATTTTTAACAACATTTATTCATCAATAATATAACTTGCAATATTAACAACCAGATCATTCCAAGGAAAGAGGAGACTTTCCGATAAGGATTTCTCCTTATTGGCGCGCAATTAGGTGACCAAGCCCCGGTCATTTTCTCGAAAGAATTTTCTAGACATTGTCAATAATACAAATAATAATATGAATTGTAATGAATATGTTGTTTGAGTTGTGATTATGGGGACAGAATCCTTATAAGAGGGGAATGATGTAACATTCCAGATTTTATAAATGTAAATTATAAATATTTATTAATTTATATAAATATTTATTGGATGTGTTTATTATTGAATAAATAATTGTTTAATTTGATTGCGTTGAGTTAGTTAATTATTTATTTATTAAACAATTAATGTGTTATGTGGATTGAGTTATGTCATTAAGTAATTTATTTAATAAATTGTTATTAAATAAAGTGTGACAAATAATTATGTTATAAAGAGTTATTAAAATAAATTAAAGTAATTTAAGTTGGTTTTATCCAAACAATGCTTAAGGTTATTAAGTGTTTAATTATAAATTAGTTAAGCCAAACAAAGCCTAGGGCTTTTGGATTTTGAAATTTAAATGATTAATAAAATAATAATATAATATATACGTTAGTTTTGTAACTGATATGTTATTAAATTAGACGTATTAAGGTTAGCGGTTTTATTTTACGCGTTATAGCTATCGGTTGTTTTCTTTTTACACATTCTAGATTTCTAGTTGCTGAGAAAAGAGAGAAGAACATTAAGAGAGAATTTCAGAGAAAGTTTAAGAGAGAAAAGGCTGTGTTTTTCAAATAAGTTCTGAGTTTGTCAAAGCTATTCTCAGTGATTATCAAGTGTTGTCGGAACAAATTAAAGGTAGGTTGTATAAACCTTATCATATATGTTTACATTATATAGTTTTTGAGAAATTTTATGTCTCTGTTTTTCTTGAAATAACCGTGTATAAGTTTTTACCAAATTTGTCTGTAAACCTTGTTTTAAAATTTGTTTTGGTATTACATGTTTTGTTGTTATAATTGTTATAACTAGCATGTATTATAATATATATATATATATATATATATATATATATGAGTGGTATTTTAATCATGTGTTAAAGAAAAAGAAATAGTTTTATTGTGAACATAAACATGTATGAATGTATGTTTTTCAGAGTACCAAAATTTATACTTGTATTGTATGATAATCATGGAATTTAACTGTGATTATATTAATTGAGTAAGAATTAAATAGAATATTGTTAGAATAAATCAAATTGTTTTCTAACTATGATTACAGTACTTACTATATCAACAATGGTGTTTTGATTTTTAAAGGTTTGGTTTTAAAGGAAAACAGTGTTTTCAAATAATTAGTTTTTTGATATTGTTGTTTAGTTGTGTAAAATTCGTACACAAATGCTACATAACTTTTATGTGTAATTTTCATGAAGTTATACATGTTATTGGATGTCATTGGCTGTTAAAAAAAATTAGACAGTAGCTTTGCTCTGTTTTTCTGGGTTGGTTCTGTGAGTTTCGGCGCCCCAGCGTCAAATTTCGCGCCCTAGCGCCAAATTTCGCGCCCTAGCGCCAAATTTCACGCCCCAACGCCAAAATAGGCCAGAAGTTCGCGCCCCAGCGCTGGAATTCGCGCCCCGGCGCTGGGGTCCACGAATCCAGTCGAAGCACAAACCTAGATTATGGAGATAGAAAAGGTGTTTGATGTCGCTAGGGTAGGGGATGATCAGAAGACTACTTTCGCAACTTTCATGTTAAAAGCAGAAGCTAGTTATTGGTGGCAGGCCAATAAAACTAGTGAAGGGCCAGGAGTGATGACCTGGGATAGGTTCAAGGAGTTGTTCTTCGAGACTTATTTCCCAGAAAGTTCGAAGAGACAGCTAGAAGTGCAGTTTCTGGAACTAAAACAAGGAACGATGACGGTATTTGAGTATGCCGCGAAATTCAACGAATTGGCAAGGTTTGCGCCATATCAAGTCAGCACAGACGAACGTAAAGCGAAGAGATTTGAACAGGGACTGAAGCCATGGCTATACAGTAGTGTTTCCCTATTCCAGTTGAAGACATTTGCAGCGGTGATGGAGAAAGCGGTACTCGCTGAAGGTGGAGGCGAGGTAGTGACAAAGTTCAATCAGGAACAAAAGAAGAAAAAGAATGAGAATGAGATTAAGAATGGAGGTGGTAGCAGTGGAAACAACAACAACAACAACAACAACAACAACAACAGCAACAACAGCTTGAAGAGAAAGTGGAATGGGAACATGGGTGTTGGAAACCATCAGGGTAACCAGCAAAACAAAAAGTTTGAAGTATGTGCGATATGCGGGAAATTTCACAAGGGTGCGTGCTTGATGGGGAAATGAGTTTGCAACAATTGTGGCCAAGAGGGCCACATCGCCCCAAATTGCACTCAACCGAAGAAGAAGGCGTGCTTCACGTGCAGATCCAAGGATCATTTTGCTCGTGAATGCCCTAAGAAGAAGGAGGGAGGGACAACCAGAAGCAATGGAGGTAACAATGGAAGTACATGGGCCATTACAGGACCTGCAGCATCAAACAAACCCACAGCCAGAACCTTCAACATGACTGTGCAAGATGCTGTGCAATCAAAAGATGTGGTGTCAGGTATTATCCCAATCAATGATATTAATGCATATGTATTATTTGATTCGGGTGCTACTTACTCGTTTATATCTGATGAATTTGTCAAGAGGTTAGAATTGCCTAGAGAAGAACTGAATTTTCCTTTGAACATAGAAATTGCGAATAAGGAAGTAATCCATGTTAGATTCATATACAAGAACTGTAGGGTGAACATTAAGGAGAATATCTTGTTGGTAGATTTGATTCCAATTAGACTCGGGGAATTTGATGTAATTTTGGGAATGGATTGGTTGTTCAAATACGGAGCGATAATTGACTGCCAAAAGAAGTGTGTAAACCTTATGACTCCGTCGAAGGTAGTATTTTATGGTAACAAGTCGCCTAGACAAATGAAATGTCTGATGACTATGCAGGCCAATAAATTGTTGAGTCAATGTTGTGTGGGCTATTTAGCTTACGTAGTCGATACTCAGAAGAAGGGGGTAAAACTAGAAGAAATACCGGTAGTGAGAGAATTCGAAGACGTGTTTCCAGAGGATTTGCCAGGACTTTCGCCTGACCGAGAAATTGAGTTCGTGATCGACTTAGCGCCGGGAACAGCACCAATATCGAAGGCCCCGTACAGAATGGCTCCGGTAGAAATGAAGGAACTAATGGTACAGTTGCAAGAGCTGCTGGACAAGAAATATATTCAACCAAGCATATCGTCGTGGGGAGCGCCAGTTTTATTTGTGAAAAAGAAGGACGGATCAATGCGTCTTTGCATTGATTACAGGGAATTAAACAAAGTCACTATTAAAAACAAATACCCATTGCCAATAATAGATGACTTGTTTGACTAATTGAAAGGTGCCAAATACTTTTCGAAAATAGATTTGACAAGTGGGTTTCACCAGTTAAAAGTGAGGAAGGAGGATATACCACGAACGGCATTCAGAACTCGGTATGGACATTACGAGTTTCTAGTGATGTCTTTTGGTTTAACCAATGCACCTGCTGCGTTCATGGATTTGATGAACAGGGTGTTTAAACCATTCCTAGACAAGTTTGTAGTGGTATTCATCGATGACATTATAGTGTATTCCAAGACTCAAGAAGAACACGTGGAACACTTACGTTTGACATTGGAGACACTACGAAAGAAAAAGTTGTACGCGAAATTCTCTAAGTGCGAATTTTGGCTCGACCGTGTACAATTTTTGGGTCATGTTATTGACAAGGATGGGATTTCAGTGGATCCATCAAAAGTGGAAGCTGTAATTAATTGGAAACAACCAAGAACACCGTCAGAAGTGAGGAGTTTCTTGGGACTGGCTGGTTATTATAGAAGATTCATTCAAGATTTTTCTAAGATAGCCATTCCGCTAACAAATTTGACAAGGAAAGCTGTAAAATTCGTGTGGACAGAGAAATGTGAAGAAAGTTTTCAAGATTTGAAGAAGAAGCTAAGTGTGGCACCTGTGTTGGCATTACCAGATAATACAGGAAATTTTGTCGTGTATAGTGATGCCTCACACAAAGGGTTGGGTTGTGTTCTTATGCAGAACGGCAAAGTTATTGCGTATGCATCAAGACAACTGAAGGATTATGAGAAAGGGTATCCGACTCATGATTCCGACTCATGATTTGGAATTGGCTGCAGTTGTATTTGCTCTGAAGATATGGAGACACTATCTTTATGGAGAGAAATGTGAGATCTACACAGACCACAAAAGTCTGAAGTATATTTTCACTCAGAAGGATTTGAACATGCGTCAGAGAATGTGGATGGAATTGGTAAAAGATTACGATTGTGAGATCTTTTATCATCCGGGCTAAGCGAATGTGGTTGCAGATGCTTTAAGAAGGAAAGGTCGGGAAAAGTTGATGCTGATAATAACTCAGGAGGAACTCATCTCAGCAATGATAAAACTGGAGTTGGAAATCCAATTTCCAAAAGAATCTGACGAACAACTATTCCAGAAAGAAGCTGGTCCAACTTTAGTGGACAAAGTGAAGGATGCTCAACTACAAGATGAAGAGTGTGGGAAAATCAAAGAGAATCTGGTTGAAGGCGGTGATGTAAAATACAAGGTCGATACCGAAGGATTACTACGGTTCGAGGGAAGAATTTGGGTTCCAGCAGTGCTAGAACTGAAAGACGAAATCTTAACCGAAGCACACAACACAAGATATTCAATTCATCCAGGAAGCACGAAAACTTATCAAGATTTGCGCCGACATTTTTGGTGGCCAAACATGAAAAGGGATGTTGCTGAATGCGTAGCGAAATGCTTGACATGTCAGAGAGTAAAAGCCGAACATCAAAGACTCAGCGGATTACTCCAACCGTTGGAAATACCGGAATAAAAGTGGGAACATATCACGATAGATTTTGTGGTGGGTCTTCCAACTACTCAGAAAGGATACGATGCGATTTGGGTAATAGTAGACAGATTGACAAAATCTGCACACTTTTTGCCAATAAAGATTAGATTCAATCTTGATCAGCTGGCAAAACTATATATTAAAGAGATCGTTGCAAGACATGGAGTTCCAGTGTCAATTGTGTCAGACAGAGATCCGAGGTTCACATCAAACTTCTGGAAGAGACTACAAGAATGTATGGGAACACAGTTGCGAATGAGTACGGCATATCATCCGTAAACAGATGGCCAAAGCGAACGAACGATTCAGACATTGGAAGATATGTTGAAAGCATGCGTCATGGATTTCAAAGGAAGCTGGCATGAACAATTACCGTTGGTGGAATTTGCCTACAATAACAGTTACCACGCTAGCATCGGCATGCCACCTTACGAAGCATTATACGGCAGGAAGTGCATAACTCCACTGTGCTGGGATGAAGTCAGTGAACGCCAACTGTTAGGACTAGAATTGGTGCAACAAACTGCTGACGTTGTTAAACTCATCAGGATAAGATTAGTAGCAGCCCAAGACAGACAGAAAAAGTATACTGATCAACACAGACAATATCGTGCATTTGACGTAGGAACTTTTGTATTCCTAAAAGTTTCTCCCTAGAAGGAGAAAATTCGTTTCGGTAAAAAGGGAAAGCTAAGCCCAAGGTTTATTGGACCCTTTGAAGTGCTGCGAAGGGTGGGAGAAGTGGCTTACGAGGTAGCTCTACCTCCAGAGTTGGAAAACATTCATAATATTTTTCACATTTCGGTGTTACGACCATATAAACCCGACTACAAGCATGTGATCGAGTATGAACCGTTACAGTTCGAGAAAGATTTGCCTTATGAAGAGGTTCCTATCTAGATAGTCGACAGGAAAGAACAAGTACTCAGAAATAAAGTGATACCTTCTGTGAAGGTTATATAGAGGAACCACAACGCTGAAGAAGCTACGTGGGAACTCGAAGAGAAAATGTTGAAAGAATACCCTGAGTTATTTGTTTAATCTGTGTCTTCGATTCTGGGGACAGAATCTTTATAAGTAGGGAAGAATGTAATGAATGTGTTGTTTGAGTTGTGATTCTGGGGACAGAATCCTTATAAGAGGGGAATGATGTAACATTCCAGATTTTATAAATATAAATTATAAATATTTATTAATTTATATAAATATTTATTGGATGTGTTTATTATTGAATAAATAATTATTTAATTTGATTAAGTTGAGTTAGTTAATTATTTATTTATTAAATAATTAATGTGTTATGTGGATTGAGTTATGTCATTAAGTAATTTATTTAATAAATTGTTATTAAATAAAGTATGACAAATAATTATGTTATAAAGAGTTATTAAAATAAATTAAAGTAATTTAAGTTGGTTTTATCCAAACAATGCTTAAGGTTATTAAGTGTTTAATTATAAATTAGTTAAGCCAAACAAAGCCTACGGCTTTTGAATTTTGAAATTTAAATGATTAATAAAATAATAATATAATATATACGTTAGTTTTGTAACTGATATGTTATTAAATTAGACGTATTAAGGTTAGCGGTTTTATTTTACGCGTTATAGCTATCGGTTGTTTTCTTTTTACACATTCTAGATTTCTAGTTGCTGAGAAAAGAGAGAAGAACATTAAGAGAGAATTTAAGAGAAAGTTTAAGAGAGAAAAGGATGTGTTTTTCAAATATGTTCTTAGTTTGTCAAAGCTATTCTCAGTGATTATCAAGTGTTGTCGGAACAAATTAAAGGTAGGTTGTATAAACCTTATCATATATGTTTACATTATATAGTTTTTGAGAAATTTTATGTCTGTGTTTTTCTTGAAATAACCGTGTATAAGTTTTTACCAAATTTATCTGTAAACCTTGTTTTAGAATTTATTTTGGTATTACATGTTTTGTTGTTATAACTAGCATGTATATATATATATATGTGTGTGTGTGTGTGTGTGTGTGTGTGTGTGTATATGAGTGGTATTTTAATCATGTGTTAAAGAAAAAGAAATAGTACTGTGAACATAAACATGTATGAATGTATGTTTTTCAGAGTACCAAAATTTATACTTGTATTGTATGATAATCATGGAATTTAACTGTGATTATATGAATTGAGTAAGAATTAAATAGAATATAGTTAGAATAAATCAAATTGTTTTCTAACTATGATTACAGTGTTTACAATATCAACAATGGAGTTTTGATTTTTAAAGGTTTGGTTTTAAAGGAAAACAGTGTTTTCAAATAATTAGTTCTCTGATATTGTTGTTTAGTTGTGTAAAATTCGTACACAAATACTTCATAACTTTTATGTGTAATTTTCATGAAGTTATACATGTTATTGGATGTCATTGGCTGTTAAAAAAAATTAGACAGTAGCCTTGCTCTGTTTTTCTGGGTTGGTTCTGTGAGTTTCGGCGCCCCAGCGTCAAAATTCACGCTCCAGCGTCAAATTTCGCGCCCCAGCGCCAAATTTCGCACCCCAGCGCTGGAATTCGCTCCCCGACGCTGGAATTCACGCTCCGGCGCCACTGTTTCGCGCCCCAGTGCTGGAAAAGTGGTCCGGGTCGGACAGTTTTGACCTCCTGTAGTAAAACGGCCATAACTTTCTCATACGAACTCCGATTGAGTTGATTCAAGATGATCCGGAACGAGGACGAATAGACCTACAACTTTCATGCTTTAAGTTGTTTAATTTGAGGTCTGTAACAGTAGTCAAAATGACTATCTTTAGGACTATTGTGTATTTAGAGCCAATCGGAGGGCGTCGGGATGCACGAATGCAAGTGCAACCCTTTGTGTATTAGTATAACTTAATGATAACATGTTGGACATGTAATAGGATGTTGTATTAAGTTGTTAATGTGTATGTGGTGCAATGACATGATCACTTATGTAGTGGTAATAAAGCTAAAAAGTAATGTTCATGAAAAGATGTGATTTTGTTTAAACTTAAACTTAGTTAGTAGCTATACTAAGAGTAATAAAGTAACTCATAAAGGTAATGTTAGTGTAACTAATGTGTATTGTCAATACATATGGTATGTGTAGGACTTGGGGTGAACGTGAATAGTAATTGTTTAACCTACGCACGAGGCAAGTTCTCTAACTCTACTTTTATAATTGTGCAAGTATCTAGCTATCTTTAAGCAAGTTTTCTAATCTATTATCTTGTTAATTTAAGTACTGTTTTCAATTCGATTATAATATAATAATGTAAGTTATTCTGGAGCAAGTTATTCTTGTATTTAACTTGTTGTTTAGCATGCACAACTATATATATACTAATGTCGAACATTTATATCGGTCAAGTTACTATGCATGCTTAGTATTCAATTCTAATTAACCTTGGCTTAGTATTGTTCAAGCAAGGTATGCTATAGTTATTCAAATGGTATGCTATTAGATTATTCCTAAAGCATGACTTTAGTTTACTATGATTGATTCAATCACGATTATTCTATAGTATAGTGTTATTGGTTTAATTCAACTACTCCTTAGTTGATGTTCGTTGAATTCCAAATTTCTTTGAAAGTTTATCCAAACCAAACTTACTTTGGTGCGGATTTGTATTCTAAATACTGAGATGAACAACTCTTTTAATAGAGGTTTACGCTTAGCGTTGAAATGGTTGTGCACAATACATTGTACGAAGGGTTGATCCCTCTAAGTATGTGGAGTCCTTATAGTCTTATGACTGTTAAAGTTAAAGTTGAAAGATTACTTATAACTGTGGACATGATTCGTGGTCATTAGACCCTCAGTGAATGTTATAATTTTCAGAAAGTTAATAGAATATATTGTTCAGTTCTATTGAGCCTAATATTGGCAATTGATGTGAAAGTTTAAAGATTTACTTATTGTTATTTCAAGTGGGCCTTGTTTGCTCACTCTTGCCTGTAAAAATTCTTACAGCTAAAGTTGAAACGGGTGACGTACCTAGCACCAGTAAGGGAAAAGGAAAGATGAATAAATACTGAAAACTTATAATAGTTTTGATAGTTTACTTTCAGAATTTGATTTAAAGATTGTAATGAAGTTATTTAATTTTTCGCATTTGAATGATTGTTGTTAAAGGTTAGATAACCTAGGAGAATTTTTATTCAAGTTTAATCCTGTATGGGCAGGTTTTCTTTTATTATTCAATTCTATTATGATTGGGTAGTTAGAAATGAATGTTTTGATTACGTGAACACCAAATCTTGAGGTAATGAAGTACCGGGATTTGGGGGTGTCACATGAATAACTTGTCATCTCAATTATTGATTTAATAATATAAAATATTGACAATAATTGAATCAAATAACTTGAGATAATATGCAGCAATTACTGTAGCAATAATTGAGTATAACTGAGTGACTTCTCACGTAAGTATCAATAATTAATACCGTGTGCTACTATGCAACCACGCATATTACTATACTTTTACCACCGGGTATTCCAACAACTAACGGTAAAACTTTCGTCGTTACTTTATCAAAAGATATTTCTATCGTTTTCTATCTCCGACAATAATTCCGTTGTCGGGTCCACCAATGATTGTGCCGTCGTACGAATATTTACTGTTCAAACGAATATTCCCCGACCAATCGAATAATTTATAACAACTTGCATACTTTACAAAATTTATAAATATTACCCACAACTATAACACTATATTAAATCCACACCATAATATTCAAAAATGTATTTCGAGAAAAATTAATCTTTATTTATGAAAGTTGGGGTCTTACATGTATTATGTTAAAATTACCAATTAAATAAATATGTATTTTTAATAAACTAGAATATAAAAAATGTATTCAATTAATAAAAATGTGTTCATAAAATGTATCAATTAAAATTTTAAAAATATACCAGTTAATAAAAAAATGTATCAAGCCATTTTTAAAAACTAAAATACCAAAAAGGTTCATTTAATAAAATGTAGTCATAAAATTTATCAACTTAATTTTTAAAAATGTATTCAGTTAATAAATAAAAAATGTATTCAGTTGATACATATTACATATTTATTTAGTTGGTAATTATATCATAATACATATTTATTTAATTGGTAAATTTTGTCAATAAAAATGTTTTAACAAAATAAATACATATTTATTTAGTTGGTAAATTAGCTTATTAAAAGTGGTTAAAAATAACACATATTTATTTAGTTTGTAATTTAACATAATACATATTTAATTAATTGGTAACTTTTGTCAATAAAAATAGTTTAATAGAATAAATATTAATTTAGTTGGTAAATTTAATTTTTATAAAATTTAAAATATATTAATTGCTAAATTAGCTTATTAAAAGTGGTCAAAGTCAACAAAAAGGTCAAATAACACTAACCTCGTCATTCGAGTTAACGGATTTTAGCCTAAAGGGTGTTATGGGCCGATTCAGTAAAAATGCGAGATGTAAAATGTCACATTTTGAAATATAGGATGCAATGTCCAAAATGAGATAAATTTGAGAGATGCAAAGTGAATTTAACTCTATCAATAAAATAAAGTTAGACACTTTTTGCTAATTAAATTCCTCAAAAATTAAATTTTACTTAATATACATTTAGACATTTTTTTTTGTAATTAAAAAGTAAAATCTTAATATTCATAAAATGTGCAAATCAACAAAAAAATTATAATTATTTTTCACAAATATTAAAATTTACATTAAACAAACTTAGACAAAACTTCTTTCAAAATGAATCTTATTGTTTGTATTAAAAATTATGTTAATTATTTTTCTCAAATATTAAACTAAAGTTAAGTCACACTTGAGCATAATAATTTACTGTAAAAATAACAAATGTTGTTACTAAAAATAAAAATTATTAAAAAATCTTTTTACAAGATAGATGTATTAATAAATATTATTGTATTTTATTTTATTCAACATTGTCAAAAAAATAACACTAGCTATACACTAAAATATACAATCAAGATCATTAACATCCCAAATTTTGACATATACTCAAGATAAATTTAACATATTAAAATTATAATATATAATTAAAATTTTAAATAATTATTTTTGTTGTTTAACACCAAAAATTAAACTATCAACATACCTAATTTGCTCTAATTACAATAACTCTATTAATAATTTAATTTAAAATTCTTAATAATTTGTATTATTTACCCAAAAAAATTTGTGTTAATTAAACTAAAATAATTTTTTTTTATAAGTCACCCAACAATTTGAATGAGATGATCTTAATTATAAAAAAAAATTATAATTAAAATATATTGTATTAAAATACGATAATTATGTCATTAAGAATACTAGTTGGTAACCTGTGCAACGCATGGGCTAGTTTGAATAATGAATTGTATAATTTATTAACACGGTTGTCATCAAAATTGATTACAAACATTATCTAACGCAACACAGCTCATTTTACATCTTGAAATGTAAGCACAACATAAAAATAAAGTATCATATCCTCCAAAGATTTAAGTTGTCTTTGGTTTGGTGGTCTTCATTTGGGTTTGCTTCCTTGGAATTGAGTTCTTCATCCCTATGAAATAAAATAATGCACCAAAAAGGGCAAGGAAAATATATCAGAAGATATGAGACTACCAAATATAAATAGCTAAGACCCCCAGAATTTGATGCTATTGGGAAAATCTTTTATCAAATAAAAGAATTTAAATAGCACTTACCTACTCACTTGCACTTTATTTGCGGGCTAAAATAGAAGTTGCAGATCTTTGTTAGATGCCAAGGTATCACCAAATTTGATGAATTTTTTGTTTTAGATGCCTAGGTATGTCCAAATTTGTAATATGAAAGTATTTGTTTCAAGGTTGAGCTACATACCCATACTCCTACTAAGACCACTAAAAACTGCTCTAAAAAATTTATGAGGGAATATGGCTTGCCTTATTTTGAAAAGAGTAATCTGTATAGCAAGAATAAACATCTAATTATACCACATAATTGAAGGTTAGATACAAAAAACTCAAAAAAGTGTCATTATGTCCAACAACCCTTGTATAAGTTTTTCATTCTGCATAAAAATATAACACACCAAAAACGACAATTGCTGAAAGTAAAGTCAGAGTTTGATTTCCATTTATCGTTGCATTCATGAGTCTCTCTACATAACTTAAACCCCACATAAAACCCAAACCTAAAATAAATTGATTAACATAATACAAAATAAACCACAAATTCACAATTAAGGAGGAAATAATTGATAAATGTGTAGCTTAAGTAATCATCACATTAACGGCAACAACTATCCAATAAAATAATAGTTCCCATTTCTCAAACTCTCATAAAAAGCAAGCAAATGGATCTCAAAAATAAAAAAATTCAATTTGAAACAAAACACATTACCATTAGGATCCATTTTTAATGTCATTACCTTGATTATCCTTGAACCGCGATTCTTTAGGCCAATCACAAATTTCTGTCAAAAAAAACAAACCACCCCAAAATCACCAATCAAATTCAAGCCCCAAAATACTCATTCAGTTTCCAAAATAATTCCAAAAATCATAAAACACACTAAAAGCACATCAAATACAAAACTCAATATGATAGATCTTTCATCTATGAAGTATAATTTGGTGAAATTGAATCAAACCTTCAGTATCAAATTCATCGTCGCTTCCATCATCATCTTCAGTATGAGCATTGTAATCCGATTCCTTAACACTAATATTGAGCCATTTCCACATAACAACTCTCGCCCAGAAGAGCTGCAGGCAGGTGCAAACCAAACAACATAATTCAACTCAATTTCTCTGTAATTCTAAATAAGTCAAAAAAACCCAACTACTAAAACTCGTTAAAAAAGTAAAAAAAAAATATGAGGAAATAGAAGTACCTCATGTTGATTTCTGGAGCGGTAGAGCTTCATATTTGGGTGAGATGGGGGAGCAACGCTATGAAAAAGGCGCAAAAATAGTGATAATGAGTGGAAATAAAGATGATAATCGAAGGTTAGATGCAGAAAACACAAAAAGTTTCACAACAACCCTTGTATAAGATTTTCATTCTGCATAAAAATATAGCACACCAAAAATGACTATTGTTGAAAGTAAAGCCAGAGTGTGATTTCCATTTATCGTTGCGTTCATGAGTCTCTCTACATAACTTAAACCACACACAAAACCCAAACCTAAAATAAATTAACTAACTAAATACAAAAGAAAATACAAATTCACAAAGATACCTTTGGAAACAAGTAATATTCACAAAGATACGTATATACAAACATGCATTTATCTTTTATATGTAAAAGAACATCAAAAACTGATAATGGAATTGAGACGGTACCTGCCAATTTTAGTCTGTATTGTCCACGACGTATCATCATATCCTTGAGATAGAACCTTCTACAATTGAATCATAAGAAATAGCACAAAAGAAGTCAAGGTAATTTATAATTTTACAGAAACAAAAAAGGTTGTTGAATCAAACAATCTGATAACATAAATTCCAATGTGTATAAAAACACACATTTATTGTAAAATTATTCAAGAATATATAACTCACAACACTAATTAAACAACATCACTACAAAAGTGTCAAGAGCTTAGTAATACATAATTCAATTCAAGTGCACTTATCAAACCCAGTAGCCTTTTAAACAAATCTTGCAAAGTTGAATATAGATCTTAAGATATTTTAATCACAAACATTTAAGGTTCAACAACTAAATCTAATTGTCAATAATTTAACATAATAGAGTTTATACTTGGATACTAATACAAAAATTTGGACACAATTCAATAGTACACATGCATATGGATACAACAGGTTCAATTATCAAATTTTGAAGAAATATACCTCTATTTAATCGTACGTGGAGGCATGTAGCTCTGTCCCATCCTGAGGGTCCGAATCAAAAGCTAAAGCTTTAAACCAAACTGTATGATGAAAATATGAAATTGGCCAAGTTCGACTTACAAATTACTCTTGACAGATTAAGAGTATAAAATTAGACAATACCCATTAACCCAATTTACACCAACAAACAACAATGAAGCTCATAAATAAAATCAACTCAGAACATCAAGTAGCATAAAATTTTAGAAAATATGAGCATATATACATGTAAACAGAGTAGTGTTTTTGGCATCTCATTGACGTAAACAGATCCATTGACTATTACATAATATATAAGTCGCCTTCAATTTACTAATCACAATGTGAAAACTTAATATTTTCCATAAATTAACTACACAACACTATAAAAAAGAACAAAAAGAAGCTAACCCTTGTGCAAATATCTGTCCAGCACCAAGGGGATTGTGACCAACTTCACTATTGCCCATGTCATCCTCTATTGGAAGCCCCACCGCAGTCCTATGAGCCCTCACCAAACTCCATTTATCAAGTGCACCCTTCAAAACAATACACATGTCAAATATCAATAAGCCCATATATCATTCACACACACAACAATGTCAAAATAAGAATATGCATTTGATTGTTAAAATTGTTGAAGTTTTAAGGGGGGGAATTTGAATTTAAAATGACCAATTTTGAAGATGAAAACTTCAAAATTTATTTAAATAGGAGTACAATGAGATTTAGGAAAGAGAAATAGTACATTTTTAAGGGAATCCATGGTGGGTGTATCGGCAACAGAGATGCAACTTTGGGTGATTCTGCAATTTCCATGAGAATCCTGAGCTACACAATCTAATCAATATCCTTCACAACAACAAAAATAAATAAAAATCAGGAAAAGCAAATCAACCAAATATCAGATCTAAAGCATAAACAAACACCTAAATGCAATATATATAGAGAGAGAAAGGGGGAGAAGAGAGAGAAACCTTGGGAGAAAGATATGTGGATCCAATTCCAAATTTCTAATACAAACAACTAAAAAATGAGGGAGTAGCAAACTATAAATAAAAAAAAATGGTATCGAAATTTACCCAAGAGAATGGGTTCAATAAACATATAGCCACTAAAAACAGTAGCCTCCAAATTATTCATCCCTTGCATACATTTTGACAACATATCAGCAATGTGAAGCACAATTTGGTTAATTAACCATTGCAAATAGACAAATGAGGAAATTTGGAGTAGTGAAGTAAAAAGAAGGGAGAAATTTAAAAAAAATATTATTCTTACCTTTTTGTAGCATTTCAACAAATAGATAATGTACATCTTTTTCCCACACCAGCTTCAAGTATTCAAAAACCAAAAACCAAAAATCAAAAAATTAGGAATTCAGATTCATCATCTAATCTGATGAACTCGGGCAAAACCCAATTATGAATATGTTTAAGAGTTATTACCTTTAGATGTGTCAAAAATGCACGATTCTGGCCACCTAATCGAGTTGGGAACTTGAAGGCATCAAATCGGTCGATGGGTCCAATCCCAGATTCGCCGAAGAGAAACTTATCATAATATAAGCATCTATTTCATTCCTAAAACGAAGACTAATCCCATTCTGTTGTTTACCTCTCGCTTCTTCGGATCTTTCTCTCGCTCGGGGACGAAATTGGTGGATAAAGGTGTGATGAATGAGACCCTTTTTGGTAGTGGCGGAGTTTTTGCGAAGTGGGTCGAGCGAAGTGGGTCGAGCGGAGAAGCTCGGAGAGGCGAAGATTGAAGAGCATGCATGGTGGAGAGAGAAAGAGGAGAGAGTAAATGGAGATTACGGATCGCAGTGAGGCTTTTTAGATTCTTCATAGGTCGATATTATAGTAGGAAGAGGAAGATGTCGATTGAATGGAAGATTGCTCACCTGTTTCTCAAATTATTTGAGTTCACTCGGACTGATTTACAAAAGTAAAGGCACTTGTTTTTTCAATTAAGTAAGTTGACTCACTTATTTTTCAAATTATAATGATAGCTCTTGCTGCCTTTATATATAAGGTAATATGAAGAGGAAGAGGAAGATGTCAATTGTCGATTGAATGGAAGATTGCTCACCTGTTTTTCAAATTATTTGAGTTCACTCAGACTGATTTACAAATTTAAAGACACTTGTTTTTTCAATTAAGTGAGTTGACTCACCTGTTTTTCAAATTATAAGGATAGTTCTTGCTGCCTTTATATTCGAGTTGGGAACTTGAAGGCATCAAATCGGTCGATGGGTCCAATCCCAGATTCGCCGGAGAGAAACTTATCATAATATAAGCATCTATTTCATTCCCAAAACGGAGACTAATCCCAATCTATTGATTACCTCTCGCTTCTTCGAATCTTTCTCTCGCTTGGGGAGCGGAATTGGTGGATAAAGGTGTGATGAATGAGACCCTTTTTGGTAGTGGCGGAGTTTTTGCGAAGTGGGTCGAGCGGAGAAGCTCGGAGAGGCAAAGACTGAAGAGCATGCATGGTGGAGAGAGAAAGAGGAGAGAGTAAATGGAGCTTACGGATCGCAGTGAGGCTTTTTAGATTCTTTATATGTCGATATTATAATAGGAATAGGAAGAGGAAGAGGAAGATGTCGATTGTCGATTGAATGGAAGATTGCTCACCTGTTTTTCAAATTATTTGAGTTCACTCGTGTAAGACCCCAAATTTTATGAAATAAAAGTATTCAATTTTTCTTATAATTACAATTTAGTAAATGGTTAAATTGATAAAAGGTTAAAGTTAAGGGTAATATATGAAAATTTTTAAAATACGCAAGTGGTTATAAAATATTCATTGTTGTCGGGGAATATTCGTTTGGTCGTGGAATATTCTTGCTATCGGGGAATATTCGTACGACGGCGCAGTCATTTGTGGGCCCCATAACAGAATAACTGTCAGATGAAGAAAATGACAAATTTGAGTTTTTATAAATAACGGCGTAATGGTTACCGTTAACACTGTTGGAATACCTAGTGGTTAAAATACAGTAATACGCGTTATTGCACAGTAGCACACGGTATTGCACAGTATTTTTGAAATTATTGATTCTTACGTAAGAAGACACTACTCAATAATTGTTACAGTAATTACTGTTCAATATTTTATTTTATTGATTCAATAATTGCTGCGTTGATAATTTATATTATTATTATTTCAATAATTGTCACGGCATAGTATTTCCCATTATCAGATCAATAATTCATATTATTTGAATAATATTATTATATAACATTATTGGCAATGTCTAGAAAATTCTGTCAAGGAGAGATTTGGTCACCTAATTGCGCGCCAGTAAGGAGAAATCCTTATCGGAAAGCCCCCTCTTTCCTGGGAACTGCCTGGTTGTCATTATTGTGATTCTGTAATATTATTTGTGAATAATTAATTATTGATCTAAATGATAATGAAATATTTATTTGATGTGAATATAAATGATGGATTTATTTATGTGGTTATAAATGAAGGAATTAATGTTGAGGTATTTTATCAGTATTTTATCGGATTAGAGGTATTAAAAGATCAAATCAGTGTTCTTGAGCTATATTGTGTGAGTTATATTTTTTTAATCCGACCGTTAGATCGTGGTAATTTTTGGATATGTTATACATATATAAGTTGAGTATATGTCCACAAATTTTGAACCGTTAAAAATGAACGTATGATTTGTTATGAATTTTAAGAGGTGACTGATTCAGAAATTAGGTTTATAAATGATTTTGGTGGAAAATTCTAGAAATGGGTGGGCCCCACTTTTGGTTGTTGGGGATGGTGGCTGATTTTTGGTGGGTGGAATAGTAGCAGGTAAAGCCATCAGGTTGCAGGTCAAGTCTGCTTCGGCGTGCTAACATTTTCTTATAAATAGAGGGCTAAGTTAAAATTGAAAAACACACCAGAATTCATAAGCTTTCTCTCTTTTTATCTCTAGAATATCGAGTGTATTTTGTGAGTATTTAGTTACTTGGTGAGTTGCTATTCATCAGCGCAAGTTTTCTTCAGCGTCATATCCGATATCCAGTCAGAAGTGCTGCTCTTTTGAGGTAAGGGATTGTAAGGGATAGTAAGGGATATTAATGGATGCTATATTCTTCATAATAATGTTATTCTTTCAATATCATTATACTAAAATATTGGTATGAATTTTATTGTAAAATTTTTACCTTTTTCATGTCGGGGTTACTATTCATGAATTACTATTCATGAGTTACTATTCACGAGTTACTATTCACGAGTACTTTTCACGACAAAATTGGTTTTTTTTCTGATCAAATTATAGTTGATTTATGAATATTACTCTTGAGATTAAATCTATATGTTGATTATATTGATTTTACTATCATATATAACATTTTTATAACGCTAATGATGATATTTCTCTTTGACTTGAGTGTAAAGATGGGTAGATTTTTGGTATGATCATGAATATGGGTTCCCTTTGGCCAGTAGTGCAAAGTTGAATTGTTGACTGGTATGATCATGACCATTAAATTTATAATTGAATATCTTTAGCTTAAGTGCAAAGGTGAAAAGATCAACATGGTTATAATTATTGTTTATATAAATTCTAAAATGATTATATATTTCTTTGAGATATAAATATCTTTGGCTTGTAGTGCAAAGATGAATTGTTGATGAATATCTTTGGCCCTTATTGCAAAGATGACCTCTTGTTGAATATCTTTGGCTAGTAGTGCAAAGATAAACTGTTGACGAATATCATTGGCCCGTAGTGCAAAGATGAATTTATTAGTATGATTATGAACAGGAACTGTGATTTGGTATAACCATGATCTTTGATGTTTCAGGTAAAGACATGTGATAAAAATTATCTTCGTCCTGGATGCGAAGAGGAATTTAGAATCACAATTATGATTATGAGTTATTTATATGATTGTGGACCAGAACTATTGATTGATGTTACAGGGATAAAACATTGTTGATGAATTTTTAACATGGATAAGATAATAGATTTTATGGTCTATTTGACTTTTCTAATGGATTGCTCGTTCCGCTGCAACTATGGTTGAAAAGTTTTATCATCTACCATATGTTCTAAATCTCTGATTTATTACTGATGAAGGCTATTGATAATTTAATTATCTTTAGTCATGATATTCTTTACTGGGCTATTTGTGCTCACCCTTTTGCTTCACAATTCTTTTCAGGTAATAAGAGTGTAGCTGGGTCGAGCGAGGGTAACAGGAAAATAGAACGGTGGTCTCTAGCTGTGGTAGTTCTCCCTAAGCAGTATAGAAAAGTTCATTTAGTAGTTATATTTGGTGAATTCAATAGGGTAAGGCGTACCTAACGTTGGAAGGGTGTTTTGCCGCTATCATACAAGATGTCTAACGACATACAACCTCGTGTCATCATAAGACAGGGTTGTTCACATCCACTTACTGAGTATATCTACGAGCGCTACCTATATAATCTTGGTATTTGTTTGAAGTATAATTCTCAATTAGAGACAGTAGAGATATTGATATGTCAAGAGAAGACTCACCATTGTAAAGAATATGACAGTAATCTTCTCGTTTTTCTTTGGGGTCTATTGGGTCAACCAAGGATAATTCTGTGGACATATGATATCTATCATAACCTAGACGCATGGCCTCCCATGTACGAAGGTTTCCTTGAGCGCTTCCCAAAGATTCTAATTTCTAAAACAGTTTTTGACTATACCTTTATGTAGCTTTCACTGTGAGGTATTATCCACTGATGGGACATTTGTCACATTACGGTTGGGACATGAGTCACAGTTGGTATATATTTGTATCCAAACTCACAGCATATGTGTTGTTGTATTTTACACAACAATTGTTGTAATAAAGTTTAGTTATTTTCTGTACCATGCATTTGGCGACTCAGAATAGGTTGGGTGGAATTGACCTATTTTGAGGTCGTCACAACTCGGACTGATTTACAATTTTAAAGGCACCTGTTTTTTCAATTAAGTGAGTTGACTCACTTGTTTTTCAAATTATAAGGATAGCTTTTGCTGCCTTTATATATAAGGTAATAGGAAGAGGAAGATGTCGATTGTCGATTGAATGGAAGATTGCTCACCTATTTTTCAAATTATTTGAGTTCACTCAGACTGATTTACAAATTTAAAGACACTTGTTTTTTCAATTAAGTGAGTTGACTCACTTGTTTTTCAAATTATAAGGATAGTTCTTGCTGCCTTTATATATAAGGTATTGCTATGTGTGTGTGTGTGTGTGTATATATATATATATATATATATATACATATATATATAATTTATAAATTATAATTTGATAATATATAAAAGGAAATACGTAACTTGTAGGGGTATTAACTACTATTACTTTAAAAAATTAGAGAGCAATCGAGTGTAATTATGATGGTATAAGAGCATTAATAAAAATTTTCCTAATCAACTCTTTATCCCCAATTTTGAAGAATAAACCAACAAAATATTATTCAACAGTTTCTTTATCCTTATTTGACTCTCTATTTTAATCCCTATATAAGATTTTACTCCCCAGTGTGAGGGAGTTAAAATATCGTTATCTATATATACAAAATGACATTTTACACCATCATTTAAGTGGACAACTCATCAATCATGAACATCATGACATTTTTTTTATTACTTCATTTTCAAATTATAAACTTAATATTGACTTATTTTTTAAAAATTAATTTCAAACTTATTCGAATTTAAAATTGATATAAATTTATTTAATTTATATCAATATAATTATAAATATTATAAAAGTACTATTAATTATAAAATTTATTATTTTCAACATTTAAATGAATTATATTAAATTTAAATTTAAAAATATCACAAATTAACATTTTGAAAATTAATATTGATCTTATGGACATTTGTAACTACAATCCATTCAATACTCACTTCATAAATTACTTAAAATTTAAAAAAAAATAAAATTTATTTTGAAGTGGAATATAATTGATAAATTATTCTCTCGTTTATAAATTATAAGATTGTTATTAATTTGATGTTTTGACTGTTGGAATTTTTAAATTTTACTCCCTCCGTCCCAAATTAATTGCTCAATTTTGACTTTTTTAAGTCAAATTGATTATTTTTAGAATTAATAATTAAGCATATATAAATATATTTTTAAAATTATAAAAATTGGGATTAGTAATAAATTGTATATACTTTCTTTTGGTTATAATCACTTCACCTATATTTTAGCAAAAATAGTAAAAATATTAGTTTTAAAAATGGTCAATTTGACTTTAAAAAGTCAAAATTGAGCAGTTAATTTGGGACGGAGGGAGTATTATTTAAGAAATCAATATAAGAATCCGATTGGGTACATAATAAAAAAATTAAATTCGTATTTTATAAAATGATCCAATAATACTGTAGAGTTAAGATAAAATAAAAAAATGGTGTGAATGCTTTAAATTTTATTTTAGTCTTTATTTTTTTAGTTCGATTACTTTCGAACACAGTGGCCGTAAGTTGCAACTCTTTTCTGTTTCGGTTCCATAACCCAAAAGGACCAAACCCTCTGCCAGACTTTCGATATAGAGAGGAAGAATGTCGGTTCTTATCGTGACGAGTTTGGGCGACATCGTCGTGGATTTGCATACAGATCGTTGTCCTTTAACCTGCAAAAATTTCATGAAGCTATGCAAGTAAGCATTTCATTATATTCAATTATTCTTTTGATTCTTTCGCAATTTATATACACACACCTTGTTGATTTTTCACGGTTATGTTATCGGTAAGTTTTGTTTAATTTGTCAAAAAAAAAACGAAGAAATTATGTCAATTTTAATTTTAAGATTCAGAAATTCAATCCCAGAAAACCCTTTAACCCAAGTTTTATGCTTGGGCAGTGAAGCTTTTGATAAAATGTGGAAGGGAAATTATGTATATTTTATCTCGCGGCTGTTTTTTGGTGTGGTTATTGAACTATAAATTACTAGGTGGAGCGTGTATTGTATGTCAATAGGTAATAGATCAGTTCGGTTGGCTACAGAACTGAGAACACTTTAAAAACGATATTTTTTAGCCTTTTTTTTTTGTCAAATGCAACTGTATATGTATATATATTTATATATATGATAAAAGTATGGAAAAAGTAAGAGACTTTATTTTTTTTCCTAGGAAGTCTTATAATTTAAACCTCTTATTTAAAATAATTTTTTTTAGTAAATCTATGCCTTTGAAATTATACTTTCAATACATAGATTAATGGATTTCACTTCGTAGAATTACATAATAATTGGTAGACTCCCTTATCTTTTCATATTTTAATCGTCTATATGGTTAGATTTGAAAGAAAACATAAAAAAAATGTCATTTTTAGAGTGCTTTGTAGCCAAGCTTGGCAAAAGCATGCCTTATATTCTCTTTTACCAAATATATATATTTACACACGTGTATACACAAAAATTTGTTTTTGTGTGGTTATTGCAGGATTAAGTATTACAATGGGTGTCTATTTCACAATGTTCAAAAGGATTTTACTGCACAGACAGGTGATCCTACTGGGACCGGATCTGGCGGTGATTCTATATACAAGTAAGAAATAATATTTGCAGACACTGTTCAATGTTATCTATTGAATTTATGGTTGGTAATTAAATGTGTTTTGGTCTGGATTTTGCAAGATGTGAACAATTTACACCCGTTCTTTCAGATTCTTATATGGAGACCAGGCTCGCTTTTACGGTGATGAGATTCATTTGGATTTAAAGCATTCTAAGACTGGCACAGTAGCCATGGCTAGTGCTGGAGAGAATCTTAATGCTTCTCAGGTAATGCTATTGATGCCACAGTGCTGAGGTAGAATAGAAATCATCAAGTATTTGCATTTTACTTAATCATTTACCTATTATGTGTTGGCATTGACATATTTTCTTTTACATTCTATGTATTGCTTCTGTTGGTAGTTGCTACATTCTCGAAGTAAAATATTTTGAGTCCTTTATTTCATTGCTTTCACTTATATTTTTTCTCTTATTTTTGCTCTGGGCCTAAATCATTTCACGTATTGTATATCTCAATGTTTAATTATAATTCTTTTACAGTTCTACATGACACTGCGCGACGATCTTGATTATCTCGATGGGAAGCACACTGTGAGTTTTCTGAGCCATTTTTTCTTCTCTTTGTTTATATTAAAAGATGCAATTGGTTTCATTGAATACATATATGATTCATTCTTCATCAATCCCATGTGCACTGCCAACCCTTTTTCTTCTAAACTTCTACCGCAACGTTAGCATTTCATTTTTAGATTGTAACTAGGCTTAGGGAAAGGTTGACGTTATTATACAACTTCGGGCTGTCCAAAGTGTAAAGTTCATGGCTATATTTGTTATTCTCCTTTGAGGAATTGTCTGAAGTCTAAAATTCATGATCCTATTTTTGTTGTTCTTCATTGAGTAATAGTCCAAACTCCTTATGGAGAGGTTGAATAAAGAATGCACTGACTTATAACAGTCAAATGAAAAATTCCAATACTTTTATTTAATAAACAAAATTACATTAATGACGGAATGCGAATATTGAAGCGCTTGAAAATTACATCCAAGTAAGAGATCAATATATTAATCAGGTCAGAAGGAAATTTACGACCCATGCTGATGACCTATTTACTTCTTTAGAATCTGTATAAATAGTCCAGTCTCTTGACCTCCTTATGGAGAGCGGAAGCATGTAGGGCACGGTTTGCAATGCAATTATCAATTTTATCTTATATATACTCTTATTTATTAAATCACTGGTTAACATGTTTTGTAGATGAAAGGCCTGTTACTAGAATCTTCTTGTTCATGTTTTGTGGTTCACAAAGGTTATAAAATGTTTTTTGGTAATCAATGTTCCAAAACTTGAATGTAATACACTTGTAGATGTTGTCTTGTAGTGTTACAATATGGCGTGCTTACTAATATTGGAGGGTTGTTACACTCAACTTCAAAGCTGACTTTTAACATGGATTTGCAATTGTGCTTCCTCTGAGTTATTTCCTTGTTGGGTGAATCTTTCTTTCCTTTTCTGTGATAAACTATTAGATTACTTATAAGATAATCTCCAATTATTGTAGGTTTTTGGGGAGGTTGCCGAAGGGCTTGAAACACTGAGTAGGATCAATGAAGCTTATGTTGATGAAAAGGGCAGGCCATATAAAAATATCAGGTTCATCGGCATTTCTATTCTTATAGTGTATTTTGATTGTGTAGATTCAAGTTTTGATCATTTCATTTCATTTTTTTGCTTTTCATTAATGCTCTTCTATTGTAACTAACAAATCAAATTTCTCAAACAGGATTAAGCATACTTATGTACTGGAAGATCCTTTTGATGATCCTCCACAACTAGCTGAGCTGGTGCCAGATGCTTCGCCTGAGGGGAAACCCAAAGATGAGGTAATAAATGATGACAGTTTTTTCATATGTGCATATATATTACAATTTAGTATCTCTAGAATTACCAACAATGGTGACATATTGTTACAGTAACAAACTTTCATTTAGGTCATTACCATTATTTTCATCAAACTTTCACCAAGTAAAAAGAGAACTACTTACTTTTCCTGCCATCTTCGGAAACGTTTTATTATTACTGCTTTTATCTTTTCCACACATATTGAAAGGAACTTATTTTAGAATGCAAAAAGAACACTTAATCTTTCGCTTGATAGGAATGAAATGAAGCAGACCTGTAAAGAAACATATAATAACCCAAACATAATCTTCTCATTTTCTTCTGGTTAAACAGTAGAAATTCATCTTGATTTTATAAAGGTGGTCAGGATTGGGACTGATGGGGCTGTTTTAGCTTATTCAATTGCCAATGCATTCACAAAGTAGCTGTAGAAGATATCATCCTTTGAAGTTGTTCATGCTGCATTTAGAAGTTAGAATTCTCATATGTAATGAGAATTCTATGTTCATGATGGCAAACTTTCCAGAATGTTCCAATTATCTTAACTGGTGTGCCATTAATGGGAGGATTCAAAGTATATACACCGAGCATATCGAAAAGGAAAATCTGTATGCTTAGGTTTGAAAGAGGAGGAAAATGAAACTGAGAAAAACCTTGTTCCTTTTGAGACTGTCTCGACAAATAGGTTAGGTGCATGTGCTTAGAGAGAGAAGTTGTGTAATTAATTTTATGACACTAGAGTTCTTTCACTGTCAAATTTCAGCTGAAACTTGTAGCTTTACTGGGTTTGTCATACACAATGATCCTCCTTCACAAAACCATGTTCCTTTCATAACTATGCTTTTACATTTTACTTAGGTTGATTATGAGGTGCGACTTGAAGATGACTGGGTGCCCATGGATGAGCAATTAGCTCCTGGAGAGCTTGAGGAGGTTATCCGTGAAAAGGAAGCACATTCCAGAGCAGTGGTTCTTGAAAGTGTAAGCATTTAGTACAGCATTGTCAGTTCTAGTATTTAGTTCCCATATTAACAAAGTGTTGTATTACAAGTTATAATGCCTGTCCTATATTCATTACAGATTGGGGACATTCCTGATGCCGAGATAAAGCCTCCTGAGAATGTGCTTTTTGTCTGTAAACTAAATCCAGTTACTGAAGTGAGTGCTGCTTATATTCTCATTTTCTACATCGCTACTGATGCTTGTTGTGGATATAGTATTGGACGCTATTGCTTCATTACACTTTCTCTGTACCATGATTTGTCAGTGCAAGTTCCTTTGTTCATTTATGTGTACTTCTGATTGCAGGATGAGGATCTGAATACAATCTTTTCACGTTTTGGAACTGTTACATCGTGAGTTATTATATGTTTGAATAATTTTTTTTGCTATTCTTTTTTCTTGCATACATGTTTCTAAGGTTTATAAATGGTGGCAGAGCAGAAATAATCCGGGATTTCAAAACTGGCGACAGTTTATGCTATGCTTTCATAGGTGAGTTTCTCCCCAAACTCTTCTGTTAATATTCATCCTCAAGCAATGTCTGTGAAGGCAAATTTGCTACTTTGTATCTGTTTCCCTATGATGTTTTCTTTGCTTATTTGATTTGAATTCTGAACATAAATATGTCAAATCACTGCTATGTTTGAAATCACCTAAACATTGAGTTAGTAACCTAGTATGTGATTTCTTGTTAATCTTGTCAAGCTCTCATCTCTTTACAAGTTTACATAGTTTGTCCCAACTCCTATCCTAAGCCCAAAATTATATGTAGTTTAATTTTGATAGGCTTACAGCTAACATAAAACTTTACTTCCAACCTTTTCGAACATATATCAGGAAAGCGGATCCTTTATAAACCAGAAAAATGGTGACAATGAATGGTGGCAAGCATAGTATTGTTCCCTTTGATGATTATCAATTGCAACTTGTTCATACTAAAGATAAAAAAGAAAAATTGGTGTATCAGTTAGTTGAATGATTTTTGTGATGTCTTTAACTTAATAACTTCTAGGGAGCTGGATAGCCTAGATTGAATATTGCATGTTCATGTTAAAATTTCTATGTTTATGAAATGGGCCTTAAATGAACCTTACAACAAGCATCAACTAGCTTTAGAAATTTATACTTGTCCTTCAAAATGACAGACCAACAAGCCTTTATAGAGGGGATATGCAAGGAGATTAACTTCCCAATCGATGTGGGATTTATTTGTCTTGGGAAAAATTTCGAAACTCAACTTGCTGTCTCTAACAGAGGAGGATAGAAAGGGATTATTCATTCTTAGTGATGTGGGACTTTCTCCATCCGTACAAACTTAATAGAAACAAATTCTAACTCGTCAGGGACAATAGCATTCTTTCTCTATCTCAATAATCATCGTGGAATCAGCTATAGCCTAGAGGAAATATGTTTGTCTACGCAGATCTATTATTCTTCATTGGTCTTCTACCCAGAATTCTTTTGGTCATTCAATATGCTCATCATTAAGGCTAGTAATGCTACCTTTATCTTTTTAGAATCACACTGTCTCTCACATGCAGTGTTGCTTTGCTATTTTTTTCCAAAAAGTTCTTATTTATATTATTGTTTATGGTCGAATTAATTTGGCACACATTCTATGCATTTCAATTCAAGCCAGTTTCTTAAAATAATTGAGGCGTGTGGCATTTAATGGGTTTTACATTTTGGTTGTTGACTTATTGAGTGGTTGTCAATGACTATAATGAACTTGTTTAAACTTTGATGCTTTTAAGTTTATGCTGTGAAGCCTCCCTCTTTTTCCCCAACTGATTAATAGAAATAATTTAGGAGAACTTTTTTGTAAACATGGAGATTCCAGTGACTTTAAATCTGCTTTCTTTTCTGCATTCATCTCTCTAAAAACTAAAAATCAATTAAGGCAGAAATTTTATCAATAAAAAAAAGTATTATCTTTAAAGTGCAATCATACATGCATTGATTACAAAGTTTTAAAATATCAAACATCTATATGTACTTTTGTATAATTTATAGAGAAGATAATGAAACATTTTCTGACCCAATTCATGGTCTATCTTACGCAAGACAATAAGAAAATCTCAGTTTTCTTTTGGGGTAAAACGTTGAGAGCAATGAGAAATGATGTTGAACTTTATCTGCTTAGATCCTACTTCGGAAACATAAAGAAAAAGGATCTTTTCCCTTGTTATATATATATATTGGTAGTGATCCATAGCAAATGTTTGCTATGGACACTTACAACAAACAAATCTCTCACCATCCAATGTGAGATCTAAGGGCCGAGATTAACTTGGGAATGAGCCTGATTGCTAGTCCTTCTAGCAGTCAGGAAACTTAGCAACGACCACTGTAATGACTAGGTTGCCCTCGAAGATTAGCGGTCAGGCTAAACGGCGACGTTTATCATCAATACGACATCTTATAGCTTGTCCGCTAGTAGGATAAACAAAACCCAGATCTGGATCTGTTTGTTGCTATCAAACATTTACAGACAATCCACATCAATTGAGACGAAAAAGAAGACAAGGCTAATGCTAGACAAAGTCAATTCTATATCAAAATTCAAGTTTGAATCGGTTATTAAGAATATTCCTATCATTTTTTTTAACGAATTTATGTTAATTTATAAAATACTACTAGAATTATATGTATGAAATAGCAAATTAGGTAGTATGTATGTATACATACATAACTAATTTTGTATGAAGTCATATATTTAATGTATTTTATGTGAAAATTTAGACTAATAATATGAAATAATTGGTGTTTACGTATATACATTGAATAATTGGTCATGCATGTCTTTATATATGCAATATTATTGGCGGTGTTGGTATTTTTTAGGTAAAATATGGAAAATTGGTTGTCTGGACCCATTGACCCTAGTGCTCTATATGACCAACAAGGTCATGTGTTGGAGGATGTATGGGAGGGTGTTGATAGGGGTACAATTGCATCGTCCCAAACTACCGCCGTAACCTATGACAAATGGGACATTGTTAAGTTACAAAAACGAATGTCAGTCTTGTGTCCGCCATAGTTGAGAGATTGCGGTCGGAGATTGCTGTCAGAGACGTACATTTCATATGAAGTGTGGGGAAATAACAATAACTTTATAAGATGTTCAATTTATTTTTGAGTTGCCGATGTTGGGAAAGTCCTTATTTTGTCCCTTATTTGCTGCCCCATCGAGGTATTTCAAAGAAATTTTTGGGAATGACATAGCTTTAGAATGGAAGAACGTAAAAAAAGAGTTGATATTTTCTTAGTTTGGTTGCACAAAAATTATTCAAAGAGCCCAAAAAAAGTAAGGATATGGTTGGGCATACATCCTTTGGTTATGCGGTGCAATCTTATTTCCAACTAAGTAAAGAAATAATGTATACCCTAGGTATATGTATTTTGTATATGATTCAAATAAGATTGCCACATATGCATGGGTGTCGCTTGCTTGGCGTATTTATATCGGGCTTTGTACACAACTACTAGGAGAGAGACTAAGTATACCTTGTTATAAATTTGGTCATATGAGCGTCTTATAGTTGGAAGGACTAACCGTAGGCTCAATTTTTTATTTTGGCTTCCTGGGACAACGACCTGGGCAAACTTGACCAATCATCAATATCCTGATAGGCAAGAGAATCCCCATCACCCTCTAACCATTTATCCTTCTACCCTTCTACCAAGGGAATTTGATAGGCAGCCTAAGTGAGAGGTAGTTTGGCAATCGTACCTTAGATGGGACGATGATTGGAGTGGTTACAATTATGAGGCGAGAATGGTAGGATCAGATCGGGTCCCTTTGATTCATTTTGATATTGTAGAATATCAAATGTCTGACCGGGTCGTGAGGCAGTACATGTATTTACAAGGTATTCCGTCCTTGGCCGGCCAAGACATGAATTTCTTAGAGGACCTAGGGAACAAAAATTCGAGCCGGAGGATTACATGGAATTGAGGCGAGAATACATTGAGCAGTGGGAGATGTATATGGACAATCTCGAGGGACAAACAATGCAAGTTGCTAAGAATATCCCCATGGATACATACTTCAACTGGTACAATAGAATCACTCGACATATACGCATCGCTCTCGACTCGAAGGAGATTCTAACACTTTGTACGAGTCTATAATCAACATTGCATGGTTAGCATGGTAAGCAATTTAAATTTTTATTTAATTTTCAATTGATATAATCTCTCGTATACTTTGATGCTAATGATTTTTTTTTGTCATAGATTGAGAGCGCAAAGTCTCTGTTAGACAAAATATTCCCTCTCAACCAAGACATTCTTTCGGAATACAAACTCATGAAAGTGGGGTGGGACCACTTTTATGTTATCTATGATGCGGATGTGGGGCAGTGAGTATATGGGCTGAAGAAAGAGAAGGATTCCAATTCCACGAAGAGACAAAGATACCCAGTTCATCGGGCATGCAAGATATCTACATCCCTAGCACCCAAGCCGATATTCCGCAACGTACATACGACGGTGCATCAGATTTCATTGGGAATGAAGTTCCAACAGAAGAAGTCCTCATGCAGATTGAATATGGACCAAAAGAGTCTATACCAAAGAGACTTTGTGGGCATAATATTCAAATCATCAATGGAAATTTCTTCTCCCCAACTCATGTCAATCCCCAGATGTTTCCCATTGAGTATTCCCAAAGGTTGTATACTTTAACTACGAAAAAATCAATTTCTTACGCCTGGAATTTGGATATATGAGCATGTCATGGACGCATATATGTTGCTTTTGCAGGATTGTGAAGGAAAATACCGGCTCGAAGGGATACAGAGGTGGGCCAAATTTGGGTTCATGGTCTCCTTCATGCATTTAGAAAAAGGTACATTGCCCGTATAGGACACAAATTCCAAATTGCACAGCCATATTTTGCGAATCATACGTTCAACCTCAAGTGGGACTGCACTTGCATGAGTGTGACTATATCTTTATGCATGTATGTATAACCAGTAATCGTCATTTCATACTGTTAATCTTAACTGTGAAAGATTGGAAGATTATTATCCTCCACCACCTATATAATGACTCCTTTCATCAAGCTGATGCAAGGACAGTCCCACTTGAGGTTGAACATATGATTCGCAGAATTTGGCTACGCGATTTGGGTCCTTTAGGGACAACACACTTTCCCCAAAGGCCATGAATACAAATTTGCCCCACCTTTGTATCCATTCGAGCCGATATTTTTCTTCATTATCCCGCAAAAGAAACATATACGCGTCCATGACATGCTCATGTATCCATATTCCGGGTAGTAAGGAATTGATTTCTTCATGAGTCAAAGTATACAACCTTTGGGGATGCTCAATGGAAAACATATAGGGATTGGCAGGAGTTGGATAGAAATTCTCATTGATGATTTGGATATTGTGCCCATAAAGTCTCTTTGGTATAAACTCTTTCGATCCATATTCAATCTGCATGTGGACTTTTTCTGTTGGAACCTCATCCCCAATGAAATTTGATGCACCCTCGTACCCTTGTATGTAAGTTGCAGAATATCGGCCTGGGTGCTAGAGATGTAGATGTCATGCTTGCCCGATGAACTCGGTATTTCTGTCTTTTCATGGAATTGGAATCCTTCTCTTTCTTCGCCCCCGTATACTCCTCCCCTCCCTCACATCCTCATCATAGATAGCATACAAGTGGTTCCACCCTTCTTTCATGTGTTTATTTTTTAGAGGCATGCCTAGACTTTGTCCAACAGAGTTTTTGCACTCTCAATCTATAATGACAAAAAAAGCAAATAAAAAATAAAATCATTAGCATCAAAGTATACGAGAGACTATATCAATTGAAAAATAAATAAAAATTTAAATTGTTTACCATGCTATGCTGATTATAAGCTCATACGAGGTGTTAGGATCTCCATTGTGTCGAGGGCGATGCAGATATAGTCGGGTGATCTTATTATACCAGTTGAAGTATGTATCTGATATCCTTAGCAACTTATATTGTTTGTCCCTTGAGATGGTCCATATACATCTTCCGCTGCTCAATGTGTTCTCTCAATTCCATGTAATCCTTCGGTTCAAATTTTTGTTCCCTAGGTGCTCTAAGAAATTCATGTCTTTTGGTCGGGGACGGAATACCTTGAAAATACTCGTCGGTCAGACATTTTATATTCTATAATATCAAAATCAAAGGGATCCGACTAGATCCTGCCATTCTCGCCTCATAATTGTAACCACCCCAATCATCGTCCCATCTAAGGCACGATCGCCAAAATACCTCCCACTTAGGCTGCCTATCAAATTCCCCCAGTAGAAAGATAGATGGTGATGGGGATTCTCCTGTATATCGGGATATTGATACTTAGCCGAGTATACCCAGGACGTTGCCCTAGGAAACCAAAATAAAAACTTTAGCCTAGGGTTAGTCCTTCCAACTACTCGTATGACCAAATTTGTATCAGAGTGACACAACTATTGACATACTTGGTCTTTCTCCTAGTAGTTGTGTACAAAGCCCTAAGCGGCGGCACCCATGCATATGTGGCAATCATATTTGAATCATATACAAAATACATATACTTAGGGTATACATTATTTCTTGACCTAGTTAGAAATAAGATTGCTCCGTACAACCAAAGGATGTCTGACTTTGTGTAACGCCTAACCACATCCCTACTTGATTTTTTTGGGCACTTTGAATAATTTTCATGCAACCAAACTAAGGAAATATCATGTCTTTTTTTACGTTCTTCCATTCTGAAGCCATGTCATCCCCAAAAATTTCTCTAAAAGACCTCAGTGGGGCATCAAATGAGGGATAAGTTCAGAGTTTTTCCAATACCGTCAACCCAAAAATAAAATATCCTCCAAAGTTTTTATTATTTCTCCACACTTCATATGAAAAGTATTTCTCTGTCCGTTATCTCTCAACTAGGGTGGACACAAAATTGCCATCTGTTTTGGTGAATACTGCCTGATGGCTAAACACTCCAAATCCCCACCCAATTTGTAGTTTTTTTGTAACTTAGTAAGTTCCCATTTGTCATAGGTTATGGCGGTAGTTTGAGATGATGTAAGTTTATCCCTATCAACATCTTGTTGGTCATAAAGAACATTGTGGTCAATGGGTCCGGGCAATCAATTTTTCGTATTTTAACTAAAAATACCAACACCAATAATATTCCATGTATAAAGGTATACATGACCAATTATTCAATGTATATACATAAACACCAATTATTCCATTTTATTAGTTTAAATTTTCACACAAAATGTTAATATTGTGCATGTATACGACTTCATACAAAATTAGTTATGTATGTATGCATACTACCCAATTTGCTATTTCAGACATGTAATTTAAATCGTATTTTATAAATTAACATAAATTTGTTAAAAAAAAAATTGGTAAGAATATTCTTACTAGTAATTGGAGTAGAATAACTTATTCAAACTTGAATTTGGATCAATGTTCTAAAAGGCGCTAGGCAGGAGGCGGACGGTCGAGGGGGGCCTAGCGCCTAGGGGGCCTGGGCGGGGCCTAGGTGGGATTTTTTATTTTAAGCCAATTTTAATATTTTATCTTACATTTATCCAAACAAAACAATAATATAAAGCAAAACAATCTATAATAAAGATAATAAAGATCTTTGCTTAAAGTTCAAACACATCCATATTGTTAATGTCAAAGTTCAAATACAAACATGCAATTGTTCAAAGTTCAAACATATTTTTAACGTATTAGTTTTATTCATAAACAAGATTGTTATTAAATAATAAAATTTTAAATTTTAAAAATTTAATTCAATATTAAAACTTAAGAAACTAAACATAAATTTAAGAATTATATTGAATTAAACTAATTATTTCAAATGTATCATCATTTAAATAATTTGAAGTTGGTACAAGTTCAAAAAATTACAACTATAATAAAATTATCCATTTTGACTTGATATCGTTCACTTGTTGTGATTTGATATACTACAACATGTATTATGAATATGGTAAATCATTAGAAAAATAAATATATCAATATCTGGTTTGGGTAGTTATTAAAATTTTAAAAAAACTCTCAGCCCAAGCCCCGCCTAATTTTTTGGAGGGATTTTTTTGCCGTCATGGGACTAGGTGAGGCGCCATGTGGGCCTATCGCTTAGGCGGGGCGTCAAGGGGGGCGTAGCGCCTAGGCAGACCTAGGCGGGGATTTTTAGAATACTGATTTGGATATAGAATTGACTTTGACTAGCCTTAGCTTTGTCTTCTTTCTTTCAATTGATGTGGATCATCTACAAACGTTTGATAGCATCAAACAGATTAAGTTTTGGGTTTTGTTTTATGGTTTGACCACTACTACTAGCGGCCAGGCTATAAGATGTCGTATTGATGATAAACATTGTCGTTTAGCCTGACCAGTAGTAGGAGTAACGACCAGACTAAAATCTTTGAGGGTAACTTAGTCATTACAGTGGTTGTTGGTAAGAGTTTTCTTGGCTGCTAGAAGGACTAGCAGCCGAACACATTCCCAAGTTGATCTCGGCCCTTAGATTTTAGATTGGACGGTAAAAGATCTGTTTGTTGGAATAGTGTTCATAGCAAACATTTGCTATGGATCACTACTCTCTCTCTCTATATATATACACACCTTTGGCTTTCTTTAGAATCTCACATTGCTTAAAACAAAAACAAAATTCACTACTTTGCTATGTAAATGTCTAAGGGGATGCTTGATAAAACTAAATAAAAAATTCTGAATTAATAAGTAAACTAAATGAGCTAAATAAAAAAGAGTCTGAATGAAAATGATCCTTGAATAAAAGAAACTGTTTGTCTGAATAACACTTTTTTCCATTTTAACCCTCTAAACCGTTAATTTTGACCAAGTTTATTTGATAATTTATAAATATGTTATCAGAATGCTATTGAATGGACTTTGGACATTTATTAATATAAAAATTATAATTATCTAAAAGTATACTAATTTTAAATATAATAACATATTCATCTAAACTACATTTATGTCATACATAAAATTACATTGTTCCAAAATATAAAATTATAATGAGTTCTAATGTTTATATAGTGAGTTGTAATAATCTGTCTCAAGATGATAAAAAATATTTTCTTAATATTTAATATTTTAGTTAAATAATCTTATATTTTGAACTGTGAGTATTATAAAAATATTCAAAGTTTATATACTTTATTAAGTTTTATTATTGTTATTACTAATATTATTAGAACTTGGTCTCCAAGTAAACATGGTGCCCATACATACTTGGCCACTACTCAACTTTACTTTGTCACTACTCAACTTGTAACTTGTAGCCTATATATAAGGCTTTAGTACTCTTTGTAATAAAATAACAACAATATTCAATACATCTATTTTATCTTTAATATGGTATCGGAGCTAGTTTTATATTGGGAGACCAACTAGAAGTCTTGCTTCCATCGTCGACAACACATAGCCGTCGATGGGTATCTTTTTTTTTTAAGAGAAAACAAAATAAAAATCAATAGTCGTCGTTTGTTTTTGTGGTGAAACAAAAATAGTTTGTCCTTAGTAGTTATTTCACTGGTTGAATATGTAAATGGATGGTTGATTGGAAAGTAAAGATTGCATGGGGTTAAGATTTCAGGAAGAAGTGTGTCTTTTGATTTTTTGGAAGGCTAGAGAGTCCTTCGTTGTTTAGGAAGGCAAGTAGTCCTTTGTAGTTGTTTTTGAAGGATAGAGAGTCCTTCACATTTGTTAGGGAAATGAGTGTTCTCCATTATTGTCTGCACATGATATCTTCGGAAAGTGGATGGGTGAAATTATGTGTTGAGGTGAGAAATCTTACTTTGGACATAAGAAAAAAAATTATGTGCAAATTGAAGAGGGTCTCAATTTGAGGTGGAGTGTTGAAGATAAAAAAATTTTGTGCTATGATTATTTTGAGTTTTTTGAGGATTAATTGTAACAAGTTGTAAGTCGTGATATAAGACTTCTAATTTGCGGGGGAGTGTTAGAATATATTATTATTATTAGAGTATACTATTATTAGACCTTGGTCACTAAGGTGCTGTTTGTTTATATCTGATTGCCTCTTAATGGACTGTCTCTTATTCGTTAAGAGGCATAATGTTGTTTGTTTGTTTGTTGTTACCTCTGAAGGCCTCTTAATCGGTAAGACACAAAATGAAATCTTAATAATTAAGAGGTACCTCTTAATGAATTTTTTTTGATAATTTTTTTTTAGTTATCAAACAATTTTTTAGATTCAGACATCATAACCATTTAGATGATCTAATTTATTAAGACATCATAATCATTCAGCTTTTAATTCTCAAGTTTATCAAACACAACCTAAGTATGCTTGGTGCCCACACATAAGTCCATTACTCAACTTTACTTGGTCACTAACTCAACTTGTAGCCTATATAAGGCTTTAGTACTCTTTGTAATAAAATAACAACAATATTCAATATATCTATTTTATCTCTAACATTAAGTATTATCCAAAGTACATTTATTGTAAATATAAAGATATAACATTCAAACACACAATTGATATTACTCATCTGTTTCACATAAATAATTTCATTTGTATTTTTTTCTTCTTTCACAAAAGAATTTTCTTCTTATTGATAGCATTATAAAACGATGATTTTCTTTTATTTACTAGCATAATTTTATTATATAATATGCTAAACCAAACACTTATTAAACATGAAATAAAAAAGTAATATTTGCTAAATGAAGTCATTAAGTGAAAGCTGACTGAAAAAGCTAGATTGCCTCCACTTATCAAAAAAGTAATATTTGCTCCAGTTAAGTTGTTTGATAACAATTTTTTATAGGTCATGTTTCTGACTTAATGATATTTCTTCTTATTAAGTGGCTACTAAGGGTTATCAAACAACCCCTAAGTTTACTTATTACTTAGAATATATACTGAAATTTTGTTGCCTACTCGAGCCCTCGAGCCTGCTCATGTATTAAACGAGCTGAAAATTCTGCTTGAGCTCGACTCGATTAATTGACATTTATCAGCCAAGTCAAGCTTTTTGTCTAGTCAAGCTTGATTAGCTTGCGATCGGCTCAGTTCTTATACAGCCCTACTTCCAGTTGATCAGGTTGTATTTCCCCCCACCTCGCTACCCCTCCAAAGAAAGTCCCTCATGAGCTTATGAAGTCCCTTATGACCTTAAGCAAGAAATGGAAAAGAGGACATGAAATAGCTTGGCATGCTAGAGAGAGTACTTTTAATAAGAACCAATCTACCTCCTTTGGACAAGTAACCACTCTTTAAACCGACAACCTTTAATTTTGGCCTTTATGGATGTTTTTTAGGCTATTTCAGAATGATGGTTCAAAGTCGTGGAAGCTGTCAAGGTTGCGGAAGTTTTTTTTTACTCTGTTTTGGTTTCGATTTCTTGTGAGATGCACTGTTATGTCAAATTTATTTATTTATTAATATTATTATTAGTTAATATGTAAATTTACTTTATTTATTATTATTACTTCTATTCCACAAAAGGAGTCCTATTGTTTGATATTATTATTGTTATTGTTATTATTATTATTACTTCCTTTGTTCCACAAAAGAATTTTCTTTACACTGATATTTCACTTGAATTCCTTCGTTACACCATTATTTCTCTTATTTCTCCTTGATTTCTCCATTACACCATAATTTTTTCCCCTTACTGTGAAATTTCATCTATACGCAACTTTACATTGTTAATACTTGAAATTACTATTCATGACTTCTTATGGAATCGGTGAGTAAAGAAACCAAACCGATATGCCAAGGTTTTGGCAACTGGGCTGATACTTTGAAACGTAATACAGTGTTACATCTTTAGTTCCTTTTGCCCTATGATCAATAATTGAATAGTGGCGGTGTTATGTTTTCCTTCGAAAAAGAAAAGATGTAGGATGTGTTTAAATTATTATTAGTTTGGCATTGACAAATGCACTTTAGAAAAAGCCTTTAACAACCTTTTCTAGAACACTCAATTAACTTTTATAGAATAAAACTAGTGAAAGAGGGTTCTCGTATTTCCTTTTAACCGGTTGTTAGAAGAAAACTAGCTGCTACATTGATGCTTATATATTCAGAATTAACATCTATCATTAAAAAGTTTACTTATTTCAATGGGACGTTGGACTATTGAGTGCTAATATGCTCCATAGCTAATCGTGTAAGTTATATAGTATTCACCTTTCATCAATCTACTCTTGTGTGCATTTCCTTTCTTCAGTTTCTTGGCCTTAATGTGTTTATTTGCAAAATGATGTGCATATATGATCATCGACTACCTTAATGCTTGTCCACTCTCAATATGTATTCTTTTCTAGCGAGTGCTCTTCTTGACATGTCATCATCATATACTCGGCAATCAAACCTAATCAATGTCAATTACATTCTCTATTGTGCCAGAGTTTGAGGATACAGAGGCCTGCAATCAAGCATATTTCAAGGTATGCTACAAGACTTTATTTGTTTTCTTTTTGTTATGTTGCATTGATTTGCTAAAACTGAGTTTGTTTCTCTCTATTATGTTGCATTCTCTTTCTGCCTACATATTTTATGACCCGATATATGTCATCCTTGTATTTGTTTTGAAATTTGCTCTCTCATTTATAACTACAAAACTGGAATCTTGAATAAAGCTATTATAAGATGAAATTAACTTCATCGAGTTGTGGCAATATTCAGAAGATGCAAGTCTTGCAGTTTTGTTTTAATTGATTTATACTTCAACTTGAATTCCAAGTAGTGCAAATTTTTTTTTTGATATATACTTCTACATGAGTTCCTGATGTGGTATACATGCGGAATCTTGATGTAGGAGCTGCATGTTGTCAAACTTTTAGTGTCAAGGTTTATTATGTGTTGCGTAGTTTTAACTTGATCAATTGTTGTTTGAATACATAAGTTTAGTGAGGACTATCTATATTTTGAATAGAAGTAGATTATAGATGTATGAATATAGGATGTATTTAGGAATGAGATTTCCCCTAGACCTTCTGGACCCCAACCCCAACTTCCCCTAGACCTTCTGGACCCCAACCCCAACGGTTGTCTTTCTTTGACAATTGCAATGATTTAGGGTTGGGCGAAGAAAACCCGCTAGTAAAAAAAGCAAAGTCAGGTCGGGACAGGGTATGCTCCCCCGCCCATAACCCGCCTTCGGCCCAGTGTATTAAATACCCGTGCTTAATGTTATATATGTATTCAGAAAAATTAAATTATATATTTAAAATAAAGAAGCAGGGCATGTGGGGTAGGGCAGGAGTTAATAATTCCCCACAAGGTAGGGGATGTGTTTATATTTTTAAAATCATTCAAAATAAGTTCAAGACACATAAGGGCCTGATGCGATATGGAAGGAGAAATTCAAGAAGTGTATTATTAATTTTGTATTGTTATTTAGAAATAAATGTTGGATTATTAATATAATTATTTTAGTAGGATATTCTAGAAGTTTTAATTATGGTAGTAGATTTTAATTAGGAGATTTTTAATTATGGTAATAGATTTTAATTAGGTGAGTTTTATTGTAGTAGTAGATTTTAATTAGGAGATTGTTTCTTTTTTTAATTAGGTTTTTACTTAGTCTCCAATACTTGGGTTTCTATTTAAGCATTATAATACTTCATTATTTTGGGAGATTATTGAATGAATTGATTTGAGATTAAAGCTGTGTGCTTTTGTGCGTGTTTCTTTACTTATTTTGTACGGAGATAGGTACTCTTATTCCTTCTTCCCACCTTGTCCTGCATCAGGGCCTCAACTGGCTTTGAGGAGTTGGGGTCGGGGATTGCAATTTATTATGCAAAAGTAATACTAGAAATCTCAAATTTTTGGTCTCAAATGGGTTACAAATGATGTGGTATTGAATATTTTAGTGATACTTTATAACATAGTCAATCACAAGAGACATTCATAAACAATGTAACGATGACACTTCATTTTCATTTGAGACACGTTTTGAAACCAAAAATTTGAGACGTTATGTAAAACCTTTCCCCTCCCTGCCCCATTGCCATTTCCATTGATACATTTATTAGCTAACAAAGAATTGCTCTCCAAAAATTCTTATCTACGTAACATACCATTGAACCCTATTTTACTAGAAACTCCCCACACAATATCTAGAAGAAATGAGGAATAAAGCTACAAAAGGTTAGTTGAATCTGCTTCAGCTCTAGATGAAAAAAATAGGGACTTTTAATTTTTTTATTTCACCTCTACATTTTATGAAAATATGCTGATCACTCAAAGCAATTGGCTTTAAAGCAATTGGAGATTGTCGAACTCAGCTAGAAGAGAATTTATCAGTTAGTTACTGACTACTAAATAAGTTAAACTATATGTGATAGTTATATTAGAAGTGCGTAATGTTCATATGGTGCAAGTTAGCTCAGATCTCTATAAAAAGTCTAAGAGTCTGTAATTGCACGTTATGTGTGAAAAATAAAACGGATCATGTGTCAAGATCAACCCTAGCCAGAATTTGTTATTTCTAAAGATCCAGAATATTCTCTAGTAACTGACCTTACTTGAATCATGTGAAGGTTTAGATGTAGGATTAGATTTGCTTTTATGTAAGGCTCATGTTTTCCAGCAGCAGTAGATAGTATAAATATCATGAACTCTATTGTAAAAATCATGCTTAGTTTGATGAATGAAATCTGAGAAATCTTTCATGTTGAGGAGTCTCCCTAAACCCCCTTCCCCCATTCTCCTCTTTTCTGTCCTTTCTTCTCCCTAACCTGCCTCTGAACTCCTTCTCTTAATCTATTTATTTACTGAGTTAAGCTGATTGATCTGAGCCTAACATTATGAGAGTGTACAAACTGTGGATCCAAATTCCCAACCTCTTTCTCTCTCTTCTCACCAAAATTCTCTCTGATTCTTACCTCTTCTTCCTTTCTCATTTGAATTTCTGTTTACTAGCTACAACAGTTAGAGACTTCACTGAAGTCCTAACGAAGATCTAGATATGAGCAGAACAAACAAACCGTCTCATCATCTGCTGCAGATGCTTTGTACATATTATTATGGACTCTATACTTTTTTTGATGTTGTATGCCCAGGTGTTTAAAAAATAAGAATTGATGGAAGCAATATTAGGGATACAAAATATGGGAGGAGTATTATCCTAAAAGAAACTGTTTTAATAAGGCTGAAAGCAACCATAGAAACTCATCAACTGAATTCATTATAATCTGCCCCTCAGAAATGTACAAGAAAGTTCTTTTATAGACCTTATAACTTTCAAGATCTAAACTAATAAAGGCAAACCTAGGAATTTCACTTTACTGACTACATTGAATGATTAACTTGGAGGACTAAAAATTGATTCTAAAACATATATACCATAATAATAAAAGTAAACAAAACGATACTTGTTGAGGAGGATACATGGTCTGCTTGACATGAACCTAAACTGAAATTTCTATCGACTACATCAATATATCTCCCTTCCAAAATTAGGAATTGACTTCCCATTGGCTTGCCTATACTATCCCAGCTAACATGCTTGCTCTTGCTATTTGAACCAGGTAAATGCTCATCGGAGCGACATCATTCTACTAGATTTTATTTTCTCATATTTTTCCCGACTTCTTCTAATGCAATTTTTCATGTAGGAAATTCCTTCCTAAAAGTTGAATGGGTTAATTGATATGTCACCCCATGTTTAACCACGTGTTTGCAGTTACTGCACCACCCTTTATAAGCTTCCTCTCTTCTAGGGCTTTGCAATTACGCCCAAGAAGATGAGTTCGAATTCTCAATTGACCTTGTGACCTATTGTAAAAGTGCAATCCTTTTTATCTACAGCTACAACCAAATAATACTTCCTCCGTACCAAATTAAACACCATTATTGACTTTTGAAAGTCAATTTGAAATATTTTAACACTCAAAATTGATCTAATTCATTAAAAATTACAAAACAATAAACCCAAGTTTTTGCAAGTTTGCATTTAAAATGCAGTTTAAAGAAACTTACTGGATTGAGAATCAATCTAATTATTTATTCTTTTCTATGTTTACTCGAATCAAATTATTTGTTCTTATGGCAAACATCAGTGGTTTTTAATTTGATTCCTGCTATGTTTGTTGGCAGATGGATAATGCTTTAATTGATGATCGAAGGATACATGTCGATTTCAGTCAAAGTGTTGCAAAATTGTGGTCCCAGTACAGGCGTAAAGATCACCAGAAGGGAAATGGTAAAGATTTCTTTTGTTAACAATTTAATAATTTATCTTATTTTGTTTTCTTCTGTGGCTTTTTCCTTGTGAAGCGTCATGCATGTTGCTTGATGACCTTGGCAAACTATTTTGTACCGTCTGACTTCTCAAAGTCAGCTGTTCATTTATGGATTTTACTTTTGGTGCATGTAGTTGATCCTCAATTATGTGGTCTAGTAGAAAAGTAGCCTGACGCCTCTAATCCAATGTGCATTTTAAGATTCCCCAAGCAGTTTTTGTTATGTCCCCCTTCCCTTGCCTATGACTTGCATATAGGTAGCCAACTAATGGGATATGTTCTATCTGCTGCTAAATGAGTTGAATGTTTTTTCCCCCTGTCAAATAGATATTTTTTAATTGACTGGCACGAGTATCAAATCTTTTTATATATCCAATTAAAACAATTTTTTTTCAAAGGAATTGTGTTTATGTATATGTTGTTTTGTATTTGACATTGTCAAGTCTGATGAGTTGTGTCGTACAATGTACATTGAATTTGGTTGGGTTGCTGCCCCAATGTGTAGAGAAAGTATATATTTATATATGTTAAAAGCAGTAGTCATATGGTCATTGAACGGGTGACGGTTGGAAACTACAATATTATGGTATTCTCCAATGTTATTTAAATTTTCTTTCCTTTTCAAAACTTCTCTGGAAGGACAATTATGATATATATCTAGTCAACATATTTTATTTTGTTACTGTAGGAAGAGGTTGCTTTAAATGTGGTTCACTTGATCACATTGCCAAGGATTGTACTGGAAGCCCGACTGCAAAGCACCAACCTGCAAAATACATCTTAAAAGATGAAAATACCCAGCATGGTGGCGACAATAAGTCGAGGTTTGTGATCTAATGCGTCACCATGAATCTTTTCCCCCTAACCCACCCCCCCCCCAAAAAAAAATCCCCTTGACCACGACAAGCTCTCTCTCTCTCTCTCTCTTGACTCTCACTTCCTCGCTTCCTCCCATAACGACATTTTGTTGCAGGTATGAAATGGTATTTGATGGAGATTCTGGTGGAAGTCCTCGACAAAATAAGAGACGTAGAAACCATGAAGGTGAGGATCATATTGAGAAAACAAATGTGAACCACCAAAGTCCGGATGAACTCAAACACAGGGATTACAGGCACAAAGACTCGCGTGACAGGCATAGGCATAATGACAGAAGTAAAGAACACGGTGACGATGAGAGGGATGGGGGAGGTAGAATGCGTTCATTGGGTGGTAGAGATATTGAACACGGCAAAAGAGATGGGCGGGAGTTTAAAAGTGAAATTGGCGGTAGCCGCAGGGATGAAAAGGTTGAGAGAGAAAATAAGAAAGTGGATAATGATAGTCCTAGAGACAAGAGGGATGAGAGAGAGCATAGAAATAGAAGTGCAGAGAAAGGCAGCCGTGGAGGCACAAGGGGCGAGATAGAGTATAAAAAAAGGAGTGCAGAGAATGACTTTTGTGGCGACAGGAGGGATGAAAGAGAGCATAGAAATAGGTGTACAGATAAAGGTAGCCGTGGAGACGTGAGGGATGAGAGAGAGTATAGAAAGAGGAGTGCAGAGGATGACTTTCGTGGCGGGAGGGATGAGAGAGAGCATACAAATAGGAGTGCAGATAAAAATAGCCGTGGAGACGGGAGAGATGAGAGAGAGTATAAAAAGAAGAGTGCAGATAATGTTTTCCGTGGAGACAGTCAGGACGAGAGAGATTCTAAGAAGAGGGGCACAGATAATGATACCCGAGCAGACCGGAGGGATGATGAATGTCGGCAGAAGGGAAAAGTAGATAATAGACGAGACAGGCGAGATGAGTTGTATGATAGAAAGACGCATGCTGATTATGATGGTCGCAAGAGCAGGGGTTATGAAAAGAGAAGCTTCAAAAGTATTGATGGCAGTCGAGGTCCTGACAGAAGGAACTGATCAGTTGAGAAGGCTACAATCTAATAGATGCTTAACATGAAAACATGCACTTCCTGTTTTATTATTTAAGTAGTAACTTGTATGCATGCGTATGGGAATTGGGAAAGTTTGCATTTTGGAATGGTGCAGCAGGCTGCCTGCCATAGAAAGCTTTGTAAGTTTGCTGGGTTCTATTTATACACTTGTTAAGCTAAGAACAGGAAATGAACCCAATGAGATTTATTTTATTTCTCAAGTCCCTCGTGATTATACTTTTCAACAATTTTTAAGAGTATAATGGTAATTATATATATACTCAACTTCTAAATTTAGCATCTCATTTGACTTTTCCAAATTAATATGAAATATTTTTAAACTTAAATTTTATGTGTTCTTATAAATAATAATTTTTTTGTAACCCTAGCTATTGTTCAAAACTAAATCTTTTCATATTAATTTTGGATTTAAAAATATTTTAAATTTAATTTTAAAAAATTAATATTAATTTGTTAAAAAACTTAGAAATATCATAGACAAAAAACCAAGTTATTGGTATTTATTTGTTCTAGTCTACCATGTTTGGCAATGCCATTTCACTTTTATTTATTTATTTTTATTATTAGTGAACATTTCACACTGATCAACAATTTACGGTAGAATTACAACTTTTACTTCATTGTAACATATTTCAAGAATTAGAAATATATTCGGATTTTTTAGTTGATCAATGAAATTTAAATGTCAAAAAAGGATATAAATTTATTTGATTATAGTTAAACAAACACTATAACTATTGAAAACTAATTAAAAAACTACTCTTTTCCAAAATTAGAGATACATTTTGAATTTTTTTAGTCAATTCGTGAAATCTTAAAATTCAAAATTAATTTTCATTTCAAAAGTAATACTTAGAGCCTCTTCGACTGTAACTTATAAGTTGGTTAAATCAATTTATAAGTCATTTGTCACTATTCTCTTGTTTGACAATGACTTATTTTTTTTGCTTATATTGATTTTTAAGTAAAAAAATAAGCAAATATTTATAACTTATTTTAAAATGACTTATAAGTCATTTTAAAATAAGTTTATTTGACCAGTTGTAATGTCTATTTTATCCCTTTTTTATTAATGTCTTTTTTAGTAATACATTTGACTGTAACTTATAAATCATTACGAGCTGAACATCTTCATAACTTGTTTTAACTTAATTTTAGACTTATAAGTCAAATTGATACTAAACGTTTTTACTTGTCACAACTTAAAATAATTTATAAGTTAACTTATATTTTAACTTTAATGCTACACTTGGATTAAATGGATAAAATAAATTAATGAATGAAATAAAAAAAGAATAAAATAGGAAATTAAATGATTTATTGGATTGAAATTAGTTATTCCATAATATATTTTCATTCATTCTTACCTTCATTCCTCAAAATACATTTTCCAATCCAAACGTGTCTTTGCAGAACGGGCTCAATTTTAGAAATCGATAAGCTCTTACCCAACGACTTCCCCCCTCTGTCGTTAGGGTTTAACCGAGGGTTTCTTTCCGTTTTTTCTCTGCACTGTTCGTTTTAGCCATGGCGAAAACAGGCCGAGGCCGCCCAGCTAAGCGGTTGGGCTCTCGTTCGGGTTCGTCGTCTAGTTCCCGCTCCCGTTCTCGCTCGTTTTCCGGTTCGGACTCTCGCTCAAGCTCACACTCCGGATCTCGATCCCGTTCTCGTTCGCATTCTTCTTCATCTCCCTCTCGCACTGGTAGTTCTCGCAGTCCAAGTCCCCCTACTCAGAGAAGAAGGTTCGTTATTTTGTGAAATATTTTCTGTCATTAGTTTGTGTACATTGCTTCGTTATGAGTTATTTTGTTTTTGGTGAAAAATGTGGGCACAGTTTGGCTCAATTTGTAAGGAATTGATGTTTAATCGTGAAAAGTTATTTTCTTGCTCTTTTAGTGCCTTTCTTGACTGTATAGCTAGGGAAGTTGTGAATCATATAGGCAAAGTTGTGAAATTGTATAGTGAAATTGTGGATACTTTATGCAAAATTGTGATATGGGAGGAGCCAAATGATGAACCACATTTAGGGTTGTAATTCAAACTGAGCCAGCTTGTTAAGCTGAGCTTGAACAATGATATTGTTTTGTTTGTTTAACAAGTCGGCTGAAAAACAACATTGGTTCGCTTGTTAAATGAGTGAGCTCAAATAACAATAGTGTTTCATTTTTCACTGAACAAAGCTAGTGTTCGAGGATCAACTTGTTTAAGGCTCATAAAGATCGAGTTGTTTATGCTATTATATGCTCGGCGTGTAAAGTTCGAATGATAAAATACTTTTCATTTTCAAAATATAATCAACTTTTTGAAGTCAATTTAAGACGCTTCCAAAGTCAAAGTTGATGCAATTCATTTGAATTTTGAAAACAATGTCATATAGTTAGTAATTGTTTTAAATAGTCTACGATATTTGTAAATTATGATGTGATTAAAATTGAATAAATTCAATTTTAAATTTAAAAAATATCCAATTGATTTCAATAGTTAAAATGAGTACCACTGTCCCTGACTTTTTTTTTCCTCCCCTTATTATGTTTATGTTAGAATGTCTCTATGTAACTAAAACATAAAATGATAAATGTGTATTTAATATATATAGTGATAAATTGAGATGAATGTAAAATAGACTTGATGTAAATATATGTAAATTATATAAATAAAATATATATTGATTAAAATTTATAAATTAATATATTTAAATTGTGTTCATCAACTATCTCTTTTATAACTTGTTTACGCGATTATATGGCTTGAGCTCATGAATAATAAATGGGCTCAAGTTTGAACAAGTAAAGATCGGCTCCTATAGGTTCGTTTACACCCTTAACTACACTAGTCAAGAGAGTTATTTGGGATGTATGAATTTGGGTTGTATGAATTATGATGTTCTTGTACCCTTCCCTAGATTTTATACCCATGTTTAATTAATGGAACTGTGTTATTAACTTCCCTTTATAAGGCAGCTATTCTTGTTCCATATGTCTTGGTTGGATTGTCCATTTTCTTAGTTATGAGAAGAAAATTAGAAGGATCCATATATTTATATGCTTCTTCAGTGTTGTCATTTCACTAAGGAGAATGATACTGAATATTACTATTACGTAACATTTGCTTTTCCAGTCCTGTTGAAGGAGCTAAGAGAGGTCGTTCCCCACCTTCTCAATCAAAGAAAGCAACTCCACCTCCAAGGTATTCTTATGTGTGACACTATTTGATTTGATTAAATTTGAAGTCTGAAATTAAAGTTTTAATGTTTAGTATCTCAGTATTATTTAGAAATTAGATTCTGGGTAGTAAATAGTGGTGCAATCATTCATTTGGTTGTATGTATTTGTTTTTCTAGTTTCCTCTTTGTAATATATTTTCTTTTTCTTAGACGTTTCATTAGTCTTGATTATCACAGAGTTCAGATTAACATTTAAATTTGTATTAAGGTTTGTTGGATTTTTACCAGAACACTATGTTTTTACTCTCCAGAAGACTGCTTGAAATAAAAAAGAATTCAAAAACAAGATTTTGAAGCACTTGATTATTTGGTTTTCTATTTCAAGCACTCCATTTGGAGGTGAGGAACATACTCCATGATTTTCTGAGGCTTTGTTTCATTGAATCTATAGGGATATTACTTATTAGCCTGTAAAACAAAATATTGAGCGCAAAAATAGCATTCAAAGTTTCTGATCTTCACTTTCTCGGCTACGTTGGGGAGATAGACAACAGTTGGCGGTAGAAAGTTGTGAAAGAGTATGGTGGGGTGGTGATAAATAGCAGCATGCTGCTGCTTGGCTTGTTGTATTTATTGGCCATCTAGCTACTTTTTTATTCTACTCTGTTCATAATCTTATCACCGCAATGTGCTATTTATCAAGAATGTAGCTACACCTCAACATCCTGAGCATCTTTATTCTTTGTAATATTCTCCCAGAGAAGTGACCCAAATTCTCTGTTGTGACCAACCTGGGGATGATTTTCGTGCTGCTCCTTGTTGTAGAAACAATTACGGCTTTGTCTCTGCATTGTAAGAGTGAAGTTTGGCCTTTATTCAATTTTGTAAACGAGTACTTTCTTAAATCTTTGACTCTTCGTTGAAGGAAATATCAACACTTTCCAGAGAAATAGCAACATTTCTTGCTACAATGATAGTGCCTTTTTGCTGAGGCTCAGATATAAAGTTTATTTTTTCCTGATATTTTGAAATGCTTAATACTTCAGCATGTTAAGAAGGCGACCATGTCTCGGCTTCGGTGACTGGAAAGCAAACACATTGTTAGACTAGTTGTCAATTTTGTCATAAGAAGACAAAATTCTCAATTTCTCATGCAACCTGTAAGCAAAATGCATGTGAAATCAAAAGCCAACTTTAACGAATCTCCACCTAGGCTTGGATTCTCCAAATACTACTAACTGTGAACTTCTCGCTGTAGAAGTATCCTTCTCCCAAGATACTCCACCATGCTCATGGGTTGCAGGAGAATTTTGTCTTATTATGACAAAATCGACAACTAGTATAACATATTGGCTGATAATTTATTGAACATAGCAAAATCAATGCCAGTCAAAATTATGTGCTTGCAGATGATGTTGGCTTCAGATAGAAACCATGTAAAAGGTCAAAGCCACGCCCGTATAAATGGTAGGCCAAATGATTGTTGTCCCCTGCATTTGCCTATAAAAAGATTACTCCTTCACCATTTCGGATGCATCAAGCTTTCAGAGAGAAATTGCAAGTGATACTCAAGTTAGAATAAAATTGCAGAGAATTGTGAGAGCTTTGAATAGCAAGTTATTTCTCAGTGAGAGAACTAGTGAGCAAGAGAGTTATATTCTCTATATATTTTTTCATAGTAGATTTTTGAGATCTCTCCCTGTGATTTTTCCCCGTAAAATTTTATGTCATTGTTTTATATCTCATATAGTTGTGTGTGTATGTGTGTTTTTATCTTAGTGTATTTGTATTTGTATTTGTATTTGTGTGCTCTTGATTTCTCAACAAATGCCAGAAAGTTGGTAATACAGTTCATTGGGAGGACAAACAACTTCAATGTATTAGGGAGAAGGTGAAAACAAGGCAATTTGAAGAACGACCTGTTAGGGTTGCATATTATACATATTCTATTTCTTGGATTTAACTGAAGTTTGAAAGACATGTTACAATTTGATGGGAGTGGATTACTGGATGTTATGAGGAGGCTGGATTCCGTGAAAGTTTGAGTTTTATAGTGTATTGGGATTTTTAATACTTGTTTTGTTATGCATTCCTCTACATTTACTTTTTAGTGGATCAATTAATGAATGGGAAGTAATGTTCAGATTCAATAATCTTTGGGCGTAGATTATGTATCAATAGATTCTATATCAAAGAAATTATGTAATGGTATAACTTCATCCATATATGCTATTTCCTTTGAACCTTATTTTACCGAATAAAAACGAATTTATATCAAATATGAAATTTGGTTTTGCCTATACTATTGTTTTATAAATTTTTGGATGAGCAAATATATGCTATTGTTTTATAATAACCTTGATTATTATGTATTAATCTTGCTGTTGGTTCTTGTTGCTTGTGTTCTGACAATTTTTTCCTTGTGTTCTTATTGAATTCTTGATTCCAGAAAAGCTTCTCCTATTCCTGAATCACTTGTTCTTCACATTGGCCAGCTCACCAGGAATGTGAATGAAAATCACTTGAGGGAAATATTTGGTATGCTCTTGTAAAACTTCTTATCTGCAGGTTGCACATTGTTGTCTCTAATTAATGAATCTAGTTAACAGTATACAATAAGCAAATGTTTTACTTTGTTCACATTTATTCCCTAGTTATCCAGAGAAAACCTCAACTGCTCAATACTGCCAACATACATTTCACTCACATTCTATCCTTCCCTTTGTCTGGTTTAACATATCTCCATTTTTTTAGTGAAACGGATATTAAGATGCAATTGAATCATATTTATAGATTATATATTTGATTTTATTTATTTTTACTTTCTCAGTATATTGATTATATTTTCAATTCTATTAATAATATTATGACAAATATTATTATATTGTGTCTTAATATCCTTGCTGACAGTCGGAAAAAGAAACTTTTAAAGCCTTGAGTAGGGAGTACTATACAACTATTCATACAATATAATTGCATGTGACAAATTTCATGTTTTAGTATGTTTTATGGTAGACTCATAGAGTTACTAATTGGATTTTGGGTAATGTACGAAGTTATATTAGTTTTTGTACTGGCGGCTATATTATAGGTGAATTCATTTTTAATTTGTTTTTCACAAAGTATTTCTGAAATTGTTTCAGCATGTATACAGTGGATGTACCATTCAGTTGTTTAATTAGATAGTTACATTCTTGCAGATGTTATATTGGTTAGAATTGGTAAGTAATGTCTTAAAGTGAAACTTTATAGTTTCATCTGTTCAAAAACTGGTGAAAAATAAATTGGTATATATTGGTGTTTATATTTATTGGAGTTGTATTCCTTTATTTATTTTGCTTATTCCTACTTTGCAGGTAATTTTGGTGAAATTGTTCATGTTCGGTTGGCAATGGATCATACTGTATGTTTTACTACTGCATATCCTATGTGGTTTAGAACAATTTTATTATTTTTTAAATCTGCTTTTTCTACATTTTATAGTAGTGAATAATGCCGTTTATCTGTAGGTTAACCTTCCAAAAGGATCTGGATATGTAGAATTCAAGATAAGAGCTGATGCTGAAAAAGCCCTGGCACACATGGATGGAGTACGGTTTGGTTAAGACTTGGAATGATGTTGAGATGCTTTGACAGTCGTATTGTTCAGTGGTCTGATGTTCTTTTTGGTTTTACTGCAGGCTCAAATTGACGGGAAAATTGTTCAAGCTAAATTCACATTACCTGAGCGGAAGAAGGTTTCTTCACCTCCGAAAGCTGTTGTCACTGCTTCAAGGAGAGATGCTCCCAAGACTGATAGTCGTGGTGCTGATATTGAAAAAGGTGGACAGAAGAGGCAGAGAGATTGTGAGCTATTTTTAGTTATTATTTCTAATGCAACATTTGAAATTCAGTTGTTAGATACTTTATTTATTGCTAATTTCCTACTTTCAGCATCTCCTCGTCGGAAACCTCTCTCACCTCTACGAAGGAGATCACCCCTAGGCCGAAGAGGATCTCCTAGACGAGAGTTGGATTCTCCTTCACATCGTCGTGCAGATTCTCCTGTACGTCGCCGCGTAGACTCTCCTAATCGCCAGGGTGATTCACCAACTCCCAGGAGAAGGCCTGCATCTCCAGCCAGAGGGCGCTCCCCCTCCTCTCCACGAAGGCGGTATAATAGATCACCTCCCAGGTTGGTTACTGCTATATGATTGTTTTTTTAATGTAATACTTGATCTAAAGAGGATATCTATTGACCAATTGAATTCTCAATAGGGCCTCTCCTCAAAGGATGCGTGGTCCTGTTCGAAGACGTTCTCCCCCATTTCCAAGACGCCGGTAATTTTAACTATTGTTTAAATTACAAAGTTTTGTTGCCAACAAATACTATGTTCTGCTTATCAGAGAAGAATCTTTTGAAAATTGATCACTGAATGTAAATAAAAACATATTCCTATCTTTCACCTAACAATGTCTCAAGTAAAATTTTCTCGCTAATTCAGAATTTCAAAGCAGAGAAGATGGGCTAAAAGAAATTTCATCTTTATCCTCATATTTGTCTTTAATTAAATACTAGGGGGACCCCATTTAATTATGACACAAGTACGAAGTATTATAGTCTTTTTCAGGCATTGTGAAGCCATTTTTGTTGTCAATAATTTTTATGTTCTGCTTATCAGAAGGATCTTTTGAAAATTGACTAGTGAATGTAAATCGGAACATACTCCTATCTTTCACCAAACAATGGCTTAAGTACAATTTTAAGTGCAATTTACAGTTTTAAACACTAATTAAGAATTTCAAAGTAGATTAGATAGGCCAAAAGAAGTTTCAACTTTATCCTCATATTTTTCTTTAATTAAATACTAGGGGGACTGTCAGGTCACACTTAGTCCTGACCTTGAATCACAGATATAAGATAGAGAGAATTGGGAGGGGAGAGAGACTAGAATTCAGTAGGTGGGAGATAGGGTTGAGAGCAAATGTTATTAATTTTTATATATTTTAATACTTGCCAATGCAAAAGCTATTACATTACTTGCAAAGAAATAAAGCTAATCCTGCACCATACTTCTTATCCTTCACCACAAAAATAACTAATTGTGACATGTGCTCGCATGCACTTCATTGCTACTAGAATGTACTTTTTATTCTATATTCTCTAAATAACCTTAGGTTGACATTCCCTTCCCCTTAAAAGCTTCCATGTCCTTATGGAACAAGGCTGAACTCAGGGAAGTTAATTTGGAGTAACTCCTCATCTTCCATTGTTGCATCATCAATGCTGCTACCCTCCCATTGGACCAGGTATTGGTATATGATCTTGCTCCCCTTATAGACCTTCCTTTGTTTAAGAACTCTGAGAGGCCTAATATCAAAGGCCCCATCTTGTATAACAACTGGTAGTTGAGTTTGTGCTTGAACTGCACCCACATACTTTTTAAGTTGGGATACATGAAATGTAGGGTGAATTCTAGAAGTGTTAGGTAGTTCTAATCTATAAGCTAACTTCCCAATTTTTTGCAGAACCTTTTAAGGACCGTAAAATTTTGGGGTCAACTTTAAGTTCCTCTTTATTGCCACTGAATTTTGTATGTAAAGCTGCAGTTTGAGAAAGACCCAATCTTCAATAGTAAACTCCCTTTTTGTTCTCCCTTTATCAGCTTGGCTCTTCATCCTTTGTTGTGCTTTTATTAGATTTTCCTTGAGAATATCCGTTTGTTACTGTTTCTCTAGTAGGATAATTTCAACTGCTGTTATGGGGATGTTATTTGTGTTTGATATGGTAAGATGGGTAGGATAATGTCCATACAACACCTTATAAGGAGTGGTTTGCACGAAAGTATGATATGTTGTGTTGAAGTACCATTCAGCCATAGGTAACCAAGTGCTCCATTGCTTGGGGGAATGACTGCACATGCCTCTGAGATATTGTTCTAGACATTGATTCACCCTTTCAGTGCTGCCATCACTCTAGGGGTGGTAAGAGGTGCTATGCTAAGGTGAAGTCTGGTTCTAGATATTTTGAACAAGGTCTGCCAAAAGTCACTTAAAAATATTGGATCCTTGTCACTTACTATTGAGATGGGCAACCCAAGTAGTTTGTATATGTTTTCAAAGTATAGATGGGACAAGTTTTTGGCTGAGATGTGGTGCCTTAGAGGTAGGAAGTGGGAGCTTCTGCTATATCTATTTGTGATGACCCATATGGTGTCATGGTTTTTGGAACTAGGGAGATTACTAATGATTCATAGCAATATCTCTCCAAGGCTGGTCAGGAATGGGTAGAGGTTGCAGGAGCCCAGATTTTACTGTCATGCTTAGAAAATTGACAAGTGGGACATTCAGCCACCCATTTATCTATTTCCTTCCTCATGTGTTGCCAATAGAAATATTGTTCTATTCTTTTAAGTGTGGCTCTTAACCCTGAGTGCCCCCCGGCGCGCCCGCACCCTTTTCATGCAACTCTTCAAATATATGCCTCTTGAGATCCCCTTCAGAATCAATGACCCATTTCCCCCTGTATTTAAGTAAGCTCAACTCATTGGGTCCCATTTTGGTGGAGGAAAGTTCAAAATTTACTTGGGCCATATTTTCATCCCCTTCATAAGTGATATGGTGAGGTATTTGCAAGAGGGATGGCTTCTTGGTTCAAGGGTGGTTTCTCTTTTTGACCTTACAGCCTTACCGTTTTCCCTTGGTGTGAGAAGCTGAGCAGGTGGTTATTGTAATCCAAACCAACTTCTCCTAATTGTTTCAACCATTTAGTTCCCAAAATGGCATCCCATGGTTGCAGTTCCATTATCCACATTGGAGTAGTGGACTGGTGTATATTTATGCTTCATGTGAATTCAGGTATCCAGGCTTGGCTGTGAACCTATTCCCCATTTGGGAGGGTAATAACCAAAGGTTCACAAGGTAGGGATCTGCACTGAAGATTATCTGCAATGATCTGGTTTATGAAATTAAAGGTGCTACCACTATCAACTAACATTTGAAGTAACTTCTCTCCCTTCTTCCCTTGTAATATTAAGGTTTGATCTCGATGTTCAAGTGGGGGTTCTAGGGCAGCCAGTGTAGTTTGTTTGCCCTTAACATCCTCTCCTTCATGCTCATTTACTTCAGTTGAATCCTCATCAAATGAGGGTGGTTCAGTGTAGTAAGGACTGCAGTAGTTGTCTCCTACTATCATGAAAGACTTACGATTCTTGCACTGGTGTCCCAAGGTATACATAGGAAACATAGGCCCTTAAATTTCCTTTCTTCTTTTTGTGCTGCAGTAATAGGTTTGGGTTTATTGAAATTAGTTTTGGGATAAGTAAGAAGGGGAGTCTTGGTAGTTGTAGGAGCAAGGAAATCCTTTTTGTGTGAACTTGCATTGGTTGTTTTAGTAGTGGATGGCTTAATATAGTTGTTGACTGGTTTTGGTAGGGGTACCTCATAAAATTTGGTTTGCTTATAGGCTTTAGACAGGGTGTATGGATCAAGGAGTTTGCCTATCTTCTTGGTTTCATCTTTAAGGCCTCCGATGAAGTTACCTACAAAGAAGTCCTCTGTTAGTTGTGGTATTTTATTTCAAGCTCAAACTCATCATAATAGGCATTGATTGTGCTAGTTTTCTTTAGAAGTTTGAACTGCTCATAAATGTTATCCAACCCTGCCTCTGAAAATCTATTAATGAATTTCTCTGCAAAAGTTCATGTTAGCCCTTCCTTATTACTGACAAAAGACTTGTACCAATATTTAGGAGACCCATGCAGGTGCGTACCATCAATGGCAATCCTCCTATACAAGTGGATGCCATATATATCAAAGTACTCTTCACAATCTTGTACCCAACTTTTGGTATCATCTCCTTCAGTAAATGAAGGAAAGACTAGCTTAAGGTGTTTCAGCTACTTATCTTCTCCTTCTTAACTACCCCAGTTGTTTCTCTTCCTCCATGGGTCATCCTCTTCCTCATGATTTCTGGTCCTTTCCCTTTCAGCATGTTCAGGGTCTCTAAAAAATCCTTTGGTGCCCTTGTTTCCCTCTTGATCTGGCCTCTTTCCTCTGGCCTTATCTCCAAATGGATTCTCAAAGTTCTCATGGGACTCTCCAAATGGATTCTCAAAGTTCTCATGGGACTCTGGAGCCCTTTGTTTCAGTAACTCATTTATCCCATTCATGAACCATCCCATTTTCTCATTAATGGTTTTGTGTACTCTCTATAGCTTAGGAAGTCCTGTTGTAACAGTTGGTTGGGTTGGGAGTTTGATGATCCTGCCATCACTACTATTTGTATATATAGAAGGAATTCCCAGAATTATTGAGAATTAGAATTGAAAACTTTATTTAGTAGTGACAACACTACTTGATATTCTGAGTAAATGAGCTAGAGTGCTTTTTAGTGGTGTGAACTGAACCTTACACGAACAATTTGTGGGTTCGAGTTTTATTGGAGTTTAATCCTGACTTAGCAAGGATTTATGGCTTAGCAAGGATTAATGGAGTAAATGTGGACAGAAGGAAGCTAGGCTAACAAATGACCGAATTAGTATTAACTAAGTACTAACAGTATGCTAGTACTTGGTTAAAACTAAAATTGAGCAGAAACTGTTTGTGGGAATGTTTGTAAACAATTTAGATGATTTGTGATGAGCATAGTTATTACGGCGCCACGACGAGTCATGGCGGTAGCTGACTGCTAGGTCGCCTAGACGACAAGGCGATTGCCATGGCATCTGTATGGCGACAAGTCGTTTACAATGTGTAATTTATATATTATTTATTTTACTTAAACAAGTATATTGTCAATAAAATTTCATATACATTAAAACTTAAAACATAATACTATAGAATAACATTAAAAGCATAATTACGTACAATCATAAAAAAAAAAATTTACCCACAAGAATTAACAAAACGATTCAGAGACTCAAAACATAAAATCTTAATATTTATTTATCATACATATATAATATAATATTAATATTTATTTATCATGTATTATATATTATATTAATATTTATTTATCATACATATATAATATAAAATTAATATTTATTTATCAGATATATAGTATAATATTAATATTTATTTATTATGCATATAATATAATACTAATATAAACGTGCTGCAATTTACAGTATATTAGTAGTACACAGCTGTATAGGATTATTGTGTATGTTGAGTGCTTTGTTTGCTTACAGAGAGTCAAAGTCCACTCATGAGTCAAAATCCTCAGACATTGCCATTAACAACATAACACATGTTGATGTATGGTGTAATTTGTGTAGTGTAAGTAAACTAATATATGCATAAAGTCATAGACCGTCTAACTTTTACCAAGTGTTGACTAGTGACTACTGACAACGGACTCTTGTAAGGAACAAGTATATAAATTATAATATAGATTATATATACTTTCAAATACAGGGAGAGAGTCCTGTTGCAAAAATATATTAATGTATAAAATATATCAACTTGTCATTGACACTTTACTGGGTCATACGTATATGCATGACACTTGGACAATTTACTTGGCACTTGGCATACATAAATGCATATAACAGATTAGTGATATCAGATATGCATATAGCATACATATATGCATAGAAAATTAGAAATTGAGAAGGATATTCAAGTGGCTAACTGGTAAGTCTTACTTTAGTGGAAGGCTGGAAGCATACATGCAGTGAAACAGAGAGGTTCCCTTATCTGCCTATGTGGCTATATTAAATTAAAGTTGTTCCTTTATTTATTCAAACCTTCTAAAACAAATAAAGAAAAAGTGAAGAATGAGAGAAACTGAAAAACAGAGTAACACGAAAAGCAAAGCAAAGAAAGAAGAACAAGAAAAACCTGTGTGTGAGAGAAGGTTGGATTGACTCGCTGATGGTTCTAATGGTCTGTGATACTGGTTGAGCACTTGAGCTGCTGCGATGGAGTCGCGAAGAAGTCGCTATCGAGTCTAAAGAAAGTTGCGATGAAGTCGAGCTGCGATGGGTCTCCTTGTTGCGAATCGATGGGTCGCGATGAAGTCGAGCACTCGAGCTGCGATGGGATGAAGTCTAGTCGAAGTCTGCAGATAGCCAGATAAAGGTTTTTCCTTTTTCCTTTTCTCCTTTTTTAATCGATGGGTCATGAGTATTATGTCCATGGGTCAATGGGTCAGAAGATGTGTAGATGAGCTAAATATTTAAGTTGGGGCAAAGCTGCTAAAGCGTGCGCATTTGCAGCTCGGCGTCTCAAGGTGTTGCCCCTCATCGTGCCCTTCTCTTTATTGCCTGGACACCTAGGCGACGCCGTGACAACTATGGTGATGAGTAACTATGATAAAATTAGGCTAAAACAATGAAAAACTTGCAGACCCATTAAGAAAAATATGCAAAAAATAGAAATTTATGCCAAAACAGTAAATTTTTTGGGATTTTGGATAAGAAACTAAGAGAACAGGCTAATTAAGTGTTGTAAATGCTTGGGCTATGTGATTTATACTTAAGCGAGTCATGGGTAACAGAACTATACCTCAAATAATCACAGGAAGTGACTATAATTCTCAGTTGCAGGTATTGTTGCGAAAACAGAGCATCAACAGCTCGATCTTTTGATCCATGTCTAGCTTGCTTCTGCATTGTTTTGATTGATTGTTTGAGTTGCGCCTGATGTTGTTTGGGTTGTAGTTTTTAGGGGTTTTATGAAGACTTTGAGTGTTTGTATGGAAACGGAGTATCAGAATCTGGGTTTTGTATTTTCTGCAGAAAAGAGGAGTTACAGAGAGGTTTTAGACGAAGGAAAGTGAGAGGAGGAAGAAGATGGAGCCTGGCTTCGGCTGAGGCCTGATATCAAATTTGTCAGGCCACACTTGGTCCTGACCTTCAATCACAGAGATAAGATAGAGAGAATTGGGAGGAGAGAGAGTGATAAAATTCAGTAGGTGGGAGGTAGAAGGAGGGAGATAGGGTTGAGAGCAAATGCTACTCATTTTCATAATTTCAATACTTGCCAATGTAAAAGCTATTCTAACTATTTATAGGAAGAGATTACTTGCAAAGAAATTAAGTTAATCCTACACCATACTTCTTATCCTTCACCACAAAATAACTAACTGTGACATGTGCTCACATGCACTTCATTGCTACTAGAATCTACTTTTTATTCTATACTCTAAAATAACCTTAGCTTGATAGGGACCCCATATAATTATGACACAAGTACGATGTATTAGTCTTTTTCACGCATTGTGAAGCCATTCTTTGATGGACATTTTTTAAATGTTTTTTTGTGCTTGTGCCATTCTATGGTGGATGGATGGATTATTTGGGAACTGCGCATTTGCAGCATATAAATATTTGGATACTACTTACCTGTTGGTGGGGGAAAAGACTGTAGATGCTTTACGACATTTAGCTTATAAGGGCAGTACACTGGGTGGTATCATATGGATTACATTTACATTTAAAATCAATAATGCTAAAAAAGTGCCTTTTAGAGCACTTTTACATTGTTATTACAAGTGTGAGTACTTAAAAAAAAATGGCCCCCTCCTGGGATATTAAACTTGCTTGATGCAAACAGATGACTATATGTTGGAAGAGTGGCATTTCTCGATGAGCCTACTTAAGACCATGTTTATTACTTTTTGGGTTTTTAGGCTATAAATTTTTAGCGATAAGTCCTAGAGTTAGTAATGTTTCAAGTACATGTACCTGAACTTCTTCAATGGATATATAGTTTTATTTGAATTTCTTTAATCTACAAGGTGCTTCCTCAGTTGCATCAGCAGTCAAAAGAAAATATATGAGACATTTTCATTTCTTAAAAGAAATGTGATGCTCTTTGTTGTGATTTTTTGTATGGGTTGCTTTGTAACAAATTTTCCCTGTGAAAAAGCATATTTAAAATGTGTGTTTTTTGCTGTTATCCTCTATCTATATATTTGTGCTTCAGATCATGTTCGTTAGTTACTTTCTTGTTAAAACATTTGTTTTCCGCTCAGTTCTCCTAGACGATTTCGAAGCCCACCCAGAAGGTCTCCAAATCCTCGTAGACGTTCCCGTTCTCCTATGCGTAGACCTGCTCGTTCACTTTCCAGATCAATCTCTCCACGGAGGTAACATGAATGTGCGATTAGATAGATGTTTTCTCATCCCACTTTTTTTTTTCCCATTTCTTTGAAGTAGTTAAAAGTCTCCCTGCAAGGCACAAGTGAAATTTTATTTGCATATTTATTCTTTTTTCATTTAAAAATAGAAAAGTGCATGCAAAGTTATTTTAGTAAAGTGTTTTTAAATAATTCTAAAAGGATAGAATAGTTTTTATATATAACTTAAAGTTTCATCTATATAAACTTTCTATTAGAGTATTTAGTTACTATTAGATTTCTTTAGTTATTATAGTATATTAGAGTGTTTAATTATTATTATATTCTTGTAATAAATATATTATATTAGTGTGTTTAATTACTATTAGATTTATATTTAATATACATATTGGATCAGAGCATTTAATTTACTATTAGTTTTCTTGAGCAGATATCTTATTGCTATTATACTTCTTTATATATTTAAATAAATTGTTAATTATGTGACATGTATAATTAAAATATTGTACTCTATTATGAGTCTTGGAACTTTTAGTCTTTTTTATATATTATTATAGATTGTTTTGTGGTAGGATTCTTTGATCTCTCATAAAAAATAACTATTTTAATTAATTTAAAAGTATTTAGTAGTTTAAACAAACTGGGCTCTAATGTGAGAGCTTTTTATGTTTCAGCTTTTATATATTATATAGATTTTATTAAGAGGAAAGAAGTTCTCTGTAATCTATTCATTTGATTGTTATGCATGTTAAATTGTTTTTTTCTTCTTTAGTTTTTGAATGTTAATGGGAATGATGATTTTGTGCTCTTTTTCTTTCATTGAGAAAAAGAGTAAATTCTTTCATCAATGCTTTCACTGTCGTCCTTCCCATTGAGCTGGCGGTGTCATAAATACATCATCATTTTCTGATCTGCCTCTTCTATTTGTGGATTGTTTATTATTGGCAGAGTTCGAGCACCACCTGCTAGACGTGGGAGGTCATCATCCAATTCTCGATCTCCTAGCCCGCGCAAGGTCTGGATATATTGTTTATTGTCTCAAGGGAAATATTTATCCGTTCAGTAACTAATGTAGCTTGTATCTATTTACAGGTAGTTCGGAAGATATCAAGGAGTCGTAGTCCCAGAAGGTATTGTATTCTTTTTATATCTAGAAATAGTCCTCCCCCCCCCCTTCCTCCCCACCTTTCGAGTCCCATCAGAAAAATTCTGAATTTGAACAATTTTTTCCTTTTCCCTGTTCAATTGTTGATCTTTTCCATATTGCCGGGATTAGCCAAGTGAATATTTTTATTCTGACATCAGGAAGTTGTCGTATAGTTTGTGTGTTAGAATAAATAAAGTTTCTGGACCTGGTACTGAATTAGTGTTTTGACAAATTGTTCTTGCATTTTGTCGATAATACGAGGAAGTGACGTTTTGGTATTTGTTTTTGTTGATGATCATTTATCAAGTGATACAATCGCCTGTAAATCTTTGAGAATGGGCATGCTGAGCTTCTTTTCCCAATTTTGATGTACATTTCTTTTGTCTATTTCCTCAATTCCAAAATATAAGATCACTTTTGATATTAACTAAAGACGTTTTCAAATTCAAAATTTATATAGATTCCTTTAGTTTTAGTAAATACATTGATGAACATTATTGTACTACTCACCCCATTTAAACTATCTATAAGATCACTTTTGATATGAACATTTGTAAGATTTATTGTTTGATAATTTTATTGAATTATCTCAATTTGAGTTTGAAATTGTATCGAATTGACTTTCGAAAGTCAATAATGATATTATAATATGGGATAGAGGGAATATGTACTGAAAGATCTTGGCTAGTTTTTTGTGTCTCGAGACATCAGGGTTGAGCTCATTTTTGGTACTAATTGCTAAAGTGCTGTCTTAGTGCATGCGGGCACTCAGACTCTTAATATATTCATAACCTAGGTTATCACATTTTCTAATTATATTAGTTGCTCCTACTGTAATGGCTATGCAAGTCCAGGATTTTGTTAATGGAATCCCCGTCTAATTTAATCTTTGATCACATAGCATTAATGTAACACCCCAGTCCCACATCGAAAGATAGGAGAAAATTTTGACTGTATATAAGGAAATAAGTTACTACCAATAGTACCTTCAAGTCATGACCTTTTGGGAGCCTGTGGTGGACTAAGATGACCCAAGAAGATATTATTGGGTCAGTGGTTTGAGGCCTTATTTTGATGGATTTGATTCGATTCGGACTTGGGATTTGACCCGAGATTTGTTCCGGACTCGGGATTTGACCCAAATTGTTTCATATGGTATCAAAGCCGACTTTCGAAAGTTCGGGTCGGGTCATCCGATCGGGTTGCCAGAGGTGGGGACACGAAGGCTGATGGTATTATCCCACAATGGAGAGATGGAGGTCCGGAGGTGGGGGTACGAAGCCAGCCGGTATTATCCCACAATGGCTATAGAGGCAAAGATCTTTGGGCCCCGTGTGTGATCGGTTCTGACGGGGACGTCAGAAATTCAAGTGGGGGAGTTTGTAACACCCCAGTCCCACATCGAAAGATAGAAGAAAAATTTGTCTGTATATAAGGAAATAAGTTACTACCAATAGTACCTTCAAGTCATGACCTTTTGGGAGCCTGTGGTGGACTAAGATGACCCAAGAAGATACTATTGGGCCAGTGGTTTGAGGCCTTATTTTGATGGATTTGATTCGATTCGGATTTGGAATTTGACTCGAGATTTGTTCCGGACTCGGGATTTGACCCGGGTTATTTCAATTAACATCTAAGATATTATTATTTATATAATTACATTACTATTGTAGGTTTATTTTCAATAATGTTGCATGTATTAGACTATTTTTACTAGTTTAATACATTTTGGCTGTGTTTGTGAGTTTTGTTTCGGAGGGAAAGGAAAGTTTTTCCTTGCAATTTTTTTGAAAAGAAGAAATATTCTTCCCTTACGTCCATTCCCTTCCCCCTAATTAAAACTCACAAACAGGGGCTTAAGCACTTTTTTATCCTTGAATTAGTCCCAACAGGACAAATACATGCAACAATGATTCACCCCATTGGACTATGATCTGATGTATGATGTATTCTGTTTAGGCGAGGGAGAAGCAGTAGTAACAGCAGCAGCAGCAGTTCTCCGCCTCGAAAGCCTTAGTTTTGTAACATCATGTGGCTTTCAACAAGGACTTGTTGCTGAACAACTAAAATTGTCGTCTCAACTTCTTCTATTACAATACTACTGTGATGTTCAAGAATACAGTTATCTATGGAGACTGCATTGCATAATTTTCAGTTCATCTTTAAGAATTAATCTGATGGTACTTATAAACTTCTCATCTCTTGTCAAATAGAAAGAAACGCATTGTTGCACCTTTGGTTTGTAAGGTTACATAACCTAGGCTGTTTTTGTTTGCAAAAGAATGATGGGTGGGATATGACTTAATTACTTTTAAGCATTGTTTATCTCATAATTAGTCCGTTATTTAATCTAATGGATTATATTTAGTTATTTCTATGGTCATTTGATTGATCGTTCGAAAGTGGGATTATATAAAACAATCTTTCTAATGGGGAAATCATTCGTCAAATGACCTTAGAAATGATCAAAAATAGTTAAGGGATTAAATAACTGATTAATACAAAATAACCATGGTGTTTTAATAGTTGTCAAAAATGATTCTTCATGTGGCCTCACCTTATATGTTCACTTATTATAGGGTTATATTTGTTTGTGAGGATTATAATCTCGGATTAAACCTAAGACTATTAATTTTAGAATTAAATAGTTTTATTCACATGCTTGTTTTTTATGGGATTATTCATGGGATAATTTAAAATAATTTTATGTTAGGTTTGTTTTTTTGTAGGATTAATTAAAGGATTGAATTAAAAATTATCTTTTAGACTATTATATTATTACCAATAATAATATATTTTAAGCTATAATTTAAACTTATTTATACATTAAAAAATGAACAATTAATTAATTTTTTTTAAATAAGTGGTTATATTATTCAATCAAATGTTCAGTGATATTAATTATATAATTTTAACTTTAAATAAAGTTATAGTTTCGTTGAATTAATTTATGTAGTACACACGTAATATTAGTTATCTAGACATATTCATGACATGAAATATTTAAGAATTAAATTATCATAAATTAGCACATTAACAAATAAATAGTACAAAATACATGATATGTGAAATATTAAAATCTCATTAGAAATCGCAAAAACTAAAATTAGAAGAAAGATTAAGATTAACTATTTTACTTGGCCGACAAAAATTTAAAGACTAGAACTGTCCATCTTCATTCAAACTCCAAAAGTATAAAATATGGTCAATCATTAACCGGAAAAAAACAAACAAATGTTTGACCATAACTAAATCTAAGCATTGTTTTGAGATAAAATTTAGAACTAAAATTTGTCCGGCCAACTTCATTCTCACATATCTTCATCTCAATTGGCAAGCTTAAGAAAAGATCGATATCAGTCGGGTTGCTCACTATCTTTATTGCAGCAATTATCTTCTATTCGTCAATTATACATATCTCTGCGCGATTTGGCCAAGTCCTGATCATAACCAATCCTTTGGGTCATAAGTCCAAGGTGTTGGGCAGTGGTGTTGATCAAACCATTAAGACTCGTGCATTTTTTCCACAGTTTCAAGGAGCATATGTTGACGCTTGAGCTTTTTACGTCTTCTATCAGTTGCATTAAAATCACCTGTAGAAGCACCTTCAGCTTCCTCTTTACTAACTCTTCCACTACATCACTGGGAGCCTCAACACGTTCTCCTGAGCTCTATCCTTACCTAAAAATTGTTGCCAGTCATCATATCATGTCAATGGCTTGTTCCGTAACTTAATTATATCAGGATTTTTCTACATAAATAAATAAACTCAAAATAAAGTCAATTTCAAACTCAAAATTTATATGAATTTATGTAATTTATATCAATACAAATAAGAATAACATAAACTACTTTTAAAAAATGTTAATATCATGCATTAATTCACTACTGTATAAATAAAGAATTAATACCCATGCATGCTACTTAACGAGACACTCACTTTATGGAGAGGGGGAGAGGAAGACAAACAAAATACTTGTCAAATATGAAGGGCTGAATTTCCCTGCCCCAGTTTTCGGCCTTAAGACTAGAGAATAGCTGAAATTTCCTAATCCATTTTATATATCCCAATGAGAAACCAACAATCAGATACAATAGCATAACCCAACACTTGAATACCCCAGAAGCATGGCACTGCATAGTATCCTAATATTCTGTCCCCAAAATAAATTCAAGTATATCCTAGACACCATACATTTTAATAATTATACTCCTCAAAGCTAAGCACGCATTGAACTCTAAGCACTCTACCATCCGCAGCAGAGCCTTCCCAACTCGGCAAGACAAAGCGTACATACTCCCAACACATTGGTCGCAATCTCACCCTTTCTACTCATATACTTTGGATGCTCTTTCGGGGGACCCTGACCCTAATGTAGGTTCCATCAAGAGCACCAAGACAATTCTAAACAAAGAAAAATTAATTTCAAAACTAATTAGAAGAACGTACACAATTGCATGCAAATGAAATTATTTTGATAATCTAAGTTCAAATTTACCTGAAAGTATTTCCACCTATAATCAGTGCATGCTTCAGTGATTGGTTCAGCTTTTTTAAGAAGCACTCCTTGCAAACGTAAAACCCCTTTTAAAACATTATTAAAATACTTGCTCACAGTCTCACCTGACCTCCGATAGGTATGGTTGATCAATCTATTCTTATGGTGGCCAGCAAGTATATGCAAAAAGAAGGACAATTGTTCCTCAATAAGGAAAAGAAAACGTGCGAATTAATAATATTTTTTTTATTTGAAATAAAATCTATGTGGTATTAGATGGATGATGTACAAAATACAATGTAAATTGTGAAATGTTCAATGAATGTGAATGTTTATTTTGAAACAAGAACGTATTGTGGTGATTGTTTATATGTAGAATTATACAGGTGGAACATCAATATAAATGACGTTAATCATTGATACTTGAACTTTCATAGTTCATTTACTATGATAATATAGAGAATTGTAAAGGTTGCGATTTAGGAAACGTAAGATTTAAAAAAAACATAAAAAGTTTTTAATTATCTGCATTTCCGGCTGTTATTTCATCTTTGCATGATGTACAGCTGATTCGAAATAGTATCTATCACACAAGGTCGAGACTAAGTTGGTCTTAATTTTGGATTAATTTGGTCCCGATGTTGGGAGGGTTACAAGTTGTATCAGAGCTATAAGTTATAAACCTCACGTAAACATACCATAGGTTAAAACCGTAAACAAGGTATATGAAAAGGAAAGAAAATGCTAAGTATAAGCTTGAATAAGGTTTAAATGATCTTAAAATGAATTTAGAAATTCATAAGGAATGTGATAAGATAATATGCAAAGATTCAAAGAAGAATCTTGAAAAGCAAAAGGATCAGGGAACACCTAACCTAAATTATTGGGAAAGATCACTACGTGATCTTATTAAGTATTTAGTCATAAAAAGGGTAAATGATCAATCGAAAGATTGAAACTTTATAATAGAATGTTGTACATGAAAGGTACTACTCCCTCCGTCCCAAATTAATTGCTCAATTTTGACTTTTTAAGTCAAATTGACTATTTTTAGAATTAATAATTAAGCATATATAAATATATTTTTAAAATTATAAAAATTGGGATTAGTAATAAATTGTATATATTTTTTTTTGGTTATAATCTCTTCACTTATATTTTAGCAAAAATAGTAAAAAGATTAGTTTTAAAAATGGTCAATTTGACTTTAAAAAGTCAAAACTGAACAATTAATTTGGGACGGAGGGAGTATAAAATAGCATGAATAAAATTCAGAAAGAGTTATAATGACGATGGAATGCAAATTAAAGAAAATTTGTATTGAGCAAAGAGCAAGATAGGATTGGGTATAATTTCAATTGAGGACTCATGTGATAGTTGAGTTGTACAAACCTTTGTATGAGCAGAGATTTTGTACTTGGTTTAACGACCACTTAGTCTATTATATTGATAATCATTGAAATGTCGGTGTCGCGATATCGGTATACGTATGGTGAGAATGTAATTCTTTTTTCATATGTATATTTGATAATTAGAGAATATAGGACTAGATACGAGTTCTTAAAACTCATACTTATGACCAGTTTGTGACTCATAATCATATAGAATGTTTTGAATCCCTAAGCGTATGGACAATACTTGATTGGTTCTTGGACTATGTATTGCTAGAACAAGTTCTTAAACTCATATTTTTATGACAAATTCCTGAACATATAAAGTATGATAAATTTGATGAACTATACTACGATATAGGAATATTGTATATTTAGAATTGATTATCTTTAGTATTAGTGATAGGATTGCATGATGAAGGTATGGAGAAAGTTGAAACTGATAGAGGAAAAAATGGATATTCTCAAATCTTCTAGCTATGCTAGATTTCAAAATTTATTGGCATCGTGCTTATAATTGCTCTATTTTGTTTTTTGGAGTATATATATATATATATATATATATATATATATATATGTTTTAAAAAGTTCGATTAGTTCTTATGTCTATGCTAATTGGTTCAGCTAGACAAAATTTAAAAAATATCAAAATGTATTTTAGTCATCACTCCATCATTAATATGATGTAAATGTGACAAATGATAGAGTCATTAATGCAGTCTCACCTAATGTTGGATGTGATCTATGGATCGTCATCCCACTATGGCATGATGTATCTTGACGAGGTCATAAAATGACGATATTCTCAACGGACTGTTAAAAACAGTGCAGTACTATGCGTCATAAAATGATTTTTAATATTTTAAATAAATTAAATCAGTGTCAAAGTCATTTGAATCGGCTAGATACAGATATTTCATTGCTAATAATAAGCCTTTAAACTCTCCGACTAAATTGATTTAGTATGGATTCCAGAACATCTCTGAATGGGAAAAAATTTTATACGCAAGATGAACGCGAATGTCGTTCCAGCAAGAATTAACACAAGGCATGATAGGTTGATCACCTACGTGTCCATAAGCAAGATAAGCAAGATGGTTTGTAGATAAATTTCTGTTAAAACCTTATCAAAATAAATTTCGTGAAAGCTCATCACAAACGAATCGTTTGATTTCCTGAGTTATTTATATTTGCCTCACAGTTATTGAACAATTGTGAGGGATTTCTAATCTGGCAGTGAGTTTAACAAGAATGAAGTTCTTTAGAAGGGAGTGGGTTGTAGAATATGACAAGTATAAACAAATATTTGAAGAAGGAGAAATAGAAGGATATGACGAATAAAGATTTTCGAATGATATAATGGATGGAAAATAGTAGCATGAAGATTAAAAACGCACAAGTCTGAGAATTTTTTAGCATTAGAGGAATAAGTATGAGAAAGCAGAATGCTATTAATATTTGGAGATGCATGAATACGTGTACGTGTGTTGTATGCTATGTGAAAATAATATATTTTATTATCACAGAATAAGGACGCCAAGAGAATGGATATGGAACCAAGTAGGGAGATTTGGTATTGTGATTCCGGGACGAAATCCTTATAAGGAGTGAAGAATATAACGATCCGAATTTTCAGAAATTATTAAAATAAGAATTTAATTAAAATAAATTTTTTATTATGTGAATACTTGATTTTATAAGTGAAATTGTGATGTGCAATGTGATAATTTGTATAATAATGAATATATTATTATTTATTATTATATGTAAATAAATTGGTGAATTTAATGGGGTTAAATACATTTTTTCTCACTTTACTCGACCTCAGTTTACAAATGCATTATTGAACTGATTTTTTAACGGTCAACTCATTGAACTATAATTTTTTACAAAAATTCAAAAAATCGTCTATTTTGTTAAAATAATAACAACAAATGTATGCGTCACGTGCCAACAAGGAGATAGAAGTTGAGTTAGATAACTAATTAAATTATACTCAATTCTATAATAAATAGTTAAACAACATATAAATCAAATTAATATACATGACAAATAATTAAATTAATTAATAATAAAATAAATTAATGAATAATTTTTACAAATATATTTATATAAAATTAATAAATTTATATTTTTTAAATATTTTAATTTCACTTTAAAAATATAATATTATCTAATATTTTGAAAATAAAGGGATTATTATTATTATTATTACCTATTCCTTTTTCTAGATAAAAGAAAAAAAAAACCTTCGTCTTCCTCAGAGACCTTCATCAACCATTTTCCATAACCACCACCGTCAATAACTCAAACATTTAGACCACAAACCTCCGATCACAACTACCACTGTCGTGATATCTTGCATCGTGATACCCACCATGTTCCCCCGCCACTGTTCCACCAGCGCCGCCACCACCACCACCACCGCCCCTATACTCTTTTCTACCTTTGGCACCGCCTCCTCCGATGTTCAATCCCGACCACCGATCAGTCTCTAGATCTAGAGGCGTTTTCTCAATTCGGCGCCATCATCACCGATTCGAAGGTCCTTTAGTCTGCTTAAATCGGATCTGGTCAGATCCGATTCGATTAACGCCAAATCTGAAATAATCCATTTCTGGAGTTCCAGTAAAACATCGACTGAATAGAGAGTTTACTGATAGAGGGTTTACTGAATAGTTACATTTTGCCTTCCAAAGCTTCACTTTGAACATCGGCTGTGTTTTATTTCAACTTTTTGGTTGCAGCAAAATATTGAAGTTCCAGTTGAAGATTTTGTTTCATATGTGAACAAATGGTGCGAGGTAGGAGCATCCTTTTTAGTTTTAGGAGGTTGCTGCAGAACTACTCCCCATACCATCAGAGGGATTTATAGGAGTCTTGCTAGTAGATTAATCTCTTTAAGTGTTATTTTAGCAATACTTCATGATCAATGGAAGATATTGAAATATTAACTCATATTAATGTGCTAGATCTGATGTATAAATGATTTATGATGGATAAATGATTTTTAATATGCAGATCATCAATGAAGGGTTTGTTTTAATTTTTTTTTTAATTTTTCTTTTAATTTGTAATATACTAAAAAAATTAAAGCTTACCTTTTAGCATATTTTTATTTTTTTTATATTTCTTTCTTTTATATTTAAGTCTAGATTTAATGATTTTATAATATAAATAATAATTATATTAATTTTCAAAATAAAAACAATTAATTTTTAAAAGTTTAGTTATATTTGTGAAGTTTGAATTTATTTATATGTATTTTAATTTTTAATTTGTGTTTATTATGAAAATACTTATGAATAATGTTAAAGACATTACTCAAATTCAAAATTTACTCAAATTTCTCTTATTTTTAGTAATATATGTAATATATTTGAATACAATAAAAGACAAATTTGTCAAAGAAAAAAATACTAATAATTTTTTATTATTAATGTTGAGGGTATTATGACAATTTGCAGATAAAAATGCAATAAAAAGTAGTTAAACCCATTTATTTTTCAACGTGGCAATAACTAGGATGATATCACATGAAGATTATAGCACATGAAGATTGTATGACGTGAATATTCATTTAAAAGTGACATGGATGTTGTGTTAAAAGTCAACTCATTTAACGGATTTTGTAATGATTTGAAAATAATTTATAATTCAATGAGTCGATTGTAAAAAAAATCAATTCAGTAATACATTTATAAACCGATATTGAGTAGAGCGAGAAAAATATATTTAACCCGAATTCAATGTGTAGGAAGGAAAAAGGGAAAAGGATCAAATATAAAATTATATATTTGTTTTAATTAAAAATAAATTATGGAAAATAATGTATTAAAGAATTGATTAAAGAATACAAAATATTGTATGCAATAAAAAAAGTATATTGAAATAATTTACGAAATTAAATTATTTTAATATAGTAAATTTTGTACATCAAATAAAATATTTGTATTTAATATATACTAGCTTCGTTTGGTATGGAGAAGATTTTTGGTATAATATTTAAAGTGTAATAATTTTCTATGTGATTGGTACGGAGGGTAAGATAAGTATATATATAATACATATGTACTGTAACATAAGTGTCAAGCTAAGCATGAGCTGAGTCATCAGGAGCATAAGCATGAACTGTGTAAATCGAATAAAACTGAGTTATAAAGCTAGCAGGAGCTGGAGTTTATTAAATCTGTACAGTAATACTAAGCAAAGGGGATAATATATTTTTTGGTCATTATACTAGGGTTCGATTTTTATTGTGATTACCGAATATTTTTTGTTAAAATCGAATAATTATACTCTCAAAAATTATAAAATGGTCATTACTTAAAATTTCCGTTCGAAAAAACGGACAGAAAAGTTGATTGTGCAAGCTGGCATCTCTTTTTTGCTTACGTGGAACACAATTAACAGTTTTGCCATATCACTTCTCTTCTTTTTTATCTTTAAACAAAGTGGAGTAGTAAAATTTATTATCTTTAAATAATAATAATAATAATTTCAAAATAATAATAATAATAGTAATAATAATAATAATAATAATAATAATAATAATAATTTTAAAATAATAATAACAATAACAATAATAATAATTTTTAAAAATTTAAAAAAAGATTATATAAATTATAAAAATATTTTTATATGAAGTGAAAGAAGTATGCACACAAACCAATCATGTTTGATGATAAAGCATATACTTTATAACAATCTTATTCATTTATTAATAAAAAGTATTAATTTATTAAAAGCTTTTAATTATCTACATGATGCTGTTTTATAATATGTGATAAACTCATAGTTTTAAGCAATGCTTTTAGATTAATGATGATGATCATTCTAATGAGATCTAAATTCTTAGAAAGCTTAAAACTAAAATAGTTCCCAATCGTTGGATTACTAAATTGGGGATTAGTGAATCTTGATAGATTGGTACATACGTTGTTTGCTCATTGGATGAGGATGATTGATCTCATGATCATTTATGTGGAGATACTAAAGCAAGTATGTAGGTGCTTATTAGAGAATAAGTTTACTGAACGTGGCTCGCTAAGGAATACTTAATGGAGTTTTACTTGCCTGTCAATAGGAATTCCTGTAGTGATAGTAGTACAAGTGATCCTTAGACTTGAGATCATCATAGTATCTTGTGTATGATGAGTTATACTTTGACTTATTTCTGAAGACCCTTAGGGTATATCAAAGGGTATGATTGGGTATAATAAGTTGTACATGGAGATAATGTATGATCAATAAAGAATCTATCACTTCTAGTAAAAGAAGAGAAATATCCTATATGATTCGATAAATGACAACCCACACTACTACAAAGTACCAAATAGACAACGCTTAAACCACAACGTTTTTTATAAAAACGTTGTGGTATTTTTTTCCACAACGTTTTTAAACAAAACGTTGTAGATATATATACAAAAACGTTATCTATTTAAAAGGGCATTTTTTTGATTTTAACTCGATAACGTTTAAAAAAAAACGTTGTCTATCTAAAAAATACGGAGGAAAAAGAAAACACGGAAGCTAAAATTTAAAATTAAAACAAGTTCCTATCTCTGTACTTTCTCGCTCTGCGATGTTGGTTTTATGCAAATGAGTTCCTCTCTCCTTTTCCCTTCCATTTCTCCTCACAATTTCGCCATTTTTGAAGCTCCAGAATCGCTGAGGAGCTTTAATTCGGTTTGTTTCACGGGTTTGAAGCATGGAATTCAAGGTTTTGGTTTGAGAAATTTGGAAAAATCTAGGGCTTTTATGAGTGTCTCTGATAAATCTAGGGTTCACTCCACAAAACCCGCCTGACCCATATATCTGAATCTTCTATATCTCAACTCTCAGCTAATCTTCTAGATCTCTATCTTCTGTCCAACGACAGGTACCGCCTATTATTCTTATTCTTTGCTTACTTCCCCTCATAGTTAGTAGTGTTAAATTGGGTATATGGGTTTTCTCTGATAAATTACGTTTGTTTTGTGCACAGGACTCTTCGGGGATCGACGTTGATGGATCTGATAACTTCAGACCCGACGTCGATACCATCGTCTGCTCCTCCACTCCTTCTCCCTCTTCATTCCGAGCAGTGGAATCGAAAAACCGGTGACAACGGATCGGAAATCAAAGAGGGGGACTTTGTCGCAGATCCAGAGTGACACAATTTCTGCTGCTAAAGCTGCTTTGAATCCAGTTAGAACCAACATATTGCCCCAAAAACAGAAGCAGAAGAAAAAGGTTTGATTAATTATTATTTACACCAAAATGGGACCGACTGTTTTATTATTATTTGTATTTCATAAGTTCAATACATCATTACAACGACGTTTATAGTGCCAAACTGCCAATTAAACTTTCATTGTTGTTACTTTAACTCTTTTCTTACAGTTGTGATGTATTGCTCTTATTGCAGATTCTTGTTTTTCACATTTGTTTTCTCCTGTGAGAAATCTTCCTTGTACGGTGTATGCCAGACTTCGGGACAACTGACTATCCATTATGACCCAAGCCCAAGGCTTGTAAATTATATAACCCAACCCAGCAAAAGATATATTCTCAACTTGGGCCAGCTGCAGGACCTTTTGCTGCTCCTCATGGCATTGTAAGCAGCATGCAAAGTGTATAATAAGTCTAATTCAGTTTGCACTGAAAGATGTTCCCAAGTCTTAGCTTATGAGGGTTAGACACCAATCACTATGATGTGCATTGTGTTTGATAATTCCAAGGAAAAAAAACTGAGCTTTGACATATTGTAATGGGAATTACAATATCTGATAATGATATTTCTCCAACTTAAAAAAATTACTTATTTACTTTGTTGGAGTCTTTTAGTTTGATTTGCGGAGAAATTGGTGGTAAGTTATTGCTGACATTGTGTAGTTGGATGGACTATGTATATATGCACATATTTGGGCCTTCAGGCTGCAGGCATATATACATTGATACTTATGTAAATAAATCTTGGCTTTTTAGACTGAAGGAAATTGACTTGTGTTGTATGCAGGCTTCAGTTATATCTCTTGGTAATTGCATACAAGATGTTCCGTAATTTTAATTTTTGTAATTTTGATTTATATGTATCTCTTAAGTTTTATGGCTCATCTCAATTTATGTAGTGTCAAAACTTTAGATGTGCTCTATTGAATCAAATTTTATGCTTATAAATTTTTTTAGCATTCAGTATGTTATGCTTTCTATTATTCTTCCAGCGATTTGCTCTTGCTGCAACAGAGCTTAATGGGGCTATCTATGCTGTTGGTGGATTTGACGGAAAGGATTACTTGAAGTAAGATAATTAACAACTTTATCTTGTTCCTCCAGTTAAAATGTATTCCTGCTGGTTGCACCCACTCACTCAAGCACATGATGCATTAATTTTTTAGTAGTGCTATAGGTCACTTTTGAACTATAGCAAAAATATTGCATCTCTCATTTCTCTTCATAGTTCTTTTAAAGTGTAGCATTAGACCCTGCTTCCTCTTTTTTTTGGTTTTAACCTTTTATAATACTGGATAACGGTCCAAGTTTTGTGCACAAGGATGGGACTAATGGGAGTCATTCTTGTGTTTAAGATTGGTATAGAATCAAAGAAAGCCTTGCAATATAGGCCAGTGATACATTTGAGGTCTAAAATGTGATCTTCATGTGGAAATGCAGTTCCTTTAGTTTTCACTTACTGGACCATGACGTCTCTCCAATAAAAAATGTTTTTGAATGGTCTATAAAAAATGTCTGCTATCTCAGGTCTACTGAAAGATTTGACCCCAGGGAACATTCGTGGACCAGAATTGAGGGTATGAATGCGAAGAGGGGTTGTCATTCTGTAACTGTTATGATTGAAAAATTGTAAGTCTGTACATCTCTATTTTTAAAGGTTATTTCTTTTCATCTGTCTATTATAAGATGCGGAATTCCTAATGCAGATATGTTCTGGGTGGTTTTGATGGGAGTGCAATGGTTCCAAGCATTGAAATAGTACTATACTGTACTTCACTAAATGGGCTTATGTGTGTAGATTACTTCACTAAATGGCCATACTGCCTGGTACTACCTGTAGTCATAAGTTAACTTGGACATAAAAGTGCAGGGGGAGATTGCAAGACCATGATGTTTGTACAGATCAGCCCAAGTGCGGCAGACTCAGGGGAAACCATTTGCTTATTAAATTTTGCTAGTCGTGTGCGAGGAGTTGAGCTATGTTTCCTGCTGGAAATGGAGGAACGATTGAACTTCTTTATACACAGGTTAACAAGAGTTGTTAGATTTTTTGTATTCTTCTAATGTTCTACATCGAATGTTTTTTCTCTCCATATATTCTATTACTTGTACAGATTATGTTCACAGTATATGTTGTACTTATAGCACTGTATGCAAGATGAATTTGAAGAAATTATCCTTTTTACAATTGTAGGAGAGACTCCAGGCTGCTGCTCTTCAACATTCAGAATAAATTGTACTAAAGGTAACTCACTAACTCATCATATGAACCATACACTGTTTCACATAATAAGTTGTTGGCACATGCATCAACTGTAAGACTCTACCAGAAGAATACACTGTTTCATTTTCTTCATCTTTTGAGAAGATTAATGTAATATTGTGATCATGTGTGAATGCACATTTCCTTTTTGCCACGGAGAAAGATAACTGACTATCATGTTAATGCCTTACTCTTTCTGTGTAGCATCAGTGGTCTCCACATCTCATGCTCAACGAGGCCTACCTACAGGTAATACTAATTATGAATATTGTTCTGGACTCTGGAGACACATAAGGAAGAACTTGTATGGAAACATTGTTCTTGTATGGATTGGGTTGTGTTCTTGTTGGGTTGTGTTCCTGCTTCTGTTTCTGTTTCTGTTTCTGCTCCAATTGTAACGTATTCAAGTGAGACGGATGGTGTCCCGAAGAACATTTTCTTGGTGAACATAGTAGTAATTTATATTGAAAAGTGAATTTGGGATGTATATATGGATAGTTTGGTATATATTTTGTGGATGTAGTAATTTGAAACTGTAATCGAATGATATTATTGGGATGTATTTTGAATGGTTGATATAATTTGACTTTAAATTTAAATGAGAATTTAGACCTTTTAGCTATATATCATGACATTAGTATATTGCAGGTGCATTGGTAATGTATGTGAATTATAACTTTTTTTTTCTTTTTTTTTAATCTACAACATTTTAAAAACGTTGTGTAAATGTGCCTAAACATTGTCTGATATACTAAACAACAACATTTTTATCCAAAAAACGTTGTGGAATCATACCTTCTACAACGTTTTTAAGCATCTGGTAATTTTTGGAAAATAAATCTACAACGTTTTAAAAACGTTGTCTATTGTGCTTAACTACAACGTTTTAAAAACGTTGTGTAAGGGGTTAAATAGATAACACCCTTAACCACGATGTTTTTCTGACTGAAACCACAACGTTTTTTTCGCGTTGTCTATTTACCATTTTGTAGTAGTGCCAGTTGTCCTTGGCCAAGGCAGAATGAAATTATAAAGGAGTTTCTAATTTGTATTATTTGGTGTTGTGCATTTAAGGATCGAAATACATATAATTAAATAAAATAAGACTTGACAGTAATTCCATGTTTTATATTTAATTGGGACATTGTATGGTGGAAGGATTGAATTGTACGGTAACTATTTACTCAAAGGTTCTTTTATGATTAATGTTAAAATCTATATTATCTGGAAAGTCGTTGATCGTTAGGGAGACTTATCCCTATTATAGAATAAATATTATTTATTTAAATAAATTAATAATTTAATTTATTTATTTAAATAAGATTAGAATTGTTCTAATTGATTTATTCACAACCGATTTAATATGGAGAACCTAAAGGGTTACATCATAAAAGGAAGAATAATTATTTAAGAAGTTAATGGCATAATCGTAATAATATGTTAAGTATATATTTAATTTAATCTATGGTGATAGAATAAATTAAATAGCTTAATATTTATTATTTAATATTTTTAAAATATTAAATATAAATTAATAAGAGGAGTCTTATTATTATTATTATTATTATTATTATTATTATTATTATTATTATTATTATTATTTAATTTCTAAAGGAGTTTGTGAATTAATTAATATAAGTACTCTCATATATCCTAATGAGATTAGGAGACTAATTAATTAAAAGAGTTTAATTAATTATTCTTCATAAGATTAGGAGCCTAATTAATTAAAAGAGTTTAATTAATTAAAATAAAACTCAATTCTTTAATTTGTTAAGGTGGGTTGCCTACATCTATAAATAAGAAGAGTCTTATTATGACTGAGTTAGTTAACTTTTTTATAACATACATGATTCTAATTGTTGGAGAGTACGCTCCTTTTCTATGAGAGATAGAAAAATTAGGGTTTTGCCAAATACCCATATTCTTGAATTTTTTTTCTTCCTTGGTGGATCACCTCTAGAGGCCAAACACTTGGGTGGCTAACATTGATCAAAGAAAGGAACCCAACCCGGTAGATTCAAGTTGAACATGAAAAAGATTTGGAGGTGAACTTGTACCTGAGGAAGCTTGAATCTTCAAGGGTATGATTCTCATTCTTTATCTTTTCGTTTAATTAATAATTGTACATAAATGATGATCTGGGTATATGGTTTGTAAAAATTTTAAACTCTGATTTTTACACGTTTTCGCTTATTTTGTTCAATTTGATTGCGTTCATGAATATTACATGTGACACCCCCAGAATAGGTATACAACGCCCATTCTGAGTCGTCAAAATACATGGTACAGAAATAACTATAACTTTATTAATACAACATAAAAATTGTGAGTTTAAATACAAATATTGTCATCTAGCAATATCCGCACTCAAATAAGTCCTCATTACAATTATTAATACACTATTTCACAAAATAGTGAGGACTACTAGAACAACTTCTAGAACCATCATTCCACACCCCGACTAGTACTCGCTACATTCTCGCCTCCTGAGAAGAAAAATAGAACAAAAAAAAGGGTGAGCTCAACTAGCCCAGTAAAGAATATTATGACTAAGATAATATATAACAAATTATCGTTAGTCCTCAACAGAAAAAAAATTAATAGAATACAATAGACAATAAATTTTAAATCAATATTCACAGCGGAAATAATAATTCATTAGAAGAGTTAAGTAGAGAATGAAATCTACTATCTTCAATGATTTTAAAAGTCCATCATCAATATTTTATCCCTGTAACATCAATCAATATACATCTTGATTCAAATATTCATCTTTGCACTACAGGCCAAAGATATTCATCAGTTGGTCATGTTCATCTCAACACATGTTCATCTTTGCACTACGGCCAAAGATATTCAACATAAAATCATTAATCTTTACACTACAGGCCAAAGATATTCAATTATATCATCATTTAGGACTGAGGATGATGAAAAAAATATTTTAAAGAAAACGAATCCAGTGAAATAAAAGAATAAATATTAAGAATTCGTAATTCAGCTATTCCATGTCCAAAAATACCTCATAAATAATCATAGTGGAGTAGAATTCAAGAATAATCAAAATATGGATACAATCAAAGCTAGTATCCATAATTGATATTTTGAACAAAAAGAAGAAAATTTTATTTTTCGGTGAATAGTGCCGTATACGTAAATAGTAATCTTAACACAAAAAGTTTGAAATTTGATAAAAAGTTCAAACCAGTATTTCGGTATAATGATATTGAAGAAAATAATATCATTTAAGAAGAAAATAGCATCCCTTACCTTGTAAAGACAATACTTCTAGTTGAAACACCGGATATAAGCTATGACTTGAACTTGCACCGTATAGCAACACTCAAAGTATTAAAATACTCACAAGAATACGCTCAATATATCGAGAGAGAAAGAGAGGGAAAACTTCAGTTTCTGGTGTGATTTTTAATTCTAACCTAAGCACCCTATTTATAGAAAATTGCTTAGAACACCAAAGCAGAAAATTTAATAAAATATAAATATATAAATATATATATATATATATATATATATATATATATATATATATATATATATATATATATTAAGTTCCTATGCCCACTTTTTTAGTCAAAGATCAGCCATTCAAGTAGCTTACATTACAAAAAACGTTTTTGTGAATTAAAATATTTTAAACTTAAAAAAATTAATTATTCCGGACTTCGGAACTTCAATAATTCATAATAAATAGTCCTTTTATCAGAAAAATTCAAACCACATATATTTTTTATAAGAAATTCCATTATCTACAACTTTGCAGAAGAAAATTTTTTCAAATTCTAAACAGAAATTGACCGAAATCTACAAACGGGCGATTCTACATGCTATAATCAAATTTCAGTCAAGAAATGGGCCCACAGACATGTTTAACATGTTTTAAACAATTTTTGCAACAAAAATACTCTTCCTCCTCATATACTCATATATTCCACATTCATTGTAAAAATATCATCATTATTATATTATAATAATATAATAAAATATTATTTTATCAGAAAAGATAAAATATCGATTTTCAACAATGGTTACTTTAAAAATTTTCTCCATCTATATCCACATAAAATGAATATTTTTCGCATCATATAAATCAATAATTAATTATTCATAAATAATATTACAGAATCACAATACTGACAACCAGACAGTTCCCAGGAAAGAAGGGGCTTTCCAATAAGGATTTCTCCTTACTGGCGCGCAATTAGGTGACCAAACCTTTCCTTAGACAGAACTTTTTAGATATTACCAATAATGTTATCTAATAATATTATTCAGATAATATAAATTATTGCTCCGATAATGGAAAATACTGTGTAGTGACAATTATTGAAACAACAGTAATATAAAATATCAACGTAATAATTATTGAATCAATAAAATAAAATATTGAACAGTAATTACTGTAATAATTATTGAGTAGTGCCTTCTTACGTAAGAATCAATAATTGGTGCAATACCGTGTGCTACTGTGCAACAATGCGTATTACTGTATTTTAACCACTGGGTATTTTAACAGTATTAACGGTAACAACTACGTCGTTATTTATAAATAACTTATACTTGTCGTTTTCTTCATCCAATCACTTTCCGTTATGGGGCCCATAGAAGACTACGCCGTCGTACGAATATTCCTCGACAGCAAGAATATTCCACGACCAAACGAATATTCTCCGATAAACATGAATATTTTATAACCACTTGCTTATTTAAAATATTTGCGCATTTTACCCATAACTAACCACATTAATCAAATTAACCCTTACTATTTCAAAATAATAAATAGAGAAAATTAAATTTCATTTATTAATAATTTGGGGTCTTACAACCTCCCCTCCTTATAAAATTTCGTCCTCGAAATTGAAGTACGTACCTGGTGTTTCGAAAAGATGAGGATACCTCGCTTTCATTTCCATTTCCAACTCCCAGGTCATTTTCTCAATAGCATGGTTTCTCCACAAAACTTTAACTTGTGGTATGATCTTCGTGCGTAGGACATGCTCCTTCCTATCCAAGATCTTGACAGGTATCTCTTCGTACGTTAAGTCTTCGGCTATTTCGTCCGGTTCTAACTCAATAACGTGGTTTGGGTCTTTCACATATTTACGTAGCACAGATATATGAAAAACATTATGAACACGAGACATACTTGGAGATAACGCGAGTCTATAGGCCACATTTCCTACTCGGTCAAGAATCTGAAATGGACCAATAAATCGTGGATTGAGTTTTCCTCTCTTTTCAAATCTTGTAACTCCCTTCCATGGAGCCACACGCAACAATACATGATCTCCAATGTCAAATTTCACGTCCTTTCGATGAAGATTCGCATAACTCTTTTGTCGATCCTGTGCCGTTTGTATACGTTGTCGAATCGTTTGGATCTTCTCTGTAGTCATTCGTACCAACTCTGGTCCCAACAACGTTGCTTCTCCCACCTCATCCAACATACTGGAGAGCGACACTTTCGTCCATACAATGCTTCAAATGGAGCCACACCTATACTTGCATGATAACTGTTGTTGTAGGAGAATTCCACCAATGGTAGGTACTTATCCCAACTTCCTTTGAAATCTAGGACACAAAGTCTTAATAGATCTTCAAGAGTTTGAATAGTCATCTCTAATTGTCCGTCCGTTTGAGGATGGTATGCCGAACCAAATCGTAAATCCGTGCCCATAGCTTTTTACAAGCTAACCCAAAATCTTGAAGTGAATCTTGGGTCACGATCCGAAACTATGCATACTGGCATGCTATGCAATCTCACAATCTCATTTACATATATATGAGCAAGACGTTCAAGGGAATAAGTCTTCCGTATCGGCAAGAAATGAGCAAACTTGGTTAATCTATCAATAATAACCCAAATGGCATTTATACCTTGAGAAACCGTGGGAAGACCCGTAACGAAATTCATGGTAATATGTTCCCACTTCCATTTTGGAATCTCAAGTGGTTGCAATGGACCCTTAGGCACTTGATGTTCCGCCTTTATACGTTGACAAGTTAAACACATCGAGATAAACTTTACAATCTCTCTCTTCATATTGTTCCACCAAAATGTATGTCGAAGATCACGATACATTTTGTTACTTTCAGGATGGATTACAAATGGTGTATTGTGTGCCTCCATCATGATCTTGTACTTCAAATTAGAATCATTAGGAACACAAAGTCTGGAGTGGATTCGAAGTATTCCTTCTTCATCGATTCTTGCTTCTGGAATAACATCTTCTTGCACTTTCTTCTTTATACGCACCAGCTCCAAGTCTGTGGCTTGAGCAACTTTAACTTTTTCGATTAAAGTTGGTTCTATACGTATACTTAACATCATTGCATGGGTCCTTGGAGTCTTGAATTCTATCTTCATCTTTTGTAAATCACACCAAATGGGCCTTTGTGTTGACAACATCGCTCTAGTTCCCGCGTATGATCTTCTACTCAATGCGTTGGCTACCACGTTCGCTTTTCTAGGATGGTATTGAATGGTATGGTCGTAGTCTTTCAACAGCTCGAGCCAACGTCGTTGCCGCATGTTGAGTTCTTTTTGAGTGAAGAAATATTTGAGGCTTTTATGGTCTGAATATATCTCCACTTTCTCCCCATATAGATAGTGCCTCCAGATCTTTAGCGTGAAAACGACTGCTGCCAACTCTAGATCATGAGTAGGATAATTCTTCTCATATTCTTTAAGTTGTCGTGAGGTATAGGCTATAACTTTCCCACGTTGCATGAGAATACATCCTAGCGTTTTGCCTGAAGCATTGCTGTAGATAACAAATCCATCCGAACCAGATGGTATGGTCAAAACAGGTGCTGAAATGAGTCTCCTCTTAAGCTCTTGGAAACTCTTCTCGCATTCCTTTCTCCATACGAATTTGCTATCTTTCCGAGTCAGCTGAGTTAATGGAGTAGCGATTCGAGAAAATCCTTCCACGAATCTCCAATAATAACCAGCTAAGCCCAGAAAGCTACGTACTTCGGTCACTGACTTCGGTTGTTCCCAACTTTGTATTGCTTCAATCTTCACCAGGTCAACAGATACTCCATGTTTTGACACCACGTGCCCTAGGAATGCTACTTTCTCAAGCCAGAACTCGTATTTCTTCAACTTAGCATATATCTTATTTTCACGCAGCCTTTGGAGTACCAGCTTTAAATGGTGCTCATGATCTTCACGACTTTTGGAATATATGAGGATGTCATCAATAAAAACAACAATGAACTGATCCAAATATTCCTTGATTACTCGGTTCATCATATCCATGAAAGCCGCAGAAGCATTAGTCAATCCAAAAGACATGACTAAGAATTCATAATGCCCGTATCGAGTTTTAAAGGCAGTCTTTGGAATATTCTCAGTTCTAATCTTTAGCTGATGATATCCAGAACGAAGATCGATTTTTGAAAAGAATTATGCTCCTTGTAACTGGTCAAACAGGTCATCTATACGAGGTAGCGGATACCTATTCTTGATAGTGATATGGTTTAATTCCCGGTAGTCGATACAAAGTCGCATACTACCGTCTTTCTTCTTTACGAATAAAACAGGAGCACCCCAAGGAGATGTACTAGGACGAATGAAACCGATGTCCAACAACTCCTGTAATTGGACCTTTAACTCCTGAAGTTCTATAGGAGCCATTCGATATGAGATTTTAGAAATGGGCTTTGTACCAGGTTCAAGATCAATAAAGAATTCAACTTCACATTCCGGGGGTAGACCGGGAAGTTCTTCAGGAAATACATCAGGAAAGTCAATAACAACAGGAATATTATTCAAATATGACGTGTCTTTATTCAAATCCATAACATGGGCTAAGAAAGCTTGACATCCGTTTTTTAATAAACGAATGACTTTATGGCTTGATATAACTGTGATTGATTTTAATGACTTAGTTGCTTGAATTCGCACAACAGGTTGGTTAGGAATATGAAAACTAACAACCTTACGAAAACAATCAATTTTGGCATGATGAGTAGTTAACCAATCAATCCTTAAAATCACATCAAAAACAAGTATCTTTAAAGAGATAAGGTCAACAGGTAATGTGATGGTGCCAACTTGGATCAAACAAGATTTATAAACAGTGGATGTGATGAAAGTTTCTCCTAACGGAGTCTCCACCGAAAAATCAAAGTCTAATTTCTCCGGAGTCAAGTTTAAACGTTGAGCACAAGTAGGAGAAATAAATGAATGGGTAGCACCGGTATCTAGTAAGGTATAAACTTCGCATGAATTTATGATTAGCTTACCCGTGATCACCTCGTTTGGGTTCCTCGCATGTTGACCAGTCACGACAAACGCTCTTCCAAGAACCGTTAACTTTGACTTTTCTGGGACAGTCTTTTGAGTCACCATCCCCACTGGACTTGGTTTCACTACAGTACAATCTCGAGCGATATGTCCTTCCTTTCCACAATTATAGCATACTTTGAACTGTTGTGGACAGTTTGGGCTGATATGTCCCTCTTTTCCACATTTATAGCATACGACTGGTGGTCGTTCTCCTCCCTTAAAACCAGTTGCTGCTGGTGTAAGACCCCAAATTTTATGAAATAAACGTATTCAATTTTTCTTATAATTACTATTCAGTAAATGGTTAAATTGATAAAAGTTAAAGTTAAGGGTGATATATGAATTTTTTTTTTCAAAATACGCAAGTGGCTATAAAATATTCATTGTTGTCAGGGAATATTCGTTTGGTCGTGAAATATTCTTTTTATCGGGAATATCCGTACGACGGTGCAGTCATTTGTGGGCCCCATAACAGAATAACTGTCGGATGAAGATAACGACAAAATTGAGTTTTTATAATTAACAGCGTAGTCGTTACCGTTAACACTGTTGGAATACCCGGTGGTTAAAATACAGTAATACGCGTTATTGCACAATAGCACACGGTATTGCACAGTATTTTTGAATTATTGATCCTTACGTAAGAAGGCACTACTCAATAATTGTTACAGTAATTACTGTTCAATATTTTATTTGATTAATTCAATAATTGCTGCGTTGATTTTTTATATTATTGTCGCTCAATAATTGTCACTGCACATCATCTCCATTATCAGATCAATAATTCATATTATTTGAAATAATATTATTAGATAGTATTATTGGCAATGTCTAAAAAGTTCTGTCTAAGGAGAGGTTTGGTCATCTAATTGCGCGCCAATAAGGAGAAATCCTTATTGAAAAACCCCATCTTTCCTGGGAACGGCCTAGTTGCCAGTACTGTGATTCTGTAATATTATTTGTGAATAATTAATTATTAATTTATATGATGAGAAAAATATTAATTTTATGTGGATATAGATGGAGAAAATTTTTTAAGTGACAATTGTTGAAAAATGATATTTTATCTTTTCTGATAAAATAATTTATTATTATATTTAATAATATAATAATGGTGATAGTTTTATAATGAATGTGGGATATATGAGTATATGAGAAAGAGTATTTTTGTTGTATTAAATGATTAACACATATTTTGTGTGTCGGTGGACCCCATTTCTTGACTGAAATTTGATTATAGCTTGTAAAATCGACCGTTTATGCATTTCGGTTAATTTCTGTTTGGAATTTAGAAAAACTTTCTTTTGCAAAGTTGTAGAGAATTGAATTTCCTATAAAAAGTCGCAAGATTCGAATTTTCTAATAAAAGGGCTATTTTCTATGAATTATTGAAGTTTCAAAAAATAAAATAATTTTTATTAAATTATAGGGTGGGACCCACTTTGGTTGGTGTTAATAACATGTGGGCTGTTATATTTTTTCAGAATTGGCATGCTTGGATGGTTGGTGTGTAGAAAAGAAAAATAATATTTTATTATTTTAGTCTCCTTTGGCGTTCTAGCATTTTCCTATAAATAGGTGCTTATGTTAGAATTAAAAATCACACCAGAAATAAGTTTTCTTTCTCTCTATATTATCAAGCATATTTTTATGAGTATTTAGATATCTTGAGTGTTGCTCAGCGTTATATCCGATATTCAAGTCAGAAGTACTGCTCTTTTGAGGTAAGAGATTTTAAGGGTTATTATGTTTTTTAATTCGTATTTCTTTCGACCTTCAGAAAATTCTGAAAAAATTTAAACTGATATTTTGATGAGTTTTATTGATTGTGTCCAAAAATAGTTTTTTTTGGATGTATAGATTAAGAGTTATGATTTTTATGAGAAAAGACTATTTTAAAAGTAACCGCTTATAACTCATTGTGGTTAACTCCAAAATTGATGAAATTTTTATTAGAAGTATATCTATATAATATCATTGTACTCTATGAATTTCGGAATTTTTGGATAAAATTATAATTTATGATAAATGTCTAAATATTCGGCTGTTTTGGCCATATGAAAAATAGTAAACGAGTTTTAAAATTCTGAGAAAAATATATGTTTAATATGGGACTATATTCTGCTAAATCCCAGAAAAGAAATATTTTTGGAACTGATTTGGTATTTTTTATGAAAATAGACTAGTTATGAGTAAATGAATTAAATATGTTATGTGAAGTAAAAAAATTAAAAAATAGGATTTTATGGCTTGAGAATCCTATATGAGGTATATGCAGATTTTTGATGAGGGATTTAGTTATTGGTAATGAAATCTTATGAGTTTGACATTTTAGGATGATTAAATGTATTATTTAGTAAAGTGTAAACAATTAAAATAAATTGTTTATAAGCTTAAGAAATATTATTATTTCAATATCATTATACCGAAATATTGGTATGGATTTTATTGTGGAATTTCTACCTTTTTCATGTCGAGTTACTATTCATAAATTACTATTCGCGAGTTACTATTCATTAGTTACTATTCACGAGTTACTATTTACGATAAAATTAGTTTCTTTTTCTGACCAAATTATAGTTGATTTATGAATATTACTCTTGAGATTAAATCTATATGTTGATTATATTGATTTTATTATCATATATAATATTTTTATAACCCTAATGATGATATTTCTCTTTGACTTGAGTGTAAAGATGGGTAAATTTTTGGTATGATCATGACTATGGGTTCCCTTTGGCCAGTAGTGCAAAGTTGAATTGTTAACTGATATGATCATGACCATTAAATTTATAATTGAATATCTTTAGCTTAAGTGCAAAGGTGAATTGATCAACATGGTTATAATTATTGTTTATCTAAATTCTGAAATGATTATATATTTCTTTGAGATATTAATATATTTGGCCTATAGTGCAAATATGAACTGTTGATGAATATATTTGGCCTGTAGTGCAAATATGAACTGTTGTTGAATATCTTTGGCCTGTATTGCAAAGATGAACTGATGATGAATATCTTTGGCTCATAGTGCAAAGATGACCTGTGGTTGAATATCTTTGGCCAGTAGTGCAAAGATGAATTGTTGATGAATATCTTTGGCCCGTAGTGCAAATATGACACGTTGTTGAATATCTTTGGCCAGTAGTGCAAAGATGAACAGGTGTTGAGATGAACATGACCAACTGGTGATACAAATAAATATATTTGGCCGTAGTGCAAAGATGAAGTTATTAGTATGATTGTGAATAGGAAATGTGATTTGGTATAACCATGAACTTTGATGTTTCAGGTAAAGATAGGTGATAAAAATTATCTTCTTCCTGGATGAGAAGAGGAATTTAGAACTACATTTATGATTGTGACGCCCCCAAAATTAGGTATACATCACCCATCTTGGATCGTCAGATACATAGTATAGAATACAAATACAACTTACTAATACAACTGTCGTGTACAATACGACAAAACATAAACTGTGAGTTTGAATACAAATATTATCTTCTAAAGAGTATTCATACTCAAAAGGAGTCCTCATTACATTTATTAACACACTATTACATAGAATAGTGAGGACTACTAACTAATACTATCATTCGAACCATCACTCCGTTCCCCGACTTGCCCCAGCTACGTTCTCATTTCCTGAAGAGAACAGTGAAAGAAAGGGTGAGCTCAACTAGCCCAGTAAGAAATATTATGACTAAGATAATGCAGAATAAATTATCATTAACCTTCAACAATGTTAAACTGATAAAATATAATAGACATCAAGTTTAACTGCAGCGGAACAAGCAATCCATTAAAAGAGTCAAGTAGAAAATAAACTCTACTATCTTTTATGATTTAAAAGGTTTTTCAACACTGTGATCGCTGGGACTCAGCTTAATAAAATAATTCACATCATCGAATCACCCCTGCACTACGGCCAAGGATATTCGTGTATTCATTAATGGTCATGATCATGCCAACAACTGTCCATCAACGCACTACGGGCCAATGAGGACTTTTACCACATCATTTGTAACATTACGGTCATGATTATACCGAATAATCCCTGGTCATAATCATACCAAGTTCATCTATGTACTACAGGCAACAGATGACTTTTAACATAATATAAACATGAGGATGATGACAATGATATAAGAATTCAATAAAACAAGTTCAAGAATTAATTTATCCAAGAATTAATAACGTTCAAATTGTCAACATGATACTACTTTGTGGAGTAAAATTCAGGAATGCTTAGAAGAATATTTTCATGAAAAGATACTGGATGAAACGCAATTATCAAGGATATTCCACAAATTTCTTGGAGTATAGAAGTCAAAACTTAACCAACTGAGTACAATAAAGAATGGAATAACAAAAGAAATCACCATGCATGCGATAGACCGCACAAACAGGTTATTCTAACATAATAATAAATAATGGAACCAGGTCCGGCGTAAACGCACAGACAGGATATTCCGACAGAATAATAAATAATGGAACCAGGTCCAGCGTAAACGCACAGACAGGATATTCCGACAGAATAATAAATAATGGAACCAGGTCCGGTGTAAAACATACAGACAGGATGTTCCAACAGAATAATAACAAGACGGAACCAGGTCCGGTGTAAAACACATAGACAGGATGTTCCAACAGAATAATAACAAAAACGGAACCAGGTCCGGTGTAAAACACACAGACAGGATGTTCCAACAGAATAATAGAAGAATGTCACCAAGTATAGGGTAGACCGCGTATACAGGTTATTCCAACAGAATAATAAGAAATGGAATAACAACAGTTCTCTTCATGAATAAGAAAGAATAACACCCCTTACCGTTTTAAAGAAGAGCTGAAATAAGGAAGTAGTTAAGTAGCAGAATACTCTTCTTCTCTCTCTCTATAGTTTCTCTCTATAGTTTCTCTCTCTAGAGTTCAGTGAATTCGTAAGAAATAATGAAGGAATGAGCTGCTATTTATAGAAAAATAGAATGCATAGTAACTAATCCATGAACGGTCCAGATTGATTACTTTAATCTGACGGTCCATATTTAAAGAAAAATCTTTTAAATAAAATATAATATATTCTATTTATAGAATAACTTTAATAAAGTATTCTGTTTTATATAAAAAGATGTTTCTGTTTTATTACGTTAATAATACGAATAAAACAAAACGTCATTATCGCTAAATAATTCATATTATTAACTGACAATAATTGAATCAAACTGAGTGACTTCTCACATAAGCATTAATAATCAATACCGTGTGCTACTATGCAACCACACGTATTACTGTATTTTTACTACCGAGTAGTTCAACAGTAACAATGGTAAAACTTCCGCCGTTATTTTTAATAAAATATTTTTGTCGTTTTCTCAATCCGACAATAATTCCGTTGTGGGGTCCACTAATGATTGTGTCGTTGTACGAATATTCCCTGTTAAAACGAATATTCCCCGACCAATCGAATATTATATGACAACTTGCATACTTTGTAAAATTTATAAATATTACCCATAACTATTATATCAAATCCACACCATAATATATAAAAAAAATTATTTCGAGAAAAATTAAATATTTATTCATAAAATATGGGGTTTCACAATCTCCCTTCCTTATAGAATTTCGCCCTCGAAATTTACGTACGTACTTGGTATGCCGAACATGTGAGGATACCTTGACTTCACTTCAAATTCTAACTCTTGAGGTATAACCTTTAAGCATCGAATATGATCCTTCTTATCCAAGATGTTAACACGTATCTCCTCATACGTTAAATCTTTTGTTATCTCGTCCGGTTCTAAATTAATAATGTGGTTTGGGTCGTCCACATATTTACGTAACATCGATACGTAAAAAAAATGTTCTGAACACGCAACATACTTGGCGGTAAAACGAGTCTATAGGCCACAGTTCCTACTTCATCGAGGATTTCAAATGGGCCAATTAAATCGAGAGTTGAGATTTCCTCTCTTCGTCGATTCTTGCTTCTAGAATAACGCCCTCTTGAACCTTCTTCTTCACATTTATCAGCTCTGAGTATGTAGCTTGAGCGGCTTTAACTTTATCGATTAAAATCGATTCTAATCATATATTCGTTATCTTCACGTGGGTTCGTATATTCGCACTTGTAACCGCATACGATCTTCTACTCGACGCATCAGCTACCACGTTCGCTTTTCCACGATGGTATGGTTTGATCATAATCTTTAACAGCTCGAGCCAACGTCTTTGGCGCATGTTACGTTCGCTTTAGTTGAATAAATATTTGAGGGTTTAAGAAATGGGTTTTGTACTGGGGTCAATACAAAATTCGATTTCACGCTCTAGGGGTAAGCTAAGAAGTCTTCAAGAATACGTCAGGAAATTTATTAACAATAGAAATATCATTCAAAGCTGTGACTCTCGTCCAAGACTTGGATAACACATCACATTGATATCTATTAACTTGTCACCGTTATTCACAACGTCCCCTACCGAAAGTCTGGCTTCGGTACATTCCACACAAGAAAGTCAACAACGAAAGGATCGGGGCTCTTTATTTATGGCTTGATATGACAATGATTGACTTTAGTGGTTTGGTTACTTTGAATCCGCATAACAGGGTGGTTAGGAGTATGAAAGCTAACAACCTTACGAGAAGCATGATAAGTAGTGAACCAATCGTTTCAAAAAAATCACATCAAAGGCAAGTATTTTCAAAGAGATAAGATCGACAGGTAACGTGAAAGTGTTGATTTGAACAAGATTTATAAATAGTGGAGGTAATGAAGATTTCTCCCAACTGACTTTAAACAGACATATCAAAGTCTAAGTTCTCCGGAGTTAACTTCAAACATTGAATACAACTAGGTGAAATAAAAGAGTGAGTAGAACTGGTATCTAACACGGTATAGACTTCGCAAGAGTTTATGACTAACATACCCGTGATAATTTTATTCAGGTTCCTCGTCACGAAAAAAAAACGCTTTCTCTTAAACTACTGGCTTTGGCTTTTCTGGGACGGTCTTTGGTGCCTCCATCCTATCTGAACTTGTCTTCGGTGAATGCCAAAATCGGGCTAAGTGACCTTCTCTTCCACAATTATAGCATGCTTTAGATGGCATCGCGCAGTTTGGACTGATGTGTCCCTCCCCTCCGCATTTGAAGCATATGATAGGTGGTCGTTCTCCTTCCTTAACAACGGGTGCTGGTGTTGACGTCTTTCCATCATTGTTGAATTTCCTCTTCTTGAAATGTCCATTCTTATTGTTTTGACCATGATTACCATTGAAGTGGTTACCATTTCTGGCATGTTGATTCCCTTCATGCTTATTGTCACCGCTTTGATGACTGTTATCACCAGTATTATCATTTTTCTGGCTGCTCTCTTTTGGTTGCGTTGACTCGTTATCGCGCTCTACTAATTGAGCCCTATTTACAACATCTGAATACAGACACAGTTTATGAGAAATAAGATATTGACGTATCTCCGATTTCAAACCTCTTAAAAATATCCGCGTCATTCTCTCTTCATTATCTACCAAGTGGAACGCAAATCGGGATAACTCGGTAAACTTGGCTTCGTACTGCGACACGGTCATGTTGTTTTGCTCCAACTTGATAAATTCCACCTCCTTCATGTGATGAATACTTTCGGGAAAGTACTTGTCATTGAACAGTTCTTGGAACTTCTCCCAAGACATCTTGAGTGCGTCAGGCTGGGTACATTTTACAGATTCCCACCAGTAATCTGCCTCTTCACGCAACATAAAGGTGGCAAAGGGAACCTTTTGCTCCTTCGAGCATTCCAAGACATCAAATATCTTGGTGATCTGCTTTAACCACGTCTCCGCCTTAAGTGGTTCTGGCTTTCCCAAAAACTCCGGTGGTCCTAGCTCCTTGAATTGCTTAGCGGTGACCAACCGTGGGTTGTCATTGTTTCCTCCTTCATTTTGGATAGGAGCCGCTCTCGCCCGTTGTTGCATGAATTGCTCCTTGAACTGCTTAGCGGTGACCGTCCGAGAGTTATTTTGTTGTTGCATGAATTGCATAAAGCCTCTGACCATCCCATCATTCACCATTTCATCGGTGTTATTATTTTCATGAGGATTATTGTCCTCTGGTTGCACATTATCCTGAGCATTGATCGTTGGTGATTCAATGGTCTCATGTGCTTCATTGATTATCTCAACATTTTCGGATGCCATTTGCAAATACTGCAACAAAATAAGGGTTAATTAACATATAACATATTATCCATATACTTTGACCGACCAATTAAATACCAAATAAACTTAGGTATGTCATACTAGCGAAGGAATTCCCCGTCTCCCCCCTCCTAGTTCTATTCTTACATCTTAGCCAGGGATCATATCCCTAAGCTCTGATACCAACTGTGACGCCCCCAAAATTAGGTATACATCACCCATCTTGGGTCGTCAGATACATAGTATAGAATACAAATACAACTTACTAATACAACTGTCGTGTACAATACGACAAAACATAAACTGTGAGTTTGAATACAAATATTATCTTCTAGAGATCAAAAAGAGTCCTCATTACATTTATTAACACACTATTACATAGAATAGTGAGGACTACTAACTAATACTATCATTCGAACCATCACTCCGTTCCCCGACTTGTCCCAGCTACGTTCTCATTTCCTGAAGAGAACAGTGAAAGAAAGGGTGAGCTCAACTAGCCCAGTAAGAAATATTATGACTAAGATAATGCAGAATAAATTATCATTAGCCTTCAACAATGTTAAACTGATAAAATATAATAGACATCAAGTTTAACTGCAGCGGAACAAGTAATCCATTAAAAGAGTCAAGTAGAAAATAAACTCTACTATCTTTTATGATTTAAAAGGTTTTTCAACACTGTGATCGCTGGGACTCAGCTTAATAAAATAATCCACATCATCGAATCACCCCTGCACTACGGCCAAGGATATTCGTGTATTCATTAATGGTCATGATCATGCCAATAACTGTCCATCAACGCACTACGGGCCAATGAGGACTTTTACCACATCATTTGTAACATTACGGTCATGATTATACCGAATAATCCCTGGTCATAATCATACCAAGTCCATCTATGCACTACAGGCAACAGATGACTTTTAACATTTTATAAACATGAAGATGATGACAATGATATAAGAATTCAATAAAACAAGTTCAAGAATTAATTTATCCAAGAATTAATAACGTCCAAATTGTCAACATGATACTGCTTTGTGGAGTAAAATTCAGGAATACTTAGAAGAATATTTTCATGAAAAGATACTGGATGAAACGCAATTATCAAGGATATTCCACAAATTTCATGGAGTATAGAAGTCAAAACTTAACCAACTGAGTACAATAAAGAATGGAATAACAAAAGAAATCACCATGCATGCGATAGACCGCACAAACAGGTTATTCTAACATAATAATAAATAATGGAACCAGGTCCGGCGTAAACGCACAGACAGGATATTCCGACAGAATAATAAATAATGGAACCAGGTCCAGCGTAAACGCACAGACAGGATATTCTGACAGAATAATAAATAATGGAACCAGGTCCGGTGTAAAACACACAGACAGGATGTTCCAACAGAATAATAACAAGACGGAACCAGGTCCGGTGTAAAATACACAGACAGGATGTTCCAACAGAATAATAACAAAAACGGAACCAGGTCCGGTGTAAAACACACAGACAGGATGTTCCAACAGAATAATAGAAGAATGTCACCAAGTATAGGGTAGACCGCGTATACAGGTTATTCCAACAGAATAATAAGAAATGGAATAACAACAGTTCTCTTCATGAATAAGAAAGAATAACACCCCTTACCGTTTTAAAGAAGAGCTGAAATAAGGAAGTAGTTAAGTAGCAGAATACTCTTCTTCTCTCTCTCTCTATAGTTTCTCTCTATAGTTTCTCTCTCTAGAGTTCAGTGAATTCGTAAGAAATAATGAAGGAATGAGCTGCTATTTATAAAAAAATAGAATGCATAGTAACTAATCCATGAACGGTCCAGATTGATTACTTTAATCTGACGGTCCATATTTAAAGAAAAATCTTTTAAATAAAATATAATATATTCTATTTATAGAATAACTTTAATAAAGTATTCTGTTTTATATAAAAAGATGTTTCTGTTTTATTACGTTAATAATACGAATAAAACAAAACGTCATTATCGCTAAATAATTCATATTATTAACTGACAATAATTGAATCAAATTGAGTGACTTCTCACATAAGCATTAATAATCAATACCGTGTGCTACTATGCAACCACACGTATTACTGTATTTTTACTACCGAGTAGTTCAACAGTAACAATGGTAAAACTTCCGCCGTTATTTTTAATAAAATATTTTTGTCGTTTTTTCAATCAGACAATAATTCCGTTGTGGGGTCCACCAATGATTGTGTCGTTGTACGAATATTCCCTGTTAAAACGAATATTCCCCGACCAATCGAATATTATATGACAACTTGCATACTTTGCAAAATTTATAAATACTACCCATAACTATTATATCAAATCCACACCATAATATATAAAAAAAATTATTTCGAGAAAAATTAAATATTTATTCATAAAATCTGGGGTTTCACAATGATTATGAGTTATTCATATGATTGTGGACCAGAATTGTTGATTGATGTTACAGGGATAAACCATTATTGGTGGATTTTTAACATGGAGAAGATAATAGACTTTGTAGTCTATTTGACTCTTCTAATGGATTGCTCGTTCCGCTGCAACTATGGTTGAAATTTTTATCATCTACCATATGTTCTAAATCTCTGATTTAATTCTGTTGAAGGCTATTGATAACTTATTTATCTTTAGTCATGATATTCTTTATTGGGCTAGTTGTGCTCACCCTTCTGTTTCATAATTCCTTTCAGGTAATAAGAGTGTAGCTGGGTCGAGCGGGGGTAATAGGGGAATAGAACGGTGGTCATCATTTAGTAGTTATATTTGGTGAATCATCTAGGGTGAAGCGAACCCAACGTTGGAAGGGTGTTTTTCCACTATCATACAAGATGTCTAATGACATACAACCTCGTGTCATCATAAGACAGGATTGTGCTCATCCAGTTGCTGAGTATATTTACGAGCACTACCTATATAATCTTTGTGTTTGTTTGGAGTATAATTCTCAATTAGAGACAGTAGAGATAATGATAAGTCAAGAGAAGACTCACCATTGGGAATAATATGATAGTAATCTTCTCGTTTTTCTTTGGGGTATATTGGGTCAACCAAGGATAATTCTGTGGCCATATGATATCTATCACAACCTAGAAGCATGGCCTCCCATGTACAAAGGTTTTCTTGAGCACTTCCCAAAGATTCTAATTTGTAAAACAGTTTTTGACTATACCTTTATGTAAGGTGTCATTGTGAGGTGTTGTCCATGGTTGGGACATGAGTCACATTTGGTATATATTTGTATTCAAACTCACAGTATATGTGTTGTTGTATTTTGCACGACAATTGTTGTAATAAAGTTGTTATTTTCTGTACCATGTATTTGGCGACTCAGAATAGGTTGGATGGAATGGACCTATTTTGGAGTTGTCACAGCTGGTGCTGATGTCTTCATAGTGTCATTGTTGAATCTCCTCTTTTTAAAATCTCCTCCCGACTCGCTTCTTCTATTCTCATGGCCATGATTACCACCAGAGTGGTTGCCGCTCTTGTCCGTATTTTTCTTTCTCCGCTGGTTATCGTTGTTCTGATGACTACTGTCACCGGTATGATCCTGATTGTGGTCCCTCGATTGAACGTACTCGTTATCTCGCTCTAATAATTGAGTCCTGTTGACAACATCTGAATAGAAAGAAAATTTATGTGAAATGAGATATTGACGTATGTCGGGTTTCAAACCTCTCAGAAACATCCGTGTCATACGTTCCTCATTCTCCACCAAATGAGGTGCAAACCTGAATAACTCTGCAAACTTCGCCTCGTACTGGGACACCGTCATGTTATTCTGCTCCAGTCTAATAAACTCTACCTCCTTCATATGACGAATACTTTCAGAAAAGTACTTGTCATTGAACAGTTTCTGAAACGTTTCCCAAGACATGCTAAGTGCGGCTGGATGGGTACGCTTTACAGATTCTCACCAGTAATCTGCCTCATTACGGAACATAAAGGTGGCGAATGGAACCTTCTGTTCCTCCGTGCATCCCAAGACATCGAATATCTTGGTAATTTGTTTGACCCACGTCTTCGCCTTAATCGGATCCGGCTTTCCCCAGAATTTTGGTGGTCCCAACTCTTTGAACTGCTAGGCTGTGACCAGCTGTGCGTTGCCATTGTTCCTACCTGTATTTTGAACAGGAGTCTCCCTCGTTTGGTTTTGCATAAACCGCAAAAAACTTCTAAACATCTCATCGTTCATCGTCTGCTCAGTATTGTTTACAAGAGGAACATTGCCAACCTGTTGCACGTTCTCCTCGTTGGTGAGCAAAGGTGTCTCCACGGTTTCATTTATTCCACTGTTAACATTCTCAGTCGACATTCTCAAATACTGCCATATAACAAGGGTTAATTTAACAAATTAACATATCACATAATATCTCCATATTATGACCGACCAACAAATAAGCATAGGTAGGACACACTAGTGAATGATTTACTCGTCTCTCCCCTCCTAGTTCTATTCTCCGATCTCCGCCAGAGATCATATTTCTAAGCTCTGATACCAACTGTGACTCCCCCAGAATAGGTATACAACACCCATTATGAGTCGTCAAAATATATGGTACAGAAACAACTACAACTTTATTAATATAACATAAAAATTGTGAGTTTAATTACAAATATTGTCATCTAGACAATATCCACACTCAAATAAGTCCTCATTACAATTATTAATACACTATTTCACAAAATAGTGAGGACTACTAGAACAACTTCTAGAACCATCATTCCACACCCCGACTAGTACTCGCTACATTCTCGCCTCCTGAGAAGAAAAATAGAACAAAAAGGAAAAGGGTGAGCTCAACTAGCCCAGTAAAGAACATTATGACTAAGATAATATATAATAAATTATCGTTAGTCCTCAACAGGGAAAAATTTAATAGAATACAATAGGCAACAAATTTTAAATCAATATTCGCAACGAAAATAATAATTCATTAGAAGAGTTAAGTAGAAAATGAAATCTACTATCTTCAATGATTTTAAAAGTCCATCATCAATATTTTATCCCTGTAACATCAATCAATATACATCTTGATTCAAATATTCATCTTTGCACTACAGGCCAAAGATATTCATCAGTTGTTCATGTTCATCTCAACACCTGTTCATCTTTGCATTACGGCCAAAGATATTCATTATAAAATCATTAATCTTTGCACTACAGGCCAAAGATATTCAGTTATATCATCATTTAGGACTGAGGATGATGAAAAATATATTTTAAAGAAAACGAATCCAGTGAAACAAAAGAATAAATATTAAGGATTCGTATTTCAGCTATTCCATGTCCAAAAATAACTCATAAATAATCATAGTGGAGTAAAATTCAAGAATGATAAAAATATGGATACAATCAAAGCTAGTATCCATAATAGATATTTTGGACAAAAAGAAAAAAATTTCATTTTTCGGTGAATAGTAATCCCGATACAAAAAGTTTAAAATTTGATAAAAAGTTCAAACCAGTATTTCGGCATAATGATATTGAAGAAAATAATATCATTTAAGAAGAAAATAACATCCCTTACCTTGTAAAGACATTACTTCTAGTTGAAACACCGGATATAAGCTATGACTTGAACTTGCACCGTATAGCAACACTCAAAAGTATTAAAATACTCACAAGAATACGCTCAATATATCGAGAGAGAAAGAGAGAAAATTTCAGTTTCTGGTGTGATTTTCAATTCTAACCTAAGCACCTTATTTATAGGAAATTGCTTAGAACACCAAAGTAAAAAATTTAATAAAATATAAATATATATATTAATTTCCTATGCCCACTTTTTTAGTCAAAGATCAGCCATTCAAGTAGCTTACGTCACAAAAAACGTTTTTGTGAATTAAAATATTTTAAACTTAAAAAAATTAATTATTCTGGAACTTCGGAACTTCAATAATTCATAATAAATAGCCCTTTTATCAGAAAAATTCAAACCACATGTATTTTCCATAGGAAATTCCATTATCTACAACTTTACAGAAGAAAATTTTTCCAAATTCCAAATAAAAATTGACTGAAATTCACAAACGGGAGATTCTACAGGCTATAATCAAATTTCAGTCAAGAAATGGGCACACAGACATGTTTAACATGTTTTAAACAACTTTTGCAACAAAAATACTCTTCCTCCTCATATACTCATATATCCCACATTCATTGTAAAAATATCATCATTATTATATTATAATAATATAATAAAATATTATTTTATCAAAAAAGATAAAATATCGATTTTCAACAATGGTCACTTTAAAAATTTTCTCCATCTATATCCACATAAAATGAATATTTTTCTCATCATATAAATCAATAATTAATTATTCACAAATAATATTACAGAATCACAATACTGACAACAAGGCAGTTCCCAAGAAAGAGGGGGCTTTCCAATAAGGATTTTTCCTTACTGGCGCGTAATTAGGTGACCAAACCTCTCCTTAGACAGAACTTTCTAGATATTGCCAATAATGTTATCTAATAATATTATTCAGATAATATGAATTATTGCTCCGATAATGGAAAATACTGTATAGTGACAATTATTGAAACAACAGTAATATAAAATGTCAACGTAGCAATTATTGAATCAATAAAATAAAATATTAAACAGTAATTACTTTAACAATTATTGAGTAGTTGTGACGCCCCCAAAATTAGGTATACATCACCCATCTTGGGTCGTCAGATACATAGTACAGAATACAAATACAACTGATTAATACATCTGTCGTGTACAATACGACAAAACATAAACTGTGAGTTTGAATACAAATATTATCTTCTAGAGAGTATTCATACTCAAAAGGAGTCCTCATTACATTTATTAACACACCATTACATAGAATAGTGAGGACTACTAACTAATACTATCATTCGGACCATCACTCCGTACCCCGACTTGTCCCAGCTACGTTCTCATTTCCTTAAAAGAACTGGATATTGGAAAAGTGATGTAGCAGAATACTTTTATTCTCTCTCTCTCTTATTCTCTCTATACTTTCTCTCTCTATAGCTTGAATGAATTCGTGAAAAATAATGAAGCCCTAGGCCTCTATTTATAGAAAAACTGAGGGTGGCTCTTGGTCTTAACGAAGGGTCAAATGACTCTTGGTCTTAACGAAGGGTCAAATGACTCTTGGTAATATTGAAGGGACAACTACTATTGACGAAAGTAATTACTATTGACCAAGGTAAATACTATTGACGAAGGTAATTACTATTGACCAAGGTAAATACTATTGACCAAGGTAAATACTATTGACGAAGGTAATTACTATTGACCAAGGTAAATACTATTGACGACGGTAATTACTATTGACGACGGTAATTACTATTGACGACGGTAATTACTATTGACGAAGAGACTCTTAGATGATGACATATGGCCCCCCATAAAATAACCAAACTTACCACAACGTCTCAATTATTGATTTAATAATATAACATATTATACCGATGATACTATGACAATAATTTAAGAGATATGATGCAGCAATTACTGTAGCAATAATTGAGTATAGCTGAGTGACTTCTCACGTAAGCATCAATAATCAATACCGTGTGCTACTATGCAACCACGCGTATTACTGTACTTTTACTACCAAGTAGTTCAACAGTTTTAACGATTTTAACGGTAACACCTCAGCTGTTATTTTTATAGAAAGATAATTCTGTCGTTTTCTCAATCCGACAATAATTCCGTTGTGGGGTCCACCAATGATTGTGCCGTCGTACGAATATTCCCCGACAAAAAGAATATTCTCCGACCAAACGAATATTTTATAACAACTTGCTTACTTTGCAAAATTTATAAATATTACCCACAACTATAACATTATATCAAATTAAATCCATAATATTCAAAAATGATATTTATAGAAAATTCATCTTTATTTATAAAAGTTGGGGTCTTACAACCTCCCCTTCTTATGAAATTTCGCCCTCGAAATTAGGGTACGTACCTGGTATATCGAAGAGGTAAGGATACCTTGATTTCATTTCTGATTCTAACTCCCAAGTCATTTCCTCAACATCGTGGTTTCTCCACAAAACTTTGACTTGAGGTATAACCTTGGAGCGTAGAATATGTTCCTTCTTATCCAAGATTTGAACAGGAACTTCTTCATACGTCAAATCCTCCGCTATTTCGTCCGGTTCTAACTCAATAATGTGGTTCGGGTCTTCCACATATTTGCGTAACATGGATATATGGAAAACGTTATGAACACGAGATATACTTGGCGGTAAAGCGAGTCTATAAGCCACAGTTCCTACTCGATCGAGGATTAAAAATGGACCGATGAATCGAGGATTTAGTTTTCCTCTCTTTCCAAATCTTGTAACTCCTTTCCATGGAGCAACACGTAAGAACACATGATCCCCTACATCAAATTCCACGTCCTTTCGATGAAGATCAGCATAACTCTTTTGTCGATCTTGTGAGGTTTTTATACGTTGTCGGATCGTTTGAATCTTTTCTGTAGTCATACGTACCAACTCCGGTCCCAACAACGTTGCTTCGCCCACCTCATCCCAGCATACTGGAGAACGACATTTTCTTCCATACAATGCTTCGAATGGAGCCATGCCAATACTTGCTTGATAACTGTTGTTGTAGGAAAACTCCACCAATGGTAAGAACTTATCCCAACTTCCCTTGAAGTCAAAGACACAGAGTCTTAATAGATCTTCAAGAGTTTGAATAGTCCTCTCTGATTGTCCGTCCGTCTGAGGATGATATGCTGAACTAAATCGTAACTCCGTGCCCATAGCTTTTTGTAAACTAACCCAAAATCGTGAAGTGAATCTTGGGTCTCGATCAGAAATTATGGATACTGGCATACCATGCAGTCTTACAATCTCGTTTATGTACATACGAGCAAGACGTTCAAGTGTATAAGTTTCTCGTATTGGTAAGAAATGAGCAGACTTGGTCAATCTATCAACAATGACCCAAATCGCATCAATACCTTGAGAAACCCTGGGAAGACCGGTAACGAAATCCATGGTAATGTGCTCCCACTTCCATTCTGGAATTTCAAGTGGTTGCAATGGACCTTTTGGTACTTGATGCTCCGCTTTGACTCGTTGACAAGTTAGACACCTTGAGATAAACAACGCTATCTCTCTCTTCATATTGCTCCACCAAAATGTATGACGAAGATCATGATACATTTTGGTACTTCCAGGATGGATTGCAAACGGTGTGTTGTGCGCCTCCATCATGATTTCATACTTTAAATCAGGATTGTTGAACACAAAGTCTGGAGTTGACTCGAAGTATTCCTTCTTCATCGATTCTTGCTTCCGATATAGCACCTTCTTGCACTTTCTTCTTCATACGCATCAGCTCCAGGTCTGTAGCTTGAGCAGCTTTAACTTTATCGACTAAAGTCGGTTCTACTCGTATATTCGCCATCATCACATGGGTCCCTGGAGTCTTTAACTCTATCTCCATCCTTTGCAAGTCACACAAAATGGGCCTTTGCGTTGTTAATATTGCACTTGTACCCGCATATGATCTTCTACTCAATGCGTCAGCTACCACGTTCGCTTTTCCAGGATGGTATTGAATGGTATGATCATAATCTTTTAACAGTTCAAGCCAACGTCGTTGTCGCATGTTGAGTTCCTTTTGAGTGAAGAAATATTTGAGGCTTTTATGATCCGTAAAGATCTCCACTTTCTCCCCATACAAGTAATGCCTCCAAATTTTAAGTGCAAAGACAACAGCTGCCAACTCTAGATCATGAGTAGGATAATTCCTCTCATATTCCTTGAGTTGTCTTGATGCATAGGCTATGACTTTTCCATGTTGCATGAGAACGCATCCCAACCCTTTGCTCGAAGCATCACTGTAGATGACAAATCCCTCCGAGCCAGATGGTATTGTTAGAACAGGTGCTGAAATGAGTCTCCTCTTGAGTTCTTGAAAACTCTGCTCACATTCTTCGCTCCAACCAAACTTTGTATCTTTCCGAGTCAGCTGAGTTAATGGAGTAGCGATTCGAGAAAATCCTTCCACGAATCTCCGATAATAACCAGCTAAACCAAGAAAGCTACGTACCTCGGTCACTGATTTAGGCTGCTCCCAGCTTTGAATAGCTTCAATCTTTGCCGGGTCAACCGATATTCCGCGACTTGATACTACGTGCCCAAGGAATGCTACCTCCTCCAGCCAGAACTCGCATTTCTTCAACTTGGCATAAAGCTTGTATTCACGAAGCTTTTGGAGTACCAGCCTCAAGTGTTGCTCATGATCTTCACGGCTTTTGGAATAAATAAGGATGTCATCAATAAAGACGACCACAAAATGATCCAAATATTCCTTGAATACCCGGTTCATCATATCCATGAAGGCAGCAGGAGCATTAGTCAATCCAAAGGACATGACTAGGAATTCATAATGCCCGTACCGAGTTCTAAAAGCCGTCTTTGGAATATCCTCAGTTCTAACCTTCAGCTGATGATATCCAGAACGAAGATCGATCTTTGAAAAGAATTGTGCTCCTTGCAACTGGTCAAACAGGTCATCAATACGTGGCAATGGGTACCTGTTTTTGATGGTGACATGATTCAACTCCCGATAATCAATACAAAGTCGCATACTTCCATCTTTCTTCTTCACGAATAGAACAGGAGCTCCCCAAGGAGAAGTACTAAGACGAATAAAGCCAATGTCTAACAATTCCTGCAGTTGGATCTTTAACTCCTGAAGTTCAATAGGAGCCATTCGATATGGGGCTTTGGAAATGGGTTTTGTACCGGGTTCAAGATCGATACAAAATTCAATTTCACGCTCTGGGGGTAGGCCAGGAAGTTCTTCAGGGAATACGTCAGGGAATTTATTAACAATAGAAATATCATTCAAAACTGACGTATTTTTGTTTAGATCTGTGACATGAGCTAAGAAAGCTTGACATCCGTTTTTCAATAAACGAATAGCTTTATGACTTGAGATGACAGCGATTGATTTTAATGGTTTGGTTGCTTGAATTCGCATAATTGGTCGATTAGGAATATGAAAGCTAACAACCTTACGAAAACAATCAATTTTTGTATAATGAGTAGTTAACCAATCAATCCCTAGAATCACGTCAAATGCAAGTATTTTTAATGAAATCAGATCGATAGGTAATGTGTGGGTACCAACTTGAACCAAACAAGACTTATAAACAGTGGAAGTAATGAAGGTTTCTCCCAACGGAGTTTCTACAGATAAGTCAAAGTCTAATTTCTCCGGAATCAAATTTAATCGATGAGCGCAAGTAGGAGAAATAAAAGAATGGGTTGAACCGGTATCAAATAAAGTATAAACTTCTTTAGAGTTTATGATAAGCTTACCCGTGATGACCTCATTTGGGTTCCTTGCTCTCTGGGAGTTCACAACAAACGCTCTCCCTTGCACAACCGGTTTTGACTTTTTTGGGACGGCTTTTGGTGCCTCCATCCTAGCTGAATTTGTCTTCGGTAAACGACAAAATCGGGCTAAATGACCTTCTCTTCCACAATTATAACATGCTTTGGACGGCATCGCGCAGTTTGGACTGATGTGCCCCTCCCCTCCGCATTTGAAACATATGATAGGTGGTCGTTCTCCTTCCTTAACGACAGGTGCTGGTGCTGACGTCTTTCCATCATTGTTGAATCTCCTCTTCTTGAAATGTCCATTCTTATTATTTTGGCCCTGATTACCACCGAAGTGGTTACCATTTCTGGCCTGTTGATTCCCTCCACGCTTGTTGTCACCGCTTCGATGACTGCTCTCACTGGTATTATCATTTTGCCGGCTGCTCTCTTTTGATTGCGTTGTCTCGTTATCGCGCTCCACCAACTGAGCCCTATTTACAACATCTGAATACAAACATAGTTTATGAGAAACAAGATGTTGACGTATCTCCGGCTTCAAACCTCTTAAAAACATCCGCGTCATTCTTTCTTCATTATCCACCAGGTGGGACGCAAACCGGGATAACTCCGCAAATTTTGCCTCGTACTGCGACACGGTCATATTATTCTGCTCCAATTTGATGAACTCCACCTCCTTCATGTGACGAATACTCTCGGGAAAGTATTTGTCGTTAAACAGATCTTGAAACTTCTCCCAAGACATCTTCAGTGCGACAGGTTGAGTACGCTTTATCGATTCCCACCAGTAATCTGCCTCTCCTCGTAACATAAAGGCGGCAAAGGGAACCTTTTGCTCCTCGGAGCAACCCAAGACATCAAATATCTTGGTGATCTGCTTTATCCATGTTTCAGCTACAAGTGGTTTGGGTTCTCCCTTAAACTCCGGTGGTCCCAGCTCCTTAAACTGTTTAGCGGTGACCGCCAGAGAGTTTCCAGTATTTCCACCTACGTTGTGGACAGGAGCCGCTTTCACCTGTTGTTGCATGAATTGCATAAAGCCTCTGAACATTTGATCATTCATCATTTGGTCAGTGTTGTTGTTTGCATGCGGATTGACACCTTCCTGATGCACATTATCCTGATTATTGATATGTGGTGAATCAACAGTCGTCTGTGCTCCATTGCTATTCTCAACATTCTCGGATGCCATTTTCAGATACTGCCACAAAATAAAAATTAATTGATATGTCATATATTATCCTTATATTATGACCGACCAATTAAATACCATGCAAATAAACTTAGGTATGTCATACTAGCGAAGGAATTCCCCGTCTCTCCCCTCCTAGTTCTATTCTCACATCTTAGCCAGGGATCATATCCCTAAGCTCTGATACCAACTGTGACGCCCCCAAAATTAGGTATACATCACCCATCTTGGGTCGTCAGATACATAGTACAGAATACAAATACAACTGATTAATACATCTGTCGTGTACAATACGACAAAACATAAACTGTGAGTTTGAATACAAATATTATCTTCTAGAGAGTATTCATACTCAAAAGGAGTCCTCATTACATTTATTAACACACCATTACATAGAATAGTGAGGACTACTAACTAATACTATCATTCGGACCATCACTCCGTACCCCGACTTGTCCCAGCTACGTTCTCATTTCCTTAAAAGAACTGGATATTGGAAAAGTGATGTAGCAGAATACTTTTATTCTCTCTCTCTCTTATTCTCTCTATACTTTCTCTCTCTATAGCTTGAATGAATTCGTGAAAAATAATGAAGCCCTAGGCCTCTATTTATAGAAAAACTGAGGGTGGCTCTTGGTCTTAACGAAGGGTCAAATGACTCTTGGTCTTAACGAAGGGTCAAATGACTCTTGGTAATATTGAAGGGACAACTACTATTGACGAAAGTAATTACTATTGACCAAGGTAAATACTATTGACGAAGGTAATTACTATTGACCAAGGTAAATACTATTGACCAAGGTAAATACTATTGACGAAGGTAATTACTATTGACCAAGGTAAATACTATTGACGACGGTAATTACTATTGACGACGGTAATTACTATTGACGACGGTAATTACTATTGACGAAGAGACTCTTAGATGATGACATATGGCCCCCCATAAAATAACCAAACTTACCACAACGTCTCAATTATTGATTTAATAATATAACATATTATACCGATGATACTATGACAATAATTTAAGAGATATGATGCAGCAATTACTGTAGCAATAATTGAGTATAGCTGAGTGACTTCTCACGTAAGCATCAATAATCAATACCGTGTGCTACTATGCAACCACGCGTATTACTGTACTTTTACTACCAAGTAGTTCAACAGTTTTAACGATTTTAACGGTAACACCTCAGCTGTTATTTTTATAGAAAGATAATTCTGTCGTTTTCTCAATCCGACAATAATTTCGTTGTGGGGTCCACCAATGATTGTGCCGTCGTACGAATATTCCCCGACAAAAAGAATATTCTCCGACCAAACGAATATTTTATAACAACTTGCTTACTTTGCAAAATTTATAAATATTACCCACAACTATAACATTATATCAAATTAACTCCATAATATTCAAAAATGATATTTATAGAAAATTCATCTTTATTTATAAAAGTTGGGGTCTTACAGTAGTGCCTTCTTACGTAAGAATCAATAATTGGTGCAATACCGTGTGCTACTGTGCAACAACGCGTATTACTGTGTTTTAACCACAGGGTATTCCAACAGTATTAACGGTAACAACTACGCCGTTATTTATAAACAACTTATACTTGTCGTTTTCTTCATCCAATCACTTTCCGTTATGGGGTCCACAAAAGACTACGCCGTCGTACGAATATTCCCCGACAGCAAGAATATTCCACGACCAAACGAATATTCTCCGATAAATATGAATATTTTATAACCACTTGCTTATTTAAAATATTTGCGCATTTTACCCATAACTAATCACATTAATCAAATTAACCTTTACTATTTCAAAATAATAAATAGAGGAAATTAAATTTTATTTATTAATAATTTGGGGTCTTACATTATAAACCTAACATGAAGTTGATGTGTATTTAAAAAATATAATATTTTTATTATTTTATTAATTTAAATTATTTGAACAAGGGTAAGTTTGACAAATCATTTTTTATTCTCCATTCAAATAAAAAAAAATAAATTTCATACAAATCTGTAGGGAACAAACGCCCAAATACAATTAATTTTATAAAATTAAATTTTTTATAAAATTAATTATTATTATTATTATTTAAAAATTATTATTATTATTATTTTGAAATTATTATTAATACTATTATTATTATTATTTTGAAATTATTATTATACAATACTATTAATTTTACTCCAAAGTTCTATATATTATTAAAATTATTATTAATAATAGTATTTTATTATTATTATAAATAAACTCACCCACATATAGAAACATACATGTTTACGTACATATATATAAAAAGCTAAAATGAAAATCTAGGGGGAAAATGAAAATAGAACAAGAGGGAAAAGAGAAAAACCGTAAACAAAAGCAAAATGGTCCGATTTTATTATAATAATAATTTTTAATAATAATAATAGTATTAATAATAATTTCTAAATAATAATAATAATAATTTTTAAATAATAATAATAATTATTAATTTTATTAAAATTTTAATTTTATAAAGTTAATTGTATTTGGGGGTTTGTTCCTACAGATTTGTATAAAATTTGTTTTTATTTTATTTTAATGGAGAATAAAAAATGATTTGTCAAATTTACCCTTGCTCAAATAATTTAAAAATATAAAAATATTTTTAAATATAAAAATATTTTTATAATTTTTATAATCTTTTTTAAAATTTTAAAAATTATTATTATTGTTATTGTTATTATTATTATTTTAAAATTAAAATTATTATTATTTTAAATTATTATTATTATTATTTCAAATTTATTATTATTACTATTATTATTATTATTATTTTGAAATTATTATTGTTATTATTTAAAGATAATAAATTTTACTACTCCACTTTGTTTAAAGATAACAAAGAAGAGAAGTGATATGACAAAACTATCAACTGTGCTCCACGTAAGCAAAAAAGAGATGCCAGCTTGCACAGTAGCTTTTTCGTCCGTTTTTTCGGACGGAAATTTTAAGTAATGACTGTTTTGTAATTTTTTAGAATACAGTTATTCGATTGTAACAAAAAAAATTTCGGTAACCACAAAATCGGACCATAGTACAATGACTAAAAAGTGTATTATCCCCTAAGCAAGGCTATCAAACGTAATGGCCAAGGCTATGAACAACCTGTATAAAACCCAAAGAACAGACCTTCAAATGGGGTTTTCTTCTGCAGAACAATTTTCAGTCTTGGAAAAGTTTTATTTTATATACAAGCAAGTGTGTACTTTCAAAAGTATAAATCCAATACATTTTAGAAATTAGAATAGCAGTTGTTGGAAGGAAGAATTGAAGCTAGAAGCGAAGCATTGAAACAGGCTTATAAAAGGTAATTTATCTATATATTGCTGTAAATTATCAATTGGAATGAAGATGAATTATTAATTGAGGTTTGTTTGTATGGTTGTGAGGGGTTTCCATATGAAATCTGGGCCAAGTATGATTAAAATAACCTGAGTTGGGTTCCTAAAACTTATCTCTCTTAATCATTTTTTTAAATGCTCAAAAGAGAATGTTTTATAAAATTATAGGAATTTAAAGAATACAACTAATAGATATGTTGTAAACTAAAAGTAAGGATTAGTTTAGAGTTCTGGAATACTAAGATAGCATCCCAGAAGCATGATAACAAGTATATGCATGGAAGGCCCAAGCTCTGCCGAAGCAGAGCATTATTTTGCCTGAATCAAAGTGGTGCGGCCGCGCCACTTCACAGCTAATGACCTGCGCGACCGTGCTGGTCCCCAGATTTTGAAAGTTAATTTCTTTACTTCTTGAGCTACTAGGCATGTATAATTGACTTGATTAGACTTAGAAGTATGTCTGTAACAATGCTTTAGATAACTATGTTGGGAATTGGTTAGTATAGTATTTTCAAAAGAAAAGACTATGTTACTATGAAGAAACAGATACTTACAAATAAGACTGAACATATATTATGAAGTCTTTTAGGCTCTAATAAGAATCTTATGTGGTGGTCAACTCAATTATAAAATAATTGATTTGGGTTAGCATAGCTGGACGAGAGTTTTCAATTGAAAACCATAATATTTTGAGAAATAAATGAACCTTATCAATGATAACACATTCAAGACATGTGTATACATGTTTTATTGATTATTTCAGGATCCATAGGGTATAGAAGTTGATCTATATAAGGAAAACTCAGAGTTGAGCCACTGCAGGAGTAGTGCGGTCGCGCCACTCCTAGGTTTATTTCCGGCGCGGCAGTGCCGTGCTGCAAAAGTGCCAAGATAGGATTGTTGATTAACTGAATCTTAAGCATGTTTATATTTACTCCTTAAGACACAAGGTACGAAACAAGATTGTTTTAATAGAATGAGCATGAAAATGAAATTGGCTAACAACATAGTTATCTTAAGAGAATAACGAGCAAGTAAAAGGAACGTTTTAAAATCAATCTAGAAGATAATGTAAAAATGATTTTTTACATAGAGTATGTGTGGATATGTATGAATGATACGTGTACAAATGTATAATTAACTTGTGTAGGATATGCAAGGCACAATTAGCAATAGAGATAAGTGCAAATCGAGGCAAGTCTTTCCGTTTCTATGTATTACTTAAACTTAATATTAATTATATGTATTCATTGTAGCAATATGAAACGTGGAAATACATGTTACTCGCTATGAATTGAGAAAGTCAAATTATGACTATATTTGGTTGAGTTATGGAACTCAATATGTGATATGTTAGGCATGTGTAACTTATATTTATCTTAAATTTATATTTATCTTAACTTGAGATATATGTTGAGCATCAAATTATGTGTTATGTGCGACATATGTTAGGTTTGTATATAGCGCGATCATGTAATCAAATTACATAAAAGGTGCGGAAGCGCGATAAAACAGATTTTAAAATTTTTCATACAAACCATCACCATGATCATACTTTATGCATAATTATCAATCAATAGAAAAGAGATGAAGATTAGATTCATACCCTTGAAGAAATTAGTTTCCACGGGTACGAGTTCACCTCCAATTTCTTTTCACGTTTAACTTGATTCCACCGGGTTTGATTACTTTCTTTGATCAACGTTAACCACCTAAGTGTTTGGCCTCTAGAGGTGATCCACCAAGGAAGAACAAGTATTCAAGAAGATGGGTGTTTGGCAAAATCCTAATTCTATCTCTATAGAATATTATGTATTCTCCCAACTCTTAGAATGAAGTGTGTAACCCTTTTTCATAATAAGATTCCTCTTATTTATAGATGTAGGGAACCCTCATAAACTGTTTAAGAATATGATTTTATTTTAATTAATTAAACTTTTTTAATTAATTAGGCTCCAAATCTTATTAGAAATAATTAATTAAACTCTTTTAATTAATTAGCCTCCTAATCTTATTAAAAATATATGAGAGTACATTTTATTAATTAATTCCCAAACTCCTTTAAGAATTAAATAATAATAATAATAATAATAATAATAATAATAAGACTCATCTTATTAATTTCTTTTATGGTGTGACCCTTTAGGTTCTCCATATTAAATCGGTTGTGAATAAATCAATTTGAACAATTCTAATCTTATTTAAATAAATAAATTAATCTAATAATTTATTTAAATAAATAACATTTATTCTACAATAAGAATAAACCTCCTTAGCAATCAACGACTTTTCAGATAATATAGATTTCAACATTAATCACAAAAAGAACCTTTGAGTAAATAGTTACCGTACAGTTCAATCGTTCCACCATACAATGTCCCAATTAAATATAAGACATGTAATTACTGTTAAGTCTTATTTTATTTAATTATATATATTTCGATTCTTAAATGCACAACTCTAAATAATACAAATTAGAAACTCCTTTCTAATTTCATTATGCCTTGGCCAAGGACTACTGAGTTGTCATTTATCAAATCACATAGGACATTCTCTTCTTTTATTAGAAGCGGTAGATTCTTTGTTAATCATACATTACCTCCATGTACAACTTATTATACTCAAGCATACCCTTTGATATACTCTAAGGGTATTAAGGAATATATCAAAGTATAATTCATCATACACAAGATACTATAATAATCTCAAATCTAAAGATCACTTGTACTACTATCACTACATGAATTCCTATTGACAGACAAGTAAAACTCTATTAGGTATTCCTTAGCGAGCAACGTTTAGTGAACATACTCTCTAATTAGCACCTACATACTTGTTTTAGTGTCTCCACAAAAATGATCATGAGATCAATCATCCTCATCCAACGAGCAAGCAACGTATGCACCAATCTATCCGGATTCACTAATCCTCTTTTTAGTAATCGAACGATTGTGAACAATTTTTGTTTGTGAGCTATATAAGAATTTAGATATCATTAGTATGATCATCATCATGATTCTAAAAGTATTGCTCAAAACTATGGGTTTATCACATATTATAAAACAACACCATGTAGATAAATTAAAGCATTTTAAAGTAAATAATTCTTTTATTAATAAATGAATAAGATTGTTACAAGGTATATGTTTTATCATCAAACATGATTGGCTTGTGTGCATACTACTTTCAGCATAAAAGTTATTAGATTTGCTGAGCTGTCGAGCTCAATCTTACAAAAATAAACTTTTTACAGGTTAAGGATTCAAAGCAATATTATCTGCTATCTGGACAATAAGGAAAAGAAGATGTGCGAAGGAATATTGTTTTCTTTATTTGAAATAAAACATATGTGGTATTAGATGGATGATGTACAAAATACAATGTAAATTGTGAAATGTTCAATGAATGAGAATGTTTATTTTAAAACAAGAACGTATTGTGGTGATTGTTTGTATGTAGAATTATACAGGTGGAACATAAATGTAAATGGCGTTAAACATTGATACTTGAATTTTCATAGTTCATTTACTCTGATAATATAGGGAATCGTAAAAGTTGCGATTCAATAATTGCTGCATTGATATTTTATATTATTGTTATTGTAATAATTATCACTGCACAGTATTTTCCATTATCAGATCAATAATTCATATTATTTGAATAATATTATTAGATAACATTATTGGCAATGTCTAGAAAGTTCTGTCTAAGGAGAGGTTTGGTCATCTAATTGTGTGCCAGTAAGGAGAAATTCTTATTAGAAAGCCCCCTCTTTCCTGGGAACGGCCTGATTGTCATAAATGTGATTCTGTAATATTATTTGTGAATAATTAATTATTGATTCATATGATAAGGAAATATTTATTTTATGTGGGTATAAATGAGGGATATATTTTTGTGGTTAAAAATGAAGGAGTTAATGTTGAGGTTTTTATCAGTATTTTTGTCAGAATAGAGGTATTAAAAATCAGAGTTTTTGAGATATTTTGCCGGGGTTATAATTTTTAATCCGATCTTTGGATCGTGGTAATTTTTGGATATGTTATACATATATAAGTTGAGTATATGTCCACAAATTTTGAACCGTTAAAAATGAACGTATGATTTATTATGAATTTTACGAGATGACTGGTTCAGAAATTGTTGAATTTTCGGAGTTTATCATTTTGGTGGAAAATTTTAGAATTGGTGGGCCCCACTTATGGTTGGTGAAAAAATGTGCTGAATTTTATTTCAAATGTGGTGGGTGGCAATAGTAGCAGGTAAAGTCATCAGGGTGCAGGTCAAGTCTGCTTCGGCGTGCTAACATTTTCCTATAAATAGAGGGCTAAGTTAGAATTGAAAATCACACCAGAAACATAAGTTTTCTCTCTTTCTCTCTCTATATTATGAAGCATATTTTGTGAGTATTTAGATACTTTGAGAGTTGCTATTCAGTGCAAGTTTCCTTCAACTTTGCATTCCGGTCAGAAATACTGCACTTTTGAGGTAAGGGATAGTAAGGGATATTAAGAAATGTTATATTCTTCATAATGATGTTATTATTTCAATATCATTATACTAAAATATTGGTATAGATTTTATTGTGGAATTTCTACCTTTTTGAGTCGGGGTTACTATTCACGTATACGACACTATTCACGTATACGACACTATTCATGTACATGGCACTATTTACGTATATGACATTATTTACGTATACGGTACTATGTACGAATACGGAATACTATTCACGAGTTACTATTCATGAATTACTATTCACGAGTTACTATTTATGAGTTACTATTCACGAGTTATTATTCACAAGTTACTATTCACGGGTACTATTCACGATAAAAATTGGTTTCTTTTTCTGACCAAATTATCATTGATTTATGATTGTTGCTCTCAAAAATAAATGCAGTTGTTGATCATATTGTTTTTATTATCATATATAACATTTTTATAACCCTGATGTTGAATTTCTCTTTCACTTGAGTGTAAAGATGAGTAAATTATTGGTATGATTGCGACTGAGGAATATCTTTGGCTTGTAGTACAAAGATGAATTGTTAACTGGTATGATCATGACCATTAAATTTATAATTGAATATCTTTAGCTTAAGTGTAAAGATGAATTGATTAACATGGTTATAATTATGGTGTATATAAATTCTGAAATGATTATATATTTCTTTGAGATATGAATATATTTGGCCTGTAGTGCAAATATGAACTGTTGAGGAATATCTTTGGCCTGTAGTGCAAAGATGAATTGTTGACGAATATCTTTGGCCCGTAGTGCAAAGATAACCTGTTGTTAAATATTTTTGGCCAGTAGTGCAAAGATGAACTGTTGACGAATATCGTTGACCTGTAGTGCAAAGATGAATTTATTAATATGATTATGAACATGAACTGTGATTTGGTATAACCATGATCTTTGATGTTTCAGGTAAAGAAATGTGAGGAAAATTATCTTCGTCCTGGATGCGAAGAGGAATTTAGAATTACAATTATGATTATGAGTTATTCATATAATTGTGAAAAGGAACTGTTGATTAATGTTACAGGGATAAAATATTATTGGTGGACTTTTAATGTGGAGAAGATAATAGATTTTATGGTCTATTTGACTCTTCTAATGGTTTGCTCGTTTCGCTGCAACTATGGTTGAAAATTTTTATCATCTACCATATGTTCTAAATCTCTGATTTAATTCTGTTGAAGGCTATTGATAATTTATTTATCTTTAGTCATGATATTCTTTACTGGGCTAGTTGTACTCACCCTTCTGTTTCACAATTCCTTTCAGGTAATAAGAGTGTAGCTGGGTCGAGCGGGGGTAACAGGGGAATAGAACGGTGGTCATCATTTAGTAGTTATATTTGGTGAATCATCTAGGGTGAAGAGAACCCAACGTTGGAAGGGTGTTTTGCCACTGTCATACAAGATGTCTAATGACATACAACCTCGTGTCATCATAAGACACGGTTGTGCACATCCACTTGCTGAGTATATCTACGAGTACTACCTATATAATCTTGGTGTTTGTTTGAAGTATAATTCTCAATTAGAAACAGTGGAGATAATGATAAGTCAAGAAAAGACTCACCATTGGGAAGAATATGATAGTAAACTTCTCATTTTTCTTTGGGGTCTATTGGGTCAACCAAGGATAATTCTGTGGCCATATGATATCTATCATAACCTAGATGCATGGCCTCCCATATACGAAGGTTTCCTTGAGCACTTCCCAAAGATTCTAATTTATAAAACAGTTTTTGACTATACCTTTATGTAAGGTGTTATTGTGACGTGCTATCCAAGGTTGGGATAAGAGTCACAGTTGGTATATATTTGTATCCAAACTCGCAGCATATATGTTGTTGTATTTTACACGACAATTGTTGTAATAAAGTTGTAGTTATTTTCTGTACCATGTATTTGGTGACTCATAATAGGTTGGATGGAATGGACCTATTTTGGGGTCGTTACATTTTGGTATCAGAGATTAGGGATATGGTCTTTGGCAGATATCGGGGAATATAAGTAGGAGGGGAGAGATGAGAAAATCCTTCGCTAGTGTGTCCTACCTAAGCTTATTTGTTGGTCAGTCATAATATCGGGATATTATGTGATATATTAATTTATTCAATTAACCCTTGTTTTGAAGCTGTATTCTAGAATGATATTTGAAATACAGGAGATGAGCATTGGAGAAATTATGATGACAGAGAAGATGGAATCTGAAATGAAAGGAAGGTATTTTCAACTCTTTGAAATACCAGGTACGTACGTCAATTTCGAGGACGAAATTTCATAAGGAGGGGAGGTTGTAAGACCCCAACTTATTAATAAATGAAATTAATTTTCTTCTATTTATTATTTTGAAATAGTATGGGTTGATTTGATTAATGTGGTTAGTTATGGATAAAACGCGCAAATATTTCAAATAAGCAAGTGGTTATAAAATATTCATTTTTGGTCGGTGAATATTCGTTTGGTCGTAGAATATTTTTGCTGTTGGGGAATATTCGTATGACGGCGCAGCCTTGTGTGTGCCCCATAACGAAAAGCGATTGGATGAAGAAAACGACAAGTATAAGTTGTTTATAATTAACGGCGTAGTTGTTACCGTTAATACTGTTGGAATACCTGGTGGTTAAAATACAGTAGCACACGGTATTGCACAGTATTTTTGAAATTATTGATTCTTACGTAAGAAGGCACTACTGAATAATTGTCACAGTAATTATTGTTCAATATTTTATTTTATTGATTCAATAATTGCTGCATTGATATTTTATATTATTGTTGTTGCAATAATTGTCACTGCACAGTATTTCTCATTATCAGATCAATAATTCATATTATTTGAATAATATTATTAGATAACATTATTGGCAATGTCTAGAAAGTTCTGTCTAACGAGAGGTTTGGTCATCTAATTGCGCGCCAGTAAGGAGAAATTCTTATTGGAAAGCCCCCTCTTTCCTGGAAACGGCCTGGTTGTCATAAATGTGGTTCTGTAATATTATTTGTGAATAATTAATTATTGATTCATATGATAAGGAAATATTTATTTTATGTGGGTATAAATGAGTGATATATTTTTGTGGTTAAAAATGAAGGAGTTAATGTTGAAGTTTTTATCAGTATTTTTGTCGGAATAGAGGTATTAAAAATCAGGGTTTTTGAGATATTTTACGGGGGTTATAATTTTTAATCCGACCGTTGGATCGTGGTAATTTTTGGATATGTTATACATATATATAAGTTGAGTCTATGTCCACAAATTTTAAACCGTTAAAAATGAACGTATGATTTATTATGAATTTTACGAGATGACTGGTTCAGAAATTGTTAAATTTTCGGAGTTTATCATTTTGGTGGAAAATTCTAGAATTGGTGGGCCCCACTTGTGGTTGGTGAAAAAATATGCTGAATTTTATTTCAAATGTGGTGGGTGACAATAGTAGCAGGTAAAGTCATCAGGTTGCAGGTCAAGTCTGCTTCGGCGTGCTAACATTTTCCTATAAATAGAGGGCTAAGTTAGAATTGAAAATCACACCAGAAACATAAGTTTTCTCTCTTTCTCTCTCTATATTATGAAGCATATTTTGTGAGTATTTAGATACTTTGAGAGTTGCTATTCAGTGCAAGTTTCCTTCAACTTTGCATTCCGGTCAGAAATACTGCACTTTTGAGGTAAGGGATAGTAAGGGATATTAAGAAATGTTATATTCTTCATAATGATGTTATTATTTCAATATCATTATACTGAAATATTGGTATGGATTTTATTATAGAATTTCTACCTTTTTGAGTCGGGGTTACTATTCACGTATACGGAACTATTCATGTATATGGCACTATTTACGTATATGACATTATTTACGTATACGGTACTATGTTCGAATACGGAATACTATTCATGAGTTACTATTCATGAATTACTATTCACGAGTTATTATTCATGAGTTACTATTCACGAGTTACTATTCACGGGTACTATTCACGACAAAAATTAGTTTCTTTTTCTGACCAAATTATCGTTGATTTATGATTGTTGCGGTCGAAAATAAATGCAGTTGTTGATCATATTGTTTTTATTATCATATATAACATTTTTATAACCCTGATGTTAAATTTCTCTTTCACTTGAGTGTAAAGATGGGTAAATTATTGGTATGATCGCGACTGAGGAATGTCTTTGGCCTGTAGTGCAAAGATGAATTGTTAACTGATATGATCATGACCATTGAATTTATAATTGAATATCTTTAGCTTAAGTGTAAAGATGAATTGATTAACATGGTTATAATTATGGTGTATATAAATTCTGAAATGATTATATATTTCTTTGAGATATGAATATATTTGGCCTGTAGTGCAAATATGAACTGTTGAGGAATATCTTTGGCATGTAGTGCAAAGATGAATTGTTGATGAATATCTTTGGCCCGTAGTGCAAAGATGACCTGTTGTTGAATATCTTTGGCCAATAGTATAAAGATGAACTGTTGACGAATATCGTTGGCCTGTAGTGCAAAGATGAATTTATTAATATGATTATGAACAGGAACTGTGATTTGGTATAACCATGATCTTTGATGTTTCAGGTAAAGAAATGTGAGGAAAATTATCTTCGTCCTGGATGCGAAGACGAATTTAGAATTACAATTATGATTATGAGTTATTCATATAATTGTGAAAATGAACTGTTGATTAATGTTACAGGGATAAAATATTATTGGTGGACTTTTAATGTGGAGAAGATAATAGACTTTATGGTCTATTTGACTCTTCTAATGGTTTGCTCGTTCCGCTGCAACTATGGTTGAAAATTTTTATCATCTACCATATGTTCTAAATCTCTGATTTAATTCTGTTGAAGGCTGTTGATAATTTATTTATCTTTAGTCATGATATTCTTTACTGGGCTAGTTATACTCACCCTTCTGTTTCACAATTCTTTTCAGGTAATAAGAGTGTTGCTGGGTCGAGCGGGGGTAACAGGGGAATAGAACGGTGGTCATCATTTAGTAGTTATATTTGGTGAATCATCTAGGGCGAAGCGAACCCAACGTCGGAAGGGTGTTTTGCCACTATCATACAAGATGTCTAATGACATACAACCCCGTGTCATCATAAGACAGGGTTGTGCACATCCACTTGCTGAGTATATCTACGAGTACTACCTATATAATCTTGGTGTTTGTTTGAAGTATAATTCTCAATTAGAAACAGTGGACATAATGATAATTCAAGAGAAGACTCACCATTGGGAAGAATATGATAATAAACTTCTCGTTTTTCTTTGGGGTCTATTGGGTCAACCAAGGATAATTCTGTGGCCATATGATATCTATCATAACCTAGATGCATGGCCTCCCATATACGAAGGTTTTCTTGAGCATTTTCCAAAGATTCTAATTTATAAAACAGTTTTTGACTATACCTTTATGTAAGGTGTCATTGTGACGTGCTATCCAAGGTTGGGATAAGAGTCACAGTTGGTATATATTTGTATCCAAACTCGCAGCATATATGTTGTTGTATTTTACACGACAATTGTTGTAATAAAGTTGTAGTTATTTTCTGTACCATGTATTTGGTGACTCATAATAGGTTGGATGGAATGGACCTATTTTGGGGTCGTTACATTTTGGTATCAGAGATTAGGGATATGGTCTTTGGCAGATATCGGGGAATATAAGTAGGAGGGGAGAGATGAGAAAATCCTTCGCTAGTGTGTCCTACCTAAGCTTATTTGTTGGTCAGTCATAATATCGGGATATTATGTGATATATTAATTTGTTCAATTAACCCTTGTTTTGAAGCTGTATTCTAGAATGATATTTGAAATACAAGAGATGAGCAATGGAGAAATTATGATGACAAGGAAGATGGAATCTGAAATGAAAGGAAGGTATTCTCAACTCTTTGAAATACCAGGTACGTACGTCAATTTCGAGGACGAAATTTCATAAGGAGGGGAGGTTGTAAGACCCCAACTTATTAATAAATGAAATTAAATTTCCTCTATTTATTGTTTTGAAATAGAAAGGGTTGATTTGATTAATGTGGTTAGTTATGGGTAAAATGCGCAAATATTTCAAATAAGCAAGTGGTTATAAAATATTTATTTTTGGTCGGTGAATATTCGTTTGGTCGTGGAATATTCTTGCTTTCGGGGAATACTCGTACGACGGCGCAGCCTTTTGTGGGCCCCATAACGGAAAGCGATTGGATGAAGAAAATGAGAAGTATAAGTTATTTATAATTAACGGCGTAGTTGTTACCGTTAATACTGTTGGAATACCTGGTGGTTAAAATACAGTAGCACACGGTATTGCACAATATTTTTAAAATTATTGATTCTTACGTAAGAAGGCACTACTGAATAATTGTCACAGTAATTATTGTTCAATATTTTATTTTATTGATTCAATAATTGCATCATTGATATTTTATATTATTATTGTTGCAATAATTGTCACTGCACAGTATTTCCCATTATCAGATCAATAATTCATATTATTTGAATAATATTATTAGATAACATTATTGGCAATGTCTAGAAAGTTCTGTCTAACGAGAGGTTTGGTCATCTAATTGCGCGCCAGTAAGGAGAAATTCTTATTGGAAAGCCCCCTCTTTCTTGGGAACGGCCTGGTTGTCATAAATGTGATTCTGTAATATTATTTGTGAATAATTAATTATTGATTCATATGATAAGGAAATATTTATTTTATGTGGGTATAAATGAGGGATATATTTTTGTGGTTAAAAATGAAGGAGTTAATGTTGAGGTTTTTATCAGTATTTTTGTCGGAATAGAGGTATTAAAAATCAGAGTTTTTGAGATATTTTGCGGGGGTTATAATTTTTAATCCGACCGTTGGATCGTGGTAATTTTTGGATATGTTATACATATATAAGTTGAGTATATGTCCACAAATTTTGAACCGTTAAAAATGAGCGTATGATTTATTATGAATTTTACGAGATGACTGGTTCAGAAATTGTTGAATTTTCGGAGTTTATCATTTTGGTAAAAAATTCTAGAATTGGTGGGCCCCACTTGTGGTTGGTGAAAAAATGTGCTGATATTTATTTCAAATGTGATGGGTGACAATAATAGAAGGTAAAGCCATTAGGTTGCAGGTCAAGTCTGCTTCGGCGTGCTAATATTTTCCTATAAATAGAGGGCTAAGTTAGAATTGAAAATCACACCAGAAACATAAGTTTTCTCTCTTTCTCTCTCTATATTATGAAGCATATTTTGTGAGTATTTAGATACTTTGAGAGTTGCTATTCAGTGCAAGTTTCCTTCGACTTTGCATTCCAGTCAGAAATACTGCACTTTTGAGGTAAGGGATAGTAAGGGATATTAAGGAATGTTATATTCTTCATAATGATGTTATTCTTTCAATATCATTATTGTGACGCCCCCAAAATAGGTATACAACACCCATTCTGAGTCGCCAAATACATGGTACAGAAAGCAAACTACAACTTCAATAATACAATTGTCGTGCAAAATACGACAACACATACTGTGAGTTTAAATACAAATATTGTCTTCTAGACAATATCCACACTCAAATAAATCATCATTACAATTATTCAAACACTATTTTACAGAAATAGTGAGGACTGCTAAAACATCTTTCTAGAACCATCACTCCATACCCCGACTAGATCCTGCTATGTTCTCACCTCCTGAGAAGAAAAATAGAACAAAAAGGAAAAGGGTGAGCTCAACTAGCCCAGTAAAGAATATTATGACTAAGATAATATACAAACAAATTATCGTTAGTCTTCAACAGGGAAAAATCTGATAGAATATAATCGACAACAAGTTTTAGATCAACAACTGCAGCGGAAACAGCAAACCATTAGAAGAGTCAAGTAGAGAAAGAATTCTACTACCTTCTAAGATTTAAAAGTCCATCATCAATATTTTATCCCTGTAACATCAATTAATAATCATCTTTATCCAAATATTTATCTTTGCACTACAGGCCAAAGATATTCATTTGTATCACCTGTCAGTCATGTTCATCTCAACACCTGTTCATCTTTGCACTACAGGCCAAAGATATTCATCAAGTAATCATACATCTTTGCACTACAGGCCAAAGATATTCATTAATATCATCATTTAGGACTGAGGATGATGAAAAATATCTTAAAGAGAACGAATCCAATGAGACAGAAGGACAAATAGTAGGGATTCGTATAATAGTTTATCCAAGATCAATAATACTTCATAATAATCAATTGTGAAGCAGAATTCAAAAATAAAGACCAAAACATGGATACAATCAAAGATAGTAACCATAATAGACATCTTGGACAAAAAGGAAAAATTTTATTTTTCGGTGAATAGTGCCGTATTCGTGAATAGTGCCGTATACGTGAATAGTAACCCCGACACAAAAAGTTCCAAATTTGATAAAAACTCATATCAATATTTCAGCATAATGATATTGAAGAAAATAATATCATTTAAGAAGAAAATAATATCCCTTACCTCAAGATATCAGTACTTCTGGTCGGAATACCGGTATAAGGCTGAAAGAAACTTGCTCTGATGAATAGAAACTCTCAAAGTATCTAAATACTCACAAAACACACTCAATAATCTAGAGAGAGAAAGAGAGAAAATTTGTTTCTGGTGTGATTTTCAATTCTAACTTAGCCCTCTATTTATAGGAAAATTTTAGTAGGTTTGACCTGCAACCTGATGGCTTTACCTGCTACTATTCCCACCTACCACATTTGAAATATAATTCAGCACATTTCTTCACCAACCACAAGTGGGGCCCACCAATTCTCGAATTTTTCATCAAAATGATAAACTCCGAAAATTCAACAATTTCTGAACCAGTTATCTCGTAAAATTCATAATAAATCATACGTTCATTTTTAACGGTTCAAAATTTGTGGACATATACTCAACTTATATATGTATAACATATCCAAAAATTACCATGATCCAACGGTCGGATTAAAAATTATAACACCCGCAATATTTCTCAAAAACCCTGATTTGATTTTTAATACCTCCATTCCGATAAAAATACTGATAAAACACCTCAACATTAACTCTTTCATTTTTAACCACAAAAATATATCCCTCATTTATATCCACATAAAATAAATATTTCCTTATCATATGAATTAATAATTAATTATTCACAAATAATATTACAGAATCACATTTATGACAACCAGGCCGTTCCCAGGAAAGAGGGGGCTTTCCAATAAGGATTTCTCCTTACTGGCGCGCAATTAGATGACCAAACCTCTCCTTAGACAGAGCTTTCTAGACATTGCCAATAATGTTATCTAATAATATTATTCAAATAATATGAATTATTGATCTGATAATGGAAAATACTGTGCAGCAACAATTATTGAAACAACAATAATATAAAATATCAATGTAACAATTATTGAATCAATAAAATAAAATATTGAATAATAACTACTATAACAATTATTGAGTAGTGCCTTCTTACGTAAGAATCAATAATTGGTGCAATACCGTGTGCTACTGTATTTTAATCACCGGGTATTCCAACAGTATTAACGGTAACAACTACGCCGTTATTTATAAATAACTTATACTTGTCATTTTCTTCATCCAATCGCTTTCCGTTATGGGGCCCACCCAAGGCTGCGCCGTTGTACGAATATTCCCCGACAGTAAGAATATTCCACGACCAAACGAATATTTCCCGACAAAATGAATATTTTATAACCACTTGCTTATTTTGCAAAATTTGCACATTTCACCCATAACCAAAGTATTATATCAAATTAGCCCCTTATTATTCACAATAATATTTAGAGAAAATTTGATTTTATTCATTAATAAGTTGGGGTCTTACAATTATACTGAAATATTGGTATGAATTTTATTATAGAATTTCTACCTTTTTGAGTCGGGGTTACTATTTACGTATACGGCACTATTCACGTATACGGAACTATTCATGTATATGGCACTATTTACGTATATGACATTATTTACGTATACGGTACTATGTACGAATACGGAATACTATTCATGAGTTACTATTCATGAATTACTATTCACGAGTTACTATTCACGAGTTATTATTCATGAGTTACTATTTATGAGTTACTATTCACGGGTACTATTCACGACAAAAATTAGTTTCTTTTTCTGACCAAATTATCGTTGATTTATGATTGTTGCTCTCGAAAATAAATGCAGTTGTTGATCATATTGTTTTTATTATCATATATAACATTTTTATAACCCTGATGTTGAATTTCTCTTTCACTTGAGTGTAAAGACGGATAAATTATTGGTATGATCGCGACTGAGGAATGTCTTTGGCCTGTAGTGCAAAGATGAATTGTTAACTGATATGATCATGACCATTGAATTTATAATTGAATATCTTTAGCTTAAGTGTAAAGATGAATTGATTAACATGGTTATAATTATGGTGTATATAAATTCTGAAATGATTATATATTTCTTTGAGATATGAATATATTTGGCCTGTAGTGGAAATATGAACTGTTGAGGAATATCTTTGGCCTGTAGTGCAAAGATGAATTGTTGATGAATATCTTTGGCCCGTAGTGCAAAGATGACCTGTTGTTGAATATCTTTGGCCAGTAGTGCAAAGATGAACTGTTGACGAATATCGTTGACCTGTAGTGCAAAGATGAATTTATTAATATGATTATGAACAGGAACTGTGATTTGGTATAACCATGATCTTTGATGTTTCAGGTAAAGACATGTGAGGAAAATTATCTTCGTCCTGGATCGGAAGAGGAATTTAGAATTACAATTATGATTATAAGTTATTCATATAATTGTGAAAAGGAACTGTTGATTAATGTTACAGGGATAAAATATTATTGGTGGACTTTTAATGTGGAGAAGATAATAGACTTTATGGTCTATTTGACTCTTCTAATGGTTTGCTCGTTTCGCTGCAACTATGGTTGAAATTTTTTATCATCTACCATATGTTCTAAATCTCTGATTTAATTCTGTTGAAGGCTATTGATAATTTATTTATCTTTAGTCATGATATTCTTTACTGGGCTAGTTGTACTCACCCTTCTGTTTCACAATTTCTTTCAGATAATAAGAGTGTAGCTGGGTCGAGCGGGGGTAACAGGGGAATAGAACGGTGGTCATCATTTAGTTGTTATATTTGGTGAATCATCTAGGGTGAAGTGAACCCAACGTTGGAAGGGTGTTTTGCCACTGTCATACAAGATGTCTAATGACATACAACCTCGTGTCATTATAAGACACGGTTGTGCACATCCACTTGCTGAGTATATCTACGAGTACTACCTATATAATCTTGGTGTTTGTTTGAAGTATAATTCTCAATTAGAAACAATGGAGATAATGATAAGTCAAGAGAAGACTCACCATTGGGAAGAATATGATAGTAAACTTCTTGTTTTTCTTTGGGGTCTATTGGGTCAACCAAGGATAATTCTGTGGCCATATGATATCTATCATAACCTAGATACATGGCCTCCCATATACGAAGGTTTGCTTGAGCACTTCTCAAAGATTCTAATTTCTAAAACAGTTTTTGACTATACCTTTATGTAAGGTGTCATTGTGACGTGCTATCCAAGGTTGGGATAAGAGTCACAGTTGGTATATATTTATATCCAAACTCACAGCATATATGTTGTTGTATTTTACACGACAATTGTTGTAATAAAGTTTGTAGTTATTTTCTGTACCATGTATTTGGCGACTCAGAATAGGTTGGATGGAATGGACCTATTTTGAGGTCGTTACATTTTGGTATCAGAGCTTAGGGATATGGTCTTTGGCGGAGATCGGAGAATATAATAGGAGGGGAGAGATGAGTAAATCCTTCGCTAGTGTGTCCTACCTAAGCTTATTTGTTGGTCAGTCATAATATCGGGATATTATGTGATATATTAATTTGTTCAATTAACCCTTGTTTTGAAGTTGTATTCTAGAATGATATTTGAAATAAAAGAGATGAGCAATGGAGAAATTATGATGACGGGGAAGATGGAATCTGAAATGAAAGGAAGGTATTCTCAACTCTTTAAAATATCAGGTACGTACGTCAATTTCGAGATCTAAATTTCATAAGAAGGGGAGGTTGTAAGACCCCAACTTATTAATAAATGAAATTAAATTTCCTCTATTTATTATTTTGAAATAGAAAGGGTTGATTTGATTAATGTGGTTAGTTATGGGTAAAATGCGTAAATATTTCAAATAAGCAAGTGGCTATAAAATATTTATTTTTGGTCGGTGAATATTCGTTTGGTCGTGGAATATTCTTGCTGTCGGGGAATATTCGTACGACGGCGCAGCCTTGTGTGGGTCCCATAACGGAAAGCGATTGGATGAATAAAACGACAAGTATAAGTTGTTTATAATTAACGGCGTAGTTGTTACCGTAAATACTGTTGGAATACCTAGTGGTTAAAATACAATAGCACACGGTATTGCACAATATTTTTGAAATTATTGATTCTTACGTAAGAAGGCACTACTGAATAATTGTCACAGTAATTATTGTTCAATATTTTATTTTATTGATTCAATAATTGTAGCATTGATATTTTATATTATTGTTGTTGCAATAATTGTCACTGCACAGTATTTTCCATTATCAAATCAATAATTCATATTATTTGAAAAATATTATTAGATAACATTATTGGCAATGTCTAGAAAGTTCTGTCTAAGGAGAGGTTTGGTCATCTAATTGCATGCCAGTAAGGAGAAATTCTTATTAGAAAGCCCACTCTTTCCTGGGAACGGCCTGGTTGTCATTAATGTGATTCTGTAATATTATTTGTGAATAATTAATTATTGATTCATATGATAAGGAAATATTTATTTTATGTGGGTATAAATGAGGGATATATTTTTGTGATTAAAAATGAAGGAGTTAATGTTGAGGTTTTTATCAGTATTTTTGTCGGAATAGAGGTATTAAAAATCAGAGTTTTTGAGATATTTTGCGGGGGTTATAATTTTTAATCCGACCTTTGGATCGTGGTAATTTTTGGATATGTTATACATATATAAGTTGAGTATATGTCCACAAATTTTGAACCGTTAAAAATGAACGTATGATTTATTATGAATTTTACGAGATGACTGGTTCAGAAATTGTTGAATTTTCGGAGTTTATCATTTTGGTGGAAAATTTTAGAATTGGTGGGGCCCACTTGTGGTTGGTGAAAAAATGTGCTGAATTTTATTTCAAATGTGGTGGGTGGCAATAGTAGCAGGTAAAGTCATCAGGTTGCAGGTCAAGTCTGCTTCGGCGTGCTAACATTTTCCTATAAATAGAGGGCTAAGTTAGAATTGAAAATCACACCAGAAACATAAGTTTTCTCTCTTTCTCTCTCTATATTATGAAGCATATTTTGTGAGTATTTAGATACTTTGAGAGTTGCTATTCAGTGCAAGTTTCCTTCGACTTTGCATTCCGGTCAGAAATACTGCACTTTTGAGGTAAGGGATATTAAGAAATGTTATATTCTTCATAATGATCAACATTAACCACCTAAGTGTTTGGCCTCTAGAGGTGATCCACCAAGGAAGAACAAGTATTCAAGAAGATGGGTGTTTGGCAAAATCCTAATTCTATCTCTATAGAATATTATGTATTCTCCCAACTCTTAGAATGAAGTGTGTAACCCTTTTTCATAATAAGATTCCTCTTATTTATAGATGTAGGGAACCCTCATAAACTGTTTAAGAATATGATTTTATTTTAATTAATTAAACTTTTTTAATTAATTAGGCTCCTAATCTTATTAGGAATAATTAATTAAACTCTTTTAATTAATTAGCCTCCTAATCTTATTAAAAATATATGAGAGTACCTTTTATTAATTAATTCCCAAACTCCTTTAAGAATTAAATAATAATAATAATAATAATAATAATAAGACTCATCTTATTAATTTTTTTTATGGTGTGACCCTTTAGGTTCTCCATATTAAATCGGTTGTGAATAAATCAATTTGAACAATTCTAATCTTATTTAAATAAATAAATTAATCTAATAATTTATTTAAATAAATAACATTTATTCTACAATAAAAATAAACCTCCTTAGCAATCAACGACTTTTCAGATAATATAGATTTCAACATTAATCACAAAAAGAACCTTTGAGTAAATAGTTACCGTACAGTTCAATCGTTCCACCATACAATGTCCCAATTAAATATAAGACATGTAATTACTGTTAAGTCTTATTTTATTTAATTATATATATTTCGATTCTTAAATGCACAACTCTAAATAATACAAATTAGAAACTCCTTTCTAATTTCATTATGCCTTGGCCAAGGACTACTGAGTTGTCATTTATCAAATCACATAGGACATTCTCTTCTTTTATTAGAAGCGGTAGATTCTTTGTTAATCATACATTACCTCCATGTACAACTTATTATACTCAAGCATACCCTTTGATATACTCTAAGGGTATTAAGGAATATATCAAAGTATAATTCATCATACACAAGATACTATAATAATCTCAAATATAAAGATCACTTGTACTACTATCACTACATGAATTCCTATTGACAGACAAGTAAAACTCTATTAGGTATTCCTTAGCGAGCAGCGTTTAGTGAACATATTCTCTAATTAGCACCTACATACTTGTTTTAGTGTCTCCACAAAAATGATCATGAGATCAATCATCCCCATCCAACGAGCAAGCAACGTATGCACCAATCTATCCGGATTCACTAATCCTCTTTTTAGTAATCGAACGATTGTGAACAATTTTTGTTTGTGAGCTATATAAGAATTTAGATCTCATTAGTATGATCATCATCATGATTCTAAAAGTATTGCTCAAAACTATGGGTTTATCACATATTATAAAACAACACCATGTAGATAAATTAAAGAATTTTAAAGTAAATAATTCTTTTATTAATAAATGAATAAGATTGTTACAAGGTATATGTTTTATCATCAAACATGATTGGCTTGTGTGCATACTACTTTCAGCATAAAAGTTATTAGATTTGCTGAGCTGTCGAGCTCAATCTTACAAAAATAAACTTTTTACAGGTTAAGGATTCAAAGCAATATTATCTGCTATCTGGACAATAAGGAAAAGAAGATGTGCGAAGGAATATTGTTTTCTTTATTTGAAATAAAACATATGTGGTATTAGATTGATGATGTACAAAATACAATGTAAATTGTGAAATGTTCAATGAATGAGAATGTTTATTTTAAAACAAGAACGTATTGTGGTGATTGTTTGTATGTAGAATTATACAGGTGGAACATAAATGTAAATGGCGTTAAACATTGATACTTGAATTTTCATAGTTCATTTACTCTGATAATATAGGGAATCGTAAAAGTTGCGATTCAATAATTGCTGTATTGATATTTTATATTATTGTTATTGTAATAATTATCACTGCACAGTATTTTCCATTATTAGATCAATAATTCATATTATTTGAATAATATTATTAGATAACATTATTGGCAATGTCTAGAAAGTTCTGTCTAAGGAGAGGTTTGGTCATCTAATTGCGTGCCAGTAAGGAGAAATTCTTATTAGAAAGCCCCCTCTTTCCTGGGAACGGCCTGGTTGTCATAAATGTGATTCTGTAATATTATTTGTGAATAATTAATTATTGATTCATATGATAAGGAAATATTTATTTTATGTGGGTATAAATGAGGGATATATTTTTGTGGTTAAAAATGAAGGAGTTAATGTTGAGGTTTTTATCAGTATTTTTGTCGGAATAGAGGTATTAAAAATCAGAGTTTTTGAGATATTTTGCCGGGGTTATAATTTTTAATCCGACCTTTGGATCGTGGTAATTTTTGGATATGTTATACATATATAAGTTGAGTATATGTCCACAAATTTTGAACCGTTAAAAATGAACGTATGATTTATTATGAATTTTACGAGATGACTGGTTCAGAAATTGTTGAATTTTCGGAGTTTATCATTTTGGTGGAAAATTTTAGAATTGGTGGGCCCCACTTGTTGTTGGTGAAAAAATATGCTGAATTTTATTTCAAATGTGGTGGGTGGCAATAGTAGCAGGTAAAGTCATCAGGTTGCAGGTCAAGTCTGCTTCGGCGTGCTAACATTTTCCTATAAATAGAGGGCTAAGTTAGAATTGAAAATCACACCAGAAACATAAGTTTTCTCTCTTTCTCTCTCTATATTATGAAGCATATTTTGTGAGTATTTAGATACTTTGAGAGTTGCTATTCAGTGCAAGTTTCCTTCGACTTTGCATTCCGGTCAGAAATACTGCACTTTTGAGGTAAGGGATAGTAAGGGATATTAAGAAATGTTATATTCTTCATAATGATGTTATTATTTCAATATCATTATACTGAAATATTGGTATGGATTTTATTATAGAATTTCTACCTTTTTGAGTCGGGGTTACTATTTACGTATACGGCACTATTCACGTATACGGAACTATTCATGTATATGGCACTATTTACGTATATGACATTATTTACGTATACGGTACTATGTACGAATACGGAATACTATTCATGAGTTACTATTCATGAATTACTATTCACGAGTTACTATTCACGAGTTATTATTCATGAGTTACTATTTATGAGTTACTATTCACGGGTACTATTCACGACAAAAATTAGTTTCTTTTTCTGACCAAATTATCGTTGATTTATGATTGTTGCTCTCGAAAATAAATGCAGTTGTTGATCATATTGTTTTTATTATCATATATAACATTTTTATAACCCTGATGTTGAATTTCTCTTTCACTTGAGTGTAAAGACGGATAAATTATTGGTATGATCGCGACTGAGGAATGTATTTGGCCTGTAGTGCAAAGATGAATTGTTAACTGATATGATCATGACCATTGAATTTATAATTTAATATCTTTAGCTTAAGTGTAAAGATGAATTGATTAACATGGTTATAATTATGGTGTATATAAATTCTGAAATGATTATATATTTCTTTGAGATATGAATATATTTGGCCTGTAGTGGAAATATGAACTGTTGAGGAATATCTTTGGCCTGTAGTGCAAAGATGAATTGTTGATGAATATCTTTGGCCCGTAGTGCAAAGATGACCTGTTGTTGAATATCTTTGGCCAGTAGTGCAAAGATGAACTGTTGACGAATATCGTTGACCTGTAGTGCAAAGATGAATTTATTAATATGATTATGAACAGGAACTGTGATTTGGTATAACCATGATCTTTGATGTTTCAGGTAAAGACATGTGAGGAAAATTATCTTCGTCCTGGATCGGAAGAGGAATTTAGAATTACAATTATGATTATAAGTTATTCATATAATTGTGAAAAGGAACTGTTGATTAATGTTACAGGGATAAAATATTATTGGTGGACTTTTAATGTGGAGAAGATAATAGACTTTATGGTCTATTTGACTCTTCTAATGGTTTGCTCGTTTCGCTGCAACTATGGTTGAAATTTTTTATCATCTACCATATGTTCTAAATCTCTGATTTAATTCTGTTGAAGGCTATTGATAATTTATTTATCTTTAGTCATGATATTCTTTACTGGGCTAGTTGTACTCACCCTTCTGTTTCACAATTTCTTTCAGATAATAAGAGTGTAGCTGGGTCGAGCGGGGGTAACAGGGGAATAGAACGGTGGTCATCATTTAGTTGTTATATTTGGTGAATCATCTAGGGTGAAGCGAACCCAACGTTGGAAGGGTGTTTTGCCACTGTCATACAAGATGTCTAATGACATACAACCTCGTGTCATTATAAGACACGGTTGTGCACATCCACTTGCTGAGTATATCTACGAGTACTACCTATATAATCTTGGTGTTTGTTTGAAGTATAATTCTCAATTAGAAACAATGGAGATAATGATAAGTCAAGAGAAGACTCACCATTGGGAAGAATATGATAGTAAACTTCTTGTTTTTCTTTGGGGTCTATTGGGTCAACCAAGGATAATTCTGTGGCCATATGATATCTATCATAACCTAGATGCATGGCCTCCCATATACGAAGGTTTGCTTGAGCACTTCTCAAAGATTCTAATTTCTAAAACAGTTTTTGACTATACCTTTATGTAAGGTGTCATTGTGACGTGCTATCCAAGGTTGGGATAAGAGTCACAGTTGGTATATATTTATATCCAAACTCACAGCATATATGTTGTTGTATTTTATACGACAATTGTTGTAATAAAGTTGTAGTTATTTTCTGTACCATGTATTTGGCGACTCAGAATAGGTTGGATGGAATGGACCTATTTTGAGGTCGTTACATTTTGGTATCAGAGCTTAGGGATATGGTCTTTGGCGGAGATCGGAGAATATAATAGGAGGGGAGAGATGAGTAAATCCTTCGCTAGTGTGTCCTACCTAAGCTTATTTGTTGGTCAGTCATAATATCGGGATATTATGTGATATATTAATTTGTTCAATTAACCCTTGTTTTGAAGTTGTATTCTAGAATGATATTTGAAATAAAGGAGATGAGCAATGGAGAAATTATGATGACGGGGAAGATGGAATCTGAAATGAAAGGAAGGTATTCTCAACTCTTTAAAATATCAGGTACGTACGTCAATTTCGAGATCTAAATTTCATAAGGAGGGGAGGTTGTAAGACCCCAACTTATTAATAAATGAAATTAAATTTTCCCTATTTATTATTTTGAAATAGAAAGGGTTGATTTGATTAATGTGGTTAGTTATGGGTAAAATGCGTAAATATTTCAAATAAGCAAGTGGCTATAAAATATTTATTTTTGGTCGGTGAATATTCGTTTGGTCGTGGAATATTCTTGCTGTCGGGGAATATTCGTACGACGGCGCAACCTTGTGTGGGTCCCATAACGAAAAGCGATTGGATGAATAAAACGACAAGTATAAGTTGTTTATAATTAACGGCGTAGTTGTTACCGTAAATACTGTTGGAATACCTGGTGGTTAAAATACAATAGCACACGGTATTGCACAATATTTTTGAAATTATTGATTCTTACGTAAGAAGGCACTACTGAATAATTGTCACAGTAATTATTGTTCAATATTTTATTTTATTGATTCAATAATTGTAGCATTGATATTTTATATTATTGTTGTTGCAATAATTGTCACTGCACAGTATTTCCCATTATCAAATCAATAATTCATATTATTTGAATAATATTATTAGATAACATTATTGGCAATGTCTAGAAAGTTCTGTCTAAGGAGAGGTTTGGTCATCTAATTGCATGCCAGTAAGGAGAAATTCTTATTAGAAAGCCCACTCTTTCCTGGGAACGGCCTGGTTGTCATAAATGTGATTCTGTAATATTATTTGTGAATAATTAATTATTGATTCATATGATAAGAAAATATTTATTTTATGTGGGTATAAATGAGGGATATATTTTTGTGATTAAAAATGAAGGAGTTAATGTTGAGGTTTTTATCAGTATTTTTGTCGGAATAGAGGTATTAAAAATCAGGGTTTTTGAGATATTTTGCGGGGGTTATAATTTTTAATCCGACCTTTGGATCGTGGTAATTTTTGGATATGTTATACATATATAAGTTGAGTATATGTCCACAAATTTTGAACCGTTAAAAATGAACGTATGATTTATTATGAATTTTACGAGATGACTGGTTCAGAAATTGTTGAATTTTCGGAGTTTATCATTTTGGTGGAAAATTTTAGAATTGGTGTGCTGAATTTTATTTCAAATGTGGTGGGTGGCAATAGTAGCAGGTAAAGTCATCAGGTTGCAGGACAAGTCTGCTTCGGCGTGCTAACATTTTCCTATAAATAGAGGGCTAAGTTAGAATTGAAAATCACACCAGAAACATAAGTTTTCTCTCTTTCTCTCTCTATATTATGAAGCATATTTTGTGAGTATTTAGATACTTTGAGAGTTGCTATTCAGTGCAAGTTTCCTTCGACTTTGCATTCCGGTCAGAAATACTGCACTTTTGAGGTAAGGGATATTAAGAAATGTTATATTCTTCATAATGATCAACGTTAACCACCTAAGTGTTTGGCCTCTAGAGGTGATCCACCAAGGAAGAACAAGTATTCAAGAAGATGGGTGTTTGGCAAAATCCTAATTCTATCTCTATAGAATATTATGTATTCTCCCAACTCTTAGAATGAAGTGTGTAACCCTTTTTCATAATAAGATTCCTCTTATTTATAGATGTAGGGAACCCTCATAAACTGTTTAAGAATATGATTTTATTTTAATTAATTAAACTTTTTTAATTAATTAGGCTCCTAATCTTATTAGGAATAATTAATTAAACTCTTTTAATTAATTAGCCTCCTAATCTTATTAAAAATATATGAGAGTACCTTTTATTAATTAATTCCCAAACTCCTTTAAGAATTAAATAATAATAATAATAATAATAATAATAATAATAAGACTCATCTTATTAATTTTTTTTATGGTGTGACCCTTTAGGTTCTCCATATTAAATCGGTTGTGAATAAATCAATTTGAACAATTCTAATCTTATTTAAATAAATAAATTAATCTAATAATTTATTTAAATAAATAACATTTATTCTACAATAAGAATAAACCTCCTTAGCAATCAACGACTTTTCAGATAATATAGATTTCAACATTAATCACAAAAAGAACCTTTGAGTAAATAGTTACCGTACAGTTCAATCGTTCCACCATACAATGTCCCAATTAAATATAAGACATGTAATTACTGTTAAGTCTTATTTTATTTAATTATATATATTTCGATTCTTAAATGCACAACTCTAAATAATACAAATTAGAAACTCCTTTCTAATTTCATTATGCCTTGGCCAAGGACTACTGAGTTGTCATTTATCAAATCACATAGGACATTCTCTTCTTTTATTAGAAGCGGTAGATTCTTTGTTAATCATACATTACCTCCATGTACAACTTATTATACTCAAGCATACCCTTTGATATACTCTAAGGGTATTAAGGAATATATCAAAGTATAATTCATCATACACAAGATACTATAATAATCTCAAATCTAAAGATCACTTGTATTACTATCACTACATGAATTCCTATTGACAGACAAGTAAAACTCTATTAGGTATTCCTTAGCGAGCAGCGTTTAGTGAACATATTCTCTAATTAGCACCTACATACTTGTTTTAGTGTCTCCACAAAAATGATCATGAGATCAATCATCCCCATCCAACGAGCAAGCAACGTATGCACCAATCTATCCGGATTCACTAATCCTCTTTTTAGTAATCGAACGATTGTGAACAATTTTTGTTTGTGAGCTATATAAGAATTTAGATCTCATTAGTATGATCATCATCATGATTCTAAAAGTATTGCTCAAAACTATGGGTTTATCACATATTATAAAACAACACCATGTAGATAAATTAAAGCATTTTAAAGTAAATAATTCTTTTATTAATAAATGAATAAGATTGTTACAAGGTATATGTTTTATCATCAAACATGATTGGCTTGTGTGCATACTACTTTCAGCATAAAAGTTATTAGATTTGCTGAGCTGTCGAGCTCAATCTTACAAAAATAAACTTTTTGCAGGTTAAGGATTCAAAGCAATATTATCTGCTATCTGGACAATAAGGAAAAGAAGATGTGCGAAGGAATATTGTTTTCTTTATTTGAAATAAAACATATGTGGTATTAGATGGATGATGTACAAAATACAATGTAAATTGTGAAATGTTCAATGAATGAGAATGTTTATTTTAAAACAAGAACGTATTGTGGTGATTGTTTGTATGTAGAATTATACAGGTGGAACATAAATGTAAATGGCGTTAAACATTGATACTTGAATTTTCATAGTTCATTTACTCTGATAATATAGGGAATCGTAAAAGTTGCGATTCAATAATTGCTGCATTGATATTTTATATTATTGTTATTGTAATAATTATCACTGCACAGTATTTTCCATTATCAGATCAATAATTCATATTATTTGAATAATATTATTAGATAACATTATTGGCAATGTCTAGAAAGTTCTGTCTAAGGAGAGATTTGGTCATCTAATTGCGTGCCAGTAAGGAGAAATTCTTATTAGAAAGCCCCCTCTTTCCTGGGAACGGCCTGGTTGTCATCAATGTGATTCTGTAATATTATTTGTGAATAATTAATTATTGATTCATATGATAAGGAAATATTTATTTTATGTGGGTATAAATGAGGGATATATTTTTGTGGTTAAAAATGAAGGAGTTAATGTTGAGGTTTTTATCAGTATTTTTGTCGGAAGGTATTAAAAATCAGGGTTTTTGAGATATTTTGCGGGGGTTATAATTTTTAATCCGACCTTTGGATCGTGGTAATTTTTGGATATGTTATACATATATAAGTTGAGTATATGTCCACAAATTTTGAACCGTTAAAAATGAACGTATGATTTATTATGAATTTTACGAGATGACTGGTTCAGAAATTGTTGAATTTTCGGAGTTTATCATTTTGGTGGAAAATTTTAGAATTGGTGGGCCCCACTTGTGGTTGGTGAAAAAATGTGCTGAATTTTATTTCAAATGTGGTGGGTGGCAATAGTAGCAGGTAAAGTCATCAGGTTGCAGGTCAAGTCTGCTTCGGCGTGCTAACATTTTCCTATAAATAGAGGGCTAAGTTAGAATTGAAAATCACACCAGAAACATAAGTTTTCTCTCTTTCTCTCTCTATATTATGAAGCATATTTTGTGAGTATTTAGATACTTTGAGAGTTGCTATTCAGTGCAAGTTTCCTTCGACTTTGCATTCCGGTCAGAAATACTGCACTTTTGAGGTAAGGGATAGTAAGTGATATTAAGAAATGTTATATTCTTCATAATGATGTTATTCTTTCAATATCATTATACTGAAATATTGGTATGGATTTTATTGTGGAATTTCTACCTTTTTGAGTCAGGGTTACTATTCACGTATACGACACTATTCATGTACATGACACTATTTACGTATATGACATTATTTACGTATACGGTACTATGTACGAATACGAAATACTATTCATGAGTTACTATTCATGAATTACTATTCACGAGTTACTATTTATGAGTTACTATTCACGAGTTATTATTCACAAGTTACTATTCACGGGTACTATTCACGACAAAAATTGGTTTCTTTTTCTGACCAAATTATCGTTGATTTATGATTGTTGCTCTCGAAAATAAATGCAGTTGTTGATCATATTGTTTTTATTATCATATATAACATTTTTATAACCCTGATGTTGAATTTCTCTTTCACTTGAGTGTAAAGATGAGTAAATTATTGGTATGATTGCGACTGAGGAATGTCTGTGGCTTGTAGTACAAAGATGAATTGTTAACTGGTATGATCATGACCATTGAATTTATAATTGAATATCTTTAGCTTAAGTGTAAAGATGAATTGATTAACATGGTTATAATTATGGTGTATATAAATTCTGAAATGATTATATATTTCTTTGAGATATGAATATATTTGGCCTGTAGTGCAAATATGAACTGTTGTGAAATATCTTTGGCCTGTAGTGCAAAGATGAATTGTTGACGAATATCTTTGGCCCGTAGTGCAAAGATGACCTGTTGTTGAATATTTTTGGCCAGTAGTGCAAAGATGAACTGTTGACGAATATCGTTGACCTGTAGTGCAAAGATGAATTTATTAATATGATTATGAATAGGAACTGTGATTTGGTATAACCATGATCTTTGATGTTTCAGGTACAGACATGTGAGGAAAATTATCTTCATCCTGGATCGGAAGAGGAATTTAGAATTACAATTATGATTATAAGTTATTCATATAATTGTGAAAAGGAACTGTTGATTAATGTTACAAGGATAAAATATTATTGGTGGACTTTCATTGTGGAGAAGATAATAGACTTTATGGTCTATTTGACTCTTCTAATGGTTTGCTCGTTTCGCTGCAACTATGGTTGAAATTTTTTATCATCTACCATATGTTCTAAATCTCTGATTTAATTCTGTTGAAGGCTATTGATAATTTATTTATCTTTAGTCATGATATTCTTTACTGGGCTAGTTGTGCTCACCCTTCTGTTTCACAATTTCTTTCAGGTAATAAGAGTGTAGCTGGGTCGAGCGGGGGTAACAGGGGAATAGAACGGTGGTCATCATTTAGTAGTTATATTTGGTGAATCATCTAGGGTGAAGCGAACCCAACGTTGGAAGGGTGTTTTGCCACTGTCATACAAGATGTTTAATGACATACAACCTCGTGTCATCATAAGACAGGGTTGTGCACATTCACTTGCTGAGTATATCTACGAGCACTACCTATATAATCTTGGTGTTTGTTTGAAGTATATTTCTCAATTAGAAACAGTGGAGATAATGATAAGTCGAGAGAAGACTCACCATTGGAAAGAACATGATAGTAAACTTCTCGTTTTTCTTTGGGGTCTATTGGGTCAACCAAGGATAATTTTGTGGCCATATGATATCTATAATAACCTAGATGCATGGCCTCCCATGTACGATGGTTTCCTTGAGCACTTTCCAAAGTTTCTAATTTCTAAAATAGTTTTTGACTATACCTTTATGTAAGGTGTCATTGTGACGTGCTATCCAAGGTTGGGATAAGAGTCACAGTTGGTATATATTTGTATCCAAACTCACAACATATATGTTGTTGTATTTTGTACGACAATTGTTGTAATAAAGTTGTAGTTGTTTTCTGTACTATGTATTTAGCGACTCAGAATAGGTTGGATGGAATGGACCTATTTTGGGGTCGTTACAACATACGACTTCGTGTTATCATAAGACAGGGTTGTGCATGTCCACTTGCTGAGTATATCTACGAGCACTACTTATATAATCTTGGAGTTTGGTTGAAATATAATTCTCCATTGGAGAAAATGGAGATAATTATATGTCAAGAGAAGACTCACCATTGGAAAGAACATGATAGCAATCTTTCCATTTTTCTTTGGGGGCTATTGGATCAACCAAGGATAATTCTGTGGACATATGATATCTATCATAACTTAGATGCATGGCCTCCCATGTACGAAGGTTTTCTTGAGCATTTTCCAAAGATTTTAATTTCTAAAACAGTTATTGACTGTACCTTTATGTAATGTATCAATGTGAGGTGCTATCCAAGTAAAGGGATGAGAGTCACAGTTGGTATTAAAACTACTAGTATATGTGTTGTCGTATTTTGCACGACAATAGTAATAATGAAGTTTGTATTTGGAAATTGCATTGAGTGTATTTCGTGGCGACTCAGAATAGGTTGTGTGGATTGGACCTATTTTGGGAACGTTACACCAAGGCTCCAAAGTTCGGACAATACTGAATACTCCATTCCATATTTCATGCTAATATTACTAATATGTTTCTTAATAAACTAACTATTAATATTAAATTTGAATTAACTAACTTAGTAACTTATGAATATTAAACAAACTAAGTAGTACATTAATATTAAAATTTAATCAACTAACTTATTAATATTAATACACTAACTAGTATATTAATATTAAAATTTAAGCAACTAATTTATTAATATTAAATAAACTAATTAATATATTAATTAAATGTAATTACTATTTACAATAAATCAATAATGAATAATTAAAATTTTAAACTTGATTGATATATTAATTAAAAATAATGTATTACAAACTTACAACTAACAAATTATAACAATGAATAAGTAATAATTTATTGAATCACTAATTTGATGAATAATTATAAGTTTGTAACTTTAACGTATAACTTAAACAATAATAAAAAATGAATCGGTTATAAATATTTGTCTTCAAAATTTTTAAAAATGTCTTCAAATCTTCAAAAAATATTTGTCTTTGAATCTTCATAAAATATATCTTCAAATCTTCAAAAAATATATCTTCATGGATGTACATTTTCGGCAGTTCCTGCTCCGACTTCGAGATCTTCCGAGCTATCTTGATCGTCTATTACGTCTTGTATTCTTCTTTGTGCGGCAAGATAATCTCTATAGCAAATACATATCTCCAACGAATCTGGACTAAGTCTACTTCTTTTTTCATCTAGTACCCTGCCAGATAAAGAAAAATAAGATTCCGAAGCTACGATACTAGCTTGGAAAGTTAGTAAATCACGGGCTATGGCGGCCAAATTAGGATATTGTTGGTTATGATTTTTCCAAAATGCAAGTATATCAAAATTATCAAATTCTTGATCGGTCATAAAACTTCTAAAATCAGTACTACAATATAAACCAAGTTCGTTTAAACTGCTTGTGTGTGATGAAGTTTTTGGTTTTTTTGATAATGATTTTAATAATGATGAAAACTTAGAAGATGAAGGGGCAGGGGGTGGTGCACGTGTAGATGTAGTATATATAGACTCATATTGTCTATAAAATTCAGCAAATGTATTATTAAAATTTAGCTTAATATAATCAGTATTTTCAGTACCTATATTTTCTACTATATCTTCTAAAACACTTTCTACACCTTCTAATTTTATTATGGGGTTTAACGCTTCTGCACAAGTAATAACAGTAGGCATGTATTCAAAATATTTTTAAAATTCTTCTTCCATACTAAAAATAAGGTTACTACAAAAAGGATCATATTTATATTGTTGAAACATATTTGTTATTTCCAAACATGCAAATAGAACATGATGAATTGTAGGATAATAAACACCACTTAATATTTTTGTGAGTTTTTTAAAAACTTTTAGAATATTTAAAAGTTGACATAATAAATCCCAGTCTTGATTTGTTATTTCATGATCGGTTTGTGTGTTATAAAACTCCATAAGTATATTTTGACGCTTATAAACATCTTTAAATAAATCATATGTACTATTCCATCTAGTGTTATTATCAAATTTTACTCTTTTAAATTTTTCACCTCTTGTATGTCAAAAAGTTCTAAAATCTTGCATTCTTCTATTAGAACCATATATATAACCAATCATAAAATGAATTTTATTTATTGTCGTTTGCAAGTAAGTGAATCCGGATTGTACAATCAAATTTATTATATGGCATACACATCTAACATGAAAAAATACACCATTTATTACAGGTTTTAAATCATTTTTTTAGCATATTAATAGAACTAGTATTATTTGTTGCATTATCTACATTAATACTTATTATTTTATCTTTAATTTTGTAAGTACGGATTATGGACATAATTTGAGCATATATTGATTGACCATTATGTGGTAATTCAAAATATTCAAATCCTATAATTCTTTTTTGCATAAACATATCAGAATCTATCTAATGAGCTGTAATACAAATATAGCTAATTCCAGGTTGATGATTAGCAGACCAAGTATCACTAGTTAAACAAATTTTACCATCAAAATTATCAAAATATTCAATTAATTCATTTTTAGCTTTATTATATAATTTAATTGCATCACGTTTAGTAGTCATTCTACTTACTTGTTTATATTTTGGTTGCAATGCGCCTTGAATGTAGTCGGTACAACGCGCATCATCAAAAAAATTGAATGGAATCTCCTTCTCGATCACAAACTTAGCTTGCCACTCCTTTTGTAATATTTGATCGTAACTCCAACTGTGACCAGAACGATCAATTTGTGATTGAGAGGTTTCATCAGTTATTTTATGCTTCTTCAAACACGACTCATAGTGACGGAGTAATGTGTTATTTCCTTTAACCCCGAAGAAGTTGTTACATATTTTGCATTGGGCTTTTTTAACACCTTCCGCAATCCACACTTCGATGAAATGATCCCAAATAGCCGCTGTACGTTTGGTTTGCTCGCCGGTAGGACGTGGAAATATTGTACTCGAACCCGGAACTGCACTTTCGGGCATAATAATATTTGGATCATTTTGAATAAATGATGACACTTGTGGAATGTTGGAAGAATCCATTGTAATAATATAAATGTACTAATAAAATAAATATTATGATTTATGTGTATAATAAATTATAAATATATATTATAAAAATTATAACAATGATACAAATTTAGAATTTAAGCTTGCAGTATGGTGTTATTGTTATATCAGAGAATAGAGAGAGAAAGATGTGAGGAGTTATAATTTTTGTGGAGTAAATTATATGATTTTTATAGTGAAAAAATATCCGTTAGTAAAATTATAGTTGTTACGATAATACGATTGGTACGTGAAAATTTATTTAATTTTTGAAATCCAAATTTTGATGAAATTTTCATAGATGTGATGGATTGATAGATAAATGAGAAGGTGTGTCAGCCTTTTTTTTTCTCCGTTGGTCATTGCTAAATTGCCAATATACATAGCAAATATGTGAACTTCAAAACATTAACTCAAAATACTAGTCTGAATAGAATAGGGCGTAGGCTGATTAACTACTCTTGATGTTTCCTTTTTCAGAGATATAATGGGGCTATTATATATATATATATATATATATATATATATATATATATATATATATATATATATATATATATATATATATATATATATATATATATATAATAGCATGCATTGATGCCTTAGACTTAGTGCACTTGAATTCCTAGTCATAAAAGACAACTAGCCAAACAGCGATCATTAACCATATATGATTATAGTCAAATTCATGACTTGAGTGTATGTATCAGCAAATATATAGTACCCAAAAATAAAAAATAAAAATAACATAAATTTTTTTTCTTTTTATGGAGGTATAGTTATTGTAACGGGTCGAATTTATTGAGTCGTGATTCTGGGGACATAATCCTTTTAAGGGGGGGAAAGATGTGACGAACGAGAATTTTGTAAATTAATTTTAATATTTATTGAATTAAATAAATATTTTCGATTATTTAATTATTAGATTTAATAATTAATCGATGCAATTGTGGTAGATTAATTTAATTATATGTGTTACATTTATTAAATTAATGTGAAGAATATTTATTATTCAAATATGTAATTATGTGAGCTTAATAAATTAAATGAATTATTTAATTAAACATGATGTTACTTTAATTAATTTAATTATTAATTAGAGATTTAATAAATTGTCATTATTTATTAATGAGATATTTAATTATGTGACTATGTGAATTTATGAGAAATTATTATATTTTATTTAAAGTAAATTAAATAAAATATGGGATTTATTTTATAAGGAGTGTGACATTAATTAAACTATATGATAAAAGGTTTTATTAAAATAAAGAGTTTTTAACTTAGTTGCTAGCCAAACATGGCACTAAGAGGGGTTAAGGTCAGTTAACCCATGACTGGGTAACTGACCACCAACGCGCGTCTGAGAAAGAGTTTCAATTCATCTCCTATATATACCTTATACTCTGGGTAATCTCTCATTCCCAAATTTATAATTTACGTCTTTTAGTTTTCATAGAAATATGGCTTTCAAAACCTCTGTTATGCCTCTGTAATTGAGAAATTATGTTGTTATATGATATATGTAATAATACGAGTAGCATAACATGTTTTTTATATATATTGCATGATTCCATATCATCAATTCATAATTTTACGTCGTATATGATTGCTGCAAAATTACAGAGTTTGGGTTTTGGCCATATGGCCTTATACGTGATATTTTATGTATTGATCATATAGTATCCCTAAATTTTACACTTATATGTTATTATGCATGTTAATACGAAGAGATCAAGCTTTAAATGAACGGATTTGGCTTTATAACGAATCCGTGGCGTTGAATTTTAGGAATTTATGTTCAATACTTCAAGAACATCAAGAACAGTGGAAATTTTTATGTTTTAATTCTGTGATTATGTGTTTTAATGGGTTAAAATTACTTTACAGATGTTGGGTAATGATTATATGTGAATATTAACATGTGGGTATGTTAAATTACTGAAATTAATGATTGTTTGGTGTCCTTTTCGCTGAACTTTGTGTTCTTCGCGAACTAGGAATCAAATTCTGGAGTCTCGCGCCGCGGGGCCAACTCCAGAATTGAAGCCCCGCGCCGCAGCGCCACCGCGCCACAGCGCCAAGTATCAGACCGCAGCGCCATGGCGCCGCAGCGCCACAGCGCCAAGTATCAGACCGCAGCGCCATGGCGCCGCAGCGCCAAGAGCCAGTACAAACGTGGCGCCGCAGCGCCACTCCCCAGAAAATTTAGAAATGAGATTTTTTTAAAATATTAAAGTCTAACAAGTGTTAGTTAATTGATGTAATGAACATGCAAATATGATAGAAGAATAATGTGATGATAAAAATAGTTGTTTAAACATGTAAATAACATAATTACATGTGATTTAAATTATTGAATTTCTAACTAGATTATTATTCATGAAGTACAAATTATGTGATAATGAGATAAATTGACTAAGTATAGTCGATAATTAAAGTAGACAACGAGAATGAGTTTACGTTGATTAATTAATTTATAATTAACTGGTATTGTGTATATGTATGGTATGTAGGATTTAATTCAAAGAACGTGTTTAGTTAAAGTATAATCTACGCGCGAGGCAAGTTTCCTAAACTTAAACTCTTAAATTTGAGCAAGTTCCCTAACCCTATTTGTCATTATTGTTTAAGCTTATTATTTACCTTGAATAAGCTATCGTTACTATTATTCAAGTTCAAATGATTTATTAAAGATTGATTATCTTTTCAAAGTATGATTTAGTTATACAATAATTGTTCTATTGTATACTTCTTGAGATTATTATTCAAATTGAATATCATTATTGTTGAACCTTATTAGACTAGTGAAACCTTAATGATTCAACTAGTCCATAGTTGATGAGCGTTCTAAATTTCAGAACCCTTGAAGAATTATTCAAACCCAACTTCCTTTGGTGCGGACTCGAATGTCAAACTGAGATGAACAACCCTGTATAGGGGATTATTTACGCTTAGCGTTAAGATATTGTGCACAGTATGGTACTAAGGGCTGATCATCCTAAGTACGAGAAGAAGGTCCATAGTCTTATGACTGTTAAAGGTTTCAAGTATAACCCTTGTTAACCTAAGACATAGTTCAAGGTCATATGACCCTCAGAATTCTTTTGATTCTTGTTATTCACTCTTGATTCAAAAGTTGAGTTTTTATTCAGATGTATTTGATTTATTCGCATGTTATTATACTGTTATTTCATTTTATACTTGTGGGCATTTGTGCTCACTCTTGCTTAATAATAACATTGCAGTTAAGAACGAAAGAACCGACGAACCTTCCACTAGTAAGGGCAAGGGCAAAGTTAGCAAATGATGGAGACTTGTTATTTGATATGACTTGTTATTTTATATGATGTATTTGTTTAAGACTTAAGTTAAAGATGTTGTTTAAGACTTATTTATTTATAATTCCGCACAGATGTTTAAGGTTAGTTTAACCTGGGATTGTATTTATTATTCGGATGATGTAATCCTTTTAAGGAGAAGATTTTAATTCTATCTATTTTATGATTTGCATTTTTATGGGTAGATAGATAGATGATATTTGTGCAGTGAACACCAAATCCCGTGAAATCGAAGTACCCGGATTTGGGGGTGTCACAGTTACCATTATGAATATGTTTATAAAAAGTATGTTCATATAATTTGAATATATGACTTTAATGGTTTGATATTAATATTTTATTTTTGATAGATGAAAATTTTAATTACGAAATTGTAGTCGGGGACAAAAAGTTGCTTGTGTTAAAAAAAGTTATTTATAGTGCCTTATTGGCTATTTTTCGAAACATGACCCCACCATCTTCCCCAAAAATATTTTTATTTATAATGTTTTTTTATGAAAATAAAATGAGTTTTAATTTTATTAATGATAGTGTAAAATCAGGTAATATTCTCAAATTTGTTGTTATTTCTTGGATGAGAAAGAAAAGATCCAATCATGCAGTAGATTTTATTTTTTGGCTAATTAGATTGAACTTATACCTACAAAGTTATAGTGTAAGTAGCAAGTATTCTACGTGCTTGCTAAACTTTATGTCAACACTCAACACAAATGTGTCAGTGTTAGGCCTAAGGCTTGGACAGTAAGCTAGTGAACAATCAGTCAATCACTTAGTTTTGGATGTTTGCACATTTTAAAGTTTAAACCGTTGAGTACTTGAGTGTCTTTTGCTTCTATTTTTTTTATATAACTGTTAGGCGTTAAGGCTGGCCTGGTGGCTGGCGGTGTTGAGTATTGGGCTTGGCTACCTGACTATATTTTTTCAATGGTCTTTTTGGGTTGGGTTTGGAAGACAACATTTTAATTGGACAACAACTAATAAGCCAACAAGCAGGTCAGGCCTGTTGCATCGGACTAAGCCAGGCCCAAGCCGGACTCAGGCCAGTCCAGGTCGGGCTTTGGGCCAAGCCGGTCCAGGCCAGATTTTTGTGCTCAAATGGCAGCCTTTTTAAGCCTTTCAGACCGGTCCAGGCCTTGACCAGATCTGGCTTTGACCAGGCCATGCCCAGGCCAGACCAAGGCCATGTCGCGGGCCTCAGGCCTTTTGTGCACCTCTATCTACAGCGATGCTTCAGGAAAAGGGTTAGGATGTGTTCTCATGCAACATAGAAAATTCATAGCCTATGCCTCACGACAACTCAAAGAATATGAGAGGAATTATCCTACTCATGATTTGGAGTTAGCAGCAGTTGTTTTCGCCTTGAAAATTTGGAGACACTACCTGTATGGGGAGAAAGTGGAGAATTATACGGATCATAAGAGCCTTAAATATTTTTTCACCCAAAAGAAACTCAACATGCAGCAACGACGTTGGCTTGAGTTGTTGAAAGATTACGATCATACCATCTAATAATATCATGGAAAAGTAAACGTGGTAGCTGACACATTGAGTAAAAGATCATATGCGGGTACGAGTGCGATATTGTCAACGCAAAGACCCATTTGGTATGACTTGCAAAGGATGGAAATAGAGTTAAAGACTCCAAGTACCCACGTGATGATATCAAACATACGAGTAGAACCGATTTTAATCGATAATGTTAAAACTGCTCAAGCTACGGACCTGGAGCTGATGCGTATGAAGAAGAAAGTGCAAGAAGGTGTTATTCCAGAAGCAAGAATAGATGAAGAAGGAATACTTCGAGTTAACTCCAGACTTTGCGTTCCTAACGATTCTGACTTGAAGCATAGAATCATGATGGAGGCACACAACACACCATTTGCAATCCATCCTGGGAGTACCAAAATGTATCATGATCTTCGACATACATTTTGGTGGAGCAATATGAAGAGAAAGATCGCAGAGGTTATCTCGAGGTGTTTAACTTGTTAACGTGTAAAGGCGGAGCATCAAGTACCAAAGGGTCCATTGCAACCACTTAAGATTCCGAAATGGAAGTGGGAACACATTACCATGAATTTTGTTACGGGTCTTCCCAAGGTTTCTCAACGCATAGATGCGATTTGGGTTATTGTTAATAGATTAACCAAGTCTGCTCATTTCTTGCTGATACGGGAGACTTATTCCCTTGAACGTCTTACTCGTATGTACGTGAATGAGATTGTGAGATTGAATGGCATGCCAGTATCTATAGTTTCGGATCGTGACCCAAGATTCACTTCACGATTTTGGGTTAGCTTGCAGAAAGCTATGGGCACAGATTTACGATTCAGTTCGGCATACCATCCTCAAATGGATGGGCAATCAGAAAAGACTATTCAAACTCTTGAATATCTATTAAGACTCTGTGTCCTAGATTTCAAAGGGAGTTGGGAAAAGTACCTACCATCGGTGGAATTCTCCTACAACAACAGTTATCTGGCAAGTATAGGTGTAGCTCTATTCGAAGCATTGTATGGACGAAAGTGTCGCTCTCCAGTATGTTGGGATGAGGTGGGAGAAGCAACGTTGTTGGGACCAGAGTTGGTACGTATGACTACAGAGAATATCCAAATGATCCGACAACGTATACAAACGACACAGGATCGATAAAAGAGTTATACGGATCTTCATCGAAAGGACGTGAAATTTAATATTGGGGATCATGTATTGTTACTTGTTGCTCCATGGAAGGGAGTTACAAGATTTCGGAAGAGAGAAAAGCTCAATCCACGATTTGTTGGTCCATTTGAGATTCGTGACCGAATAAAAAATGTGGCCTATAGACTAGCATTACCTCCAAGTATGTCTCGTGTTCATAATATGTTTCACATATCTGTGCTTCGAAAATATGTGAAAGACCCAGACCACATTATTGAGTTAGAACCAGACGAGATAACCGAAGATTTAACGTACGAGGAGGTACCTGTCAAGATCTTGGATAAGAAGGAGCATGTCCTACGCACAAAGGTTATACCACAAGTTAAAGTTTTGTGGAGGAACCATGTTATTGAGAAAATGACCTGGAAGTTGGAATCGGAAATAAAAACGTGGTATCCTCACTTTTTCGAAACACAAGGTACGTACGTTAATTTCGAGGATGAAATTTCATAAGGAGGGGAGGTTATAAGACCCCAACTTTTTATAATAAAATCGAATTTTCTCTAATTATTATTTTGAATAATAAATTGTTAATTTGATATAATGCTTTGGTTATGGGTGAAATGTGCAAATTTTACAAAATAAGCAAGTGGTTATAAAATATTCATTGTTGTCGGGGAATATTCGTTTGATCGTGGAATATTCTTGCTGTTCGGGAATATTCGTACGACGGCGCAGCCATTTATGGGCCCCATAACGAAAAACGGTCGGATGAAGAAAACGACAAGTTTGAGTTTTTACAAATAACGGCGTAGGTGTTACCGTTAACACTGTTGGAATACCTGGTGATTAAAATACAGTAATACGCGGGGTTGCACAGTAGCACACGGTATTGCACAGTATTTTTGAATTATTGATTCTTACGTAAGAAGGCACTACTCAATAATTATCACAGTAATTACTGTTCAATATTTTATTTTACTGATTCAATAATTGCTACGTTGATATTTTATATTATTGTTGTTTCAATAATTGTCACTGCACAGTATTTCCCATTATCATATCAATAATTCATATTATTTAAAAAATATTATTAGATAGCATTATTGACAATGTCTAAGAAAGTTCTGTCTAGAAAAGGGGTTTAGTCACCTAATTGCGCGCCAGTAAGGAGAAATCCTTATCGGAAAGCCCCTTCTTTCCTCGGAACGACCTAATTGTCATATTGTGATTCTATAATATTATTTGTGAATAATTAATTATTAATTTATATGATAAGAAATTATTTATTTTATATGGATATAAATGAAGGAATTAATGTTGAGGTGTTTTATCTGTAATTTGTCAGAATGGAGGTATTAAAAATTATTCGTACGTGGATTTTGGACATTTTCTGATTGAAATTTGAAAAAACTTTCTTCTACAAAGTTGTAGAGAATTAAATTTCCTATGGAATGGACATATAATTCATATTATTTTGATAAAAGGGCTATTTATTATGAATTATTGAAGTTTCGAAAATAAATATTTTTATTAAAAACATGTGGGCCCTATTTCTGGTTGTTGTGAAAAAATCTAATTTTTGGTGGGCCCCACTGTGGTGTGCTAAAATTTGATCAATTGTGGTGGGCGTGATTTTTTTTATAAAATATTATTTTATTAATTTAGTCTGCTTTGGCGTTCTAAGCATTTTTCTATAAATAGGGTGTGACGCCCCCAAAATAGGTATACATCACCCATCTTGAGTCGCCAAATACATGGTACAAAATTTAAATACAACTTAATAATACAACTGTCGTGTAATATACGACAAAATATAAACTGAGAGTTGTAAAACGAATATTGTCTTCTAGACAAGTATTCAACTCAAATGGTGTCCTCAATACAATTATAATCACACTATTTCATATAATAGTGAGGACTACTAATGCTATCATCTGGACCGTCACTCCATTCTCCAACTAGTCCCGGCTACGTTCTCATTTCCTGAATAGGAAAACGAAAGCAAAAGGGTGAGCTCAACTAGCCAGTAAGAAATATTATGAGTAAGATAATGCGGAATAATTTATCGTTAGCTTTCAACAGTGTTAAACTGATAAAATATAACAAACATCAAGTTTAACTGCAGCGGAACAAGCAATCCATTAGAAGAGTCAAGTAGAGAATAAAATCTACTATTTTCTATGATTTAAAAGGTTTTTCATCACTTTTATCGCTGAGACTCAGCTTAATAAATAATCCACATCATTCCTACACTACGGCCAAGGATATTCATTAGTGTCATGACCATAAAGTATCCATGCACTACGGGCCAAAGATATTCGTGTATTCATCAATGGTCATGATCATGCCAACAACTGTCCATCAATGCACTACGGGCCAATGAGGACTTTTACCACATCATTTGTAACATTACGGTCATGATTATACCGAATAATCCCTAGTCATAATCATACCAACTCCATCTAAGCACTACAGGCCACAGATGACTTTCAACATAATATAAACATGAGGATAATGACAATGATATAAGAATTCAATAAAACAAGTTCAAGGATAAATTTTTAAAGATTTATAATTTAATTTATCCATAAATCAATAACGTCCAAATTGTCAACATGATACTATTTTGTGGAGTAAATTTCAAGAATAATATTGTACCAAAAATAATTTGGACTGAAAACGAATCAATTTTTATCATGAATAGTACCCCAGATGAATAGTACTCGAGTGAATAGTACCTCGTGAATAGTATTTTGGGAATAGTACTCCCGTGAATAGTACTCCGATTTAAAAAAGTTAAAACTTATCAAGAATACTCAGAATAATATTTCTGTGAAAAGATACTGGATGAAGCGCAAATATCAAGGATATTCTACTAATTTCATGGAGTATAGAAACCAAAATTTTAACAAAACGAGTATAGAATTCGAAATCAGAAACGAAATAATATTACTTACATACTACAGAGTATGGAAGAAAATATTATTTCAAGCGAATATTGAACAAAATAACATCCCTTACCTTGAAAAGAAGAGTATTTCAACTGGTATAGCGGGGATATTTTTAAATAAAACTTTCATTGTTTTCTACGCTCAAAACTTTCTAAAACTCTAAAGAAATACGCTTAAGATTAAAGAAGAAGAATTATCTGATTCTGATGTGATTTTCAATTCTAACTTAAGCGCCTATTTATAGGAAAATGCTAGAACGCCATAGGAGACTAAATAATAAAATAATATTTTTTTTTCTATGCACACTTCTTTGAAAAAATTTCAGCCATCACAAGTGGGGCCCACTAAAATCAGCCACCTTTCCCAACAACCAAAAGTGGGGCCCACCCATATTTTTAATAAAAATATTTTAATTTTCGAAACTTCAATAATTCATAATAAATAGCCCTTTTATCATAAAAATACGAATTTTATGTCCATTCCACACAAAATCGAATTCTCTACAACTTTGCAGAAGAAAGTTTTTCCAAATTCTAAACAGAAAATATTCGAATTTCACAAACGGATAATTTTCAACACCTCTTAAAATTCATAACAAATCATACGTTAATTTTTAACGGTTCAAAATTTGGGGACAAATACTCAACTTATATATGCATAACATATCCAAAAATCACAACGATCTAACGGTCGGATTAAAATTATAACTCACGCAATAGAGCTTTAAGAACACCGATTTGATTTTTTAATACTTCCAATCCGACAAAATACTGATAAAACACCTCAGCATTAATTCTTTTATTTATAACCACATAAAATAAATATTTTTCTATCCATCATTTATATTCACATAAAATAAATATTTCCTTATCATATAAATCAATAATTAATTATTCACAAATAATATTACAGAATTACAATAATGACAACCAGGTCGTTTTCAGGAAAGAGGGGGCTTTCCGATAAGAATTTTTCCTTATTGGCGCGCAATTAGGTGACCAAACCTCTCCTTGACAGAACTTTCTAGACATTGTCAATAATGTTATCTAATAATATTATTCAAATAATATAAATTATTGATTTGATAATGAGAAATACTGTGCAGTGACAATTATTGAAACAACAATAATATAAAATATTAACGCAACAATTATTGAATCAATAAAATAAAATATTGAACAGTAATTACTGTAACAATTATTAAGTAGTGTCTTCTTACGTAAGAATCAATAATTTAAAAATATTGTGCTATACCGTGTGCTATTGTGCAACTCCGCATATTACTATATTTTAACCACCTGATAATCCAACAGTTTAACGGTAAAACTTTCGTCGTTATTTTATAAAAAGATATTTTTATCATTTTTTCAATCTAACAATAATTCTGTTGTGGGGTCCACCAATGATTGTGTCGTCGTACGAATATTCCCTATTAAAACAAATATTTCCCGACCAATCGAATATTATATAACAACTTGCGTACTTTACAAAATTTATAAATATTACCCACAACTATTATATCAAATTCACTCCATAATATTCAAAAATGATATTTATAAAAAATTTATATTTATTCATAAAAGTTGTGGACTTACATAGGGTGCTTAGTTAGAATTGAAAATCACACCAGAATCATAAATTTTCTCTCTCCATATTATCGAGCGTATTTTGTGAGTATTTAGATACTTTGAGAGTTGCTATTCAGTACAAGTTTTCTTCAGTATTATATCCGATATTTCAGGCAGAAGTACTATTCTTTTGATATAAGAGATGTTATTTTCTTCATAAATGATTTTATTTTTTTTTAATATCATTATACCGAAATATTGGTATGAATTTTATTATAAAATTTTTACCTTTTCATGTCGGGGTTACTATTTACGTATACGGCACTATTCACGAATATAATGCTATCCACGGAGTATGATTTTTCTTATGAAATTTCTACCTTTTTGTGTTGGAGTTACTATTTACGTATACGACACTATTCACAGAAAAATAAAATTTTCTCTTCTTTGTCCAAGATGTCTATTATGGTTACTATCTTTGATTGTATCCATGTTTTGATCTTTATTCTTGAATTTTACTCCACTATAATTTATTACGGAGTATTTTTGAACTTGAATTATCTAAAGTACGAATCTCTATTTTTTGTTCTTTTACCTCACTGGATTCGTTTCTTTAAAATATTTTTTATCATTATCAGTCCTAAATGGTGATATAACTGAATATCTTTGGCCTGTAGTGCAAATATGAATGATTATCTGATGAATATCTTTGGCACGTAGTGCAAAAATAGACAGGTGTTGAGATGAACATGACCAACTGGTGATACAAATGAATATCTTTGGCCTGTAGTGCAAATATAAATATTTGATTCAAGATGTATATTGATTAATGTTACAAGAATAAATTATTGATGATGGAATTTTAAATTCATAGATGATTGTACATTTCATTCTCTACTTAACTCTTCTAATGAATTGTTATTTCCGCTGCGAATATTGATCTAAAACTGGTTGTCCATTATATTTTATCTGATTTATTGAAGGCTAACGATAATTTGTTGTACATTATCTTAGTCATAATATTATTTACTGGGCTAGTTGAGCTCACCCATTTCGTTTTTGTTCTATTTTTCTTCTCAAGAGGCGAGAATATAGCGGGAACTAGTCGGGGTGTGGAGTGATGTTCTAAGTTAACTTTTTTAGTAGTCCTCACTATTTTATAAAATAGTGTATCATTAATTGTAATGTGGACTTATTTGAGTTTGAATACTGTCTAGAAGATAATATGTGTTGTCGTATTTTGCACGACAATTGTAATAATAAAGTTGTAGTTATTTTCTGTACCATGTATTTGGCGACTCAGAATGGGTGATGTATATCTATTTTGGGGGCGTCACAGGCGGTTCAGAGACAATTACCAAAACTGCACCACACCAGTCCCGGTTTAATTCTTTTTCGTACCAAAATCGCACCGACGAGGCCACCGGTTAGGATAAAAATCGGCTAGTTTGAAGCGGTTCCATCGATTTCGGATCAATTACAGTTCAAATTGTCATCTCTAATGTAAATTGTACTTTGATCATCTTTTTAGGGACGGTGAGAGTGTATATTTAATACTCCATTTGTTCCAAAATTTAAAATATATTTTGACTTTTTAGAGTTAATTCACAAAATTCTGAAATTCAAAATTGATATAAATTATTTGGTTCTAGTACAAACAAATATAACAATTGTAAACTAACTATAAATGAGACGCCCCCAAAATAGGTATACATATCCCATTCTGAGTCGTCAAATACATGGTACAGAAATAAATACAACTTCATTACCACAATTGTCGTGCAAAATACGACAACACATAAACTGTAAGTTTAAATATAGATATTGTCTTCTAGACAATATCCACACTCAAACAAGTTCTCATTACAATTATTAAAATACTATTTTATAGTTCCCGCTATATTCTCGCCTCCTAAGAAAAATAGAACAAAAAGGAAAAGGGTGAGCTCAACTAGCCCGGTAAAGAATATTATGATTAAGATAATATACAACAAATTATCATTAGTCTTCAACAGGAAAAAATCTGATAAAATATAATAGACAACAAGTTTTAGATCAACAACTGCAGCGAAAACAACAATCCATTAGAAGAGTGAAGTAGAGAATGAATTCTACTATCTTCTAAGATTTAAAAGTTCATCATCAATATTTTATCCCTGTAACAACAATCATTACACATCTTGAATCAAATATTCATCTTTGCACTACATGCCAAAGATATTCAGTAATATCATCATTTAGGACTAAGGATGATGAAAAATATTTTAAAGAAACGAATCTAGTGAGATAAAAGGACAAAGATTAGGGACTCGTACTTTAGATAATCCAAGTTCAAAAACGTTCCATAATAAACTATAGTAGAGTAAAATTCAAGAATAAAGATCAAAACATGGATACAATCAAAGATAGTAACCATAATAGATATCTTGGACAAAGAAGAGAAAATTTTATTTTTCGGTGAATAGTGCCGTATTCGTGAATAGTGTCGTATACGTGAATAGTGCCGTATACGTGAATAGTAATCCTGACATAAAAAGGTAGAAATTCCACAATAAAATTTATATCAATATTTCGGCATAATGATATTGAACGAAATAATATCATTTACGAAGAAAATAACATCCCTTACCTCAAAATAACTGTATTTCTGATCGGAATATCGGATGTAAAGTCGAAAGAAACTTGCACTGAATAACAATTCTCAAAGAATCTAAATACTCACAAAATACGCTCGATAATATAGAGAGAGAAAAAAAAAACTTGTTTCTGATGTGATTTTTAATTCTAACATAAGCACATATTTATAGAAAAATGCTAGAATGTCATAGGAGACTAAATAATAATATAATATTATTATTTTTCTTATCTTCTACGCCACTTTTCAACACAATTCAGCCCACCACAATTGAAAGATTAATTCAACACATGTTTTCTACACCAACCAAAAGTGGGTTCCACCCATAATTTTAATAAAAATATTTAATTTCTGAAATTTCAATAATTCATATAAAATAGCCCTTTTATCAAAAAAATACGAATTTTATATCCATTCTATAGGAAATTAAATTCTCTACAACTTTATAGCTTTAAGTTTTTTCAAATTCTAAACGAAAAATGCCCGAAATTCACATACGGACGATTTTTAATACCTTCATTCTGATAAAATACTGATAAAACACCTCAACATTAATTTCTTCATTTATATCTACATAAAATAAATATATCCATCATTTATATTCACATAAAATAATTATTTTCTTATCATATAAATCAATAATTAATTATTCACAAATAATATTACAGAATCACAATTATGACAACCAGGTCATTCCCAAGAAAGAGGGGGCTTTCCGATTCTCCTTACTGGTGCGTAATTAGGTGACCAAACCTCTCCTTAGACAGAACTTCCTTAGACATTGCCAATAATGCTATCTAATAATATTATTCAAATAATATAAATTATTGATCTGATATTGAGAAATACTGTGCAGTAAAAATAATTGAAACAACAATAATATAAAATATCAACATAGTAATTATTTAATCAATAAAATAAAATATTGAACAGTAATTACTGTAATAATTATTTAGTAGTGTCTTCTTACGTAAGGATTAATAATTCAACAATACTGTGCAATACCGTGTGCTACTGTACAACCACGTGTATTACTGTATTTTAACCACTGGGTATTCTAACAGTGTTAACGGTAACAACTATGCCATTATTTATAAAAACTCAAACTTGTCGTTTTCTTCATCCGACCATTTTTTGTTATGGGGCCCACAAATAGTTGCGCTGTCGTACGAATATTCTCCGACAACAATGAATATTCCACGACCAAACGAATATTCTCTGACAATAATAAATATTTTATAACCACTTGCTTATTTTGCAAAGTTTGCACATTTCACCCATAACCAAAGAATTATATCAAATTAACACCTTATTATTCAAAATAATAATTAGAAGAAATTCAATTTTATTTATGAATCTGTTGGGGTCTTACAACCTCCCCTCCTTATAAAATTTAGTCCTCAAAATTGACGTACGCACCTGGTGTTTCGAAAAGGTGAGGATACCTCGTTTTCATTTATGATTCCAACTCCCAAGTCATTTCTTCAATAGCATGGTTCCTCCACAAAACCTTAACTTGTGGTATAACCTTAGAGCGTAGGACATGCTCTTTCCTATTCAAGATCTTAATAGGTACCTCCTCGTACGTTAAATCTTCAGCTATCTCGTCTAGTTTTAACTCAATAATATGGTTCGGGTCTTTCACATATTTACGAAACACAGATATGTGAAACACATTATGAACACGAGACATGCTTAGAGGTAATGCGAGTCTATAGGCCATATTTCCTATTCGGTCAAGAATCTCAAATGGACCAACAAACCTTGGATTGAGCTTTCCTCTCTTCCCAAATCTTGTTACTCCCTTCCATAGAGCAATACGTAACAATACATGATCCCCAATATTAAATTCCACGACCTTTCGATAAAGATCTGCATAACTCTTTTGTCGATCATGTGCCGTTTGTATACGTTGTCGGATCATTTGGATCTTCTCTATAGTTATGCGTACCAATTCTGGTCCCAACAACGTTGCTTCACCCACCTCATCCCAGCATAATGGAGAACGACATTTTCTTCCATACAACGCCTCGAATGGAGCCATGCCTATACTTGCTTGATAACTATTGTTGTAGGAGAATTCTACCAATGGTAAATACTTATCCCAACTCCCTTTGAAATCTAGGACACAGAGTCTTAATAGATCATCAAGAGTTTGAATAGTCCTTTCTGATTACCCGTCCGTTTGAGGATGGTATGCCAAACTGAATCGTAAATCTATGCCCATAGTTTTCTGCAAGCTAACCCAAAATCGTGAAGTGAATCTTGGGTCACGATCCAAAACTATGGATACTGACATGCCATGTAATTTCACAATCTCATTCACATACATACGAGCAAGACGTTCAAGGGAAAAAGTCTCCTGTATAGGCAAGAAATGAGCAGACTTGATTAATCTATCAACAATAACCCAAATCGCATTTATACCTTGAGAAACCTTGGGAAGACCCGTAACAAAATCCATAGTAATGTGTTCCAACTTCCATTTTAGAATCTCAAATAGTTGCAATGGACCCTTTGGCACTTGATGCTCCGCCTTTACACGTTGACAAGTTAAACACCTCGAGATAAACTCCGCGATCTCTCTCTTCATATTGCTCCACCAAAATGTATGTCGAAGATCATGATACATTTTGGACCTCCCAGGATGGATTACAAAAGGTGTGTTGTGTGCCTCTATCATGATTCTATGCTTCAAGTCAGAATCGTTAGGAACACAAAGTCTGGAGTTGACTCGAAGTATTTCTTCTTCATCGATTCTTGCTTCTGGAATAGCACCTTCTTGCACTTTCTTCTTCATACGCATCAGCTCCAGGTCCGTAGCTTGAGCAGCTTTAACTTTATCGATTAAAGTCGGTTCTGTGAGAGCCCCAAATTCGGGTCCCGAATCACCACGAATCTGGTACAATCATTCTATAACTATTTGCGGAAGATATAAACATAAATTGTTTATACAATACACTTTACACACTATTCCCCAAAATCGAGTAACCTTAACTTATACACAATTCATAAACTATCTAACACGTAACATTATTATCAAACTATACTATTACAAACTAGCTGCACATTTTATCCCAAGCAGAACTTGGCATTATCCTTTTTTCCTGTATCCGAACGCATTCGCCTTATCTGCAATGTTTATCATGATATAGCAAGGATGAGCATGAAAGTTGCTCAGCAAGTTTAAATACAATTTAAGGATATATCATGATTGAAAGAGTCTGAATAATAGGCTGACTATAATTCATCAATATAATTGAGAACTAGCATGAACAAACTTTTGACTGAACAAGTATTGAACATGAACAAATATATCTGGACCAACTGGTAATGAAGGTGATCAGCATTTCATACCTGACTTATACATGCAATATGTACAGAGTACAATTCCACATGGTAATCAGCAATGATTAGCCATAAGCATATCTGAATAAAACAACTCTTAGTAGAGTTAAGTAAAACTTGCCTGAACCGTTGATTACCGCTACGCAATTTATAACGATTTATCCGAAGACCTAATATTAGTAATATAGATCTCCAATATTAGAATAATATCATCACAATATAATACTATTATATATATACACATAGAATAACCTAAACACATAGCAAATAATCCTATCAGTCTACAATACACATAAGACTTAGCATCAAGTCAGACTATTTAAGTCGAAGTTGAACTCGATAAAATTCTAACATTCCGACGGTCAAGTCGAGCAATCATCGAGTTTAAGTTCAATTAAACTCTGCCTAAACACTTAACAATATCTTAGAAAGTTTTCTTAATAGTCAAAATAATTTTCATAGACTTGCAAAAATTTTCAAATAACAATTACTTTTAATTCACTTAATATTATTAATTTTGATAATATTTAATTCTCCTCTTAGTATTACTAGTTCACTAATAACACTTTTATTCGCTTACTAATATTATTAATATCTTAATAATATTTTAATACTTTACTAATATTAATAATTCTCTTAATTATATTTTAATCATGCATTAATATTATTACGTTAATAATATCTTACTTATGCTTTAGTATCATTAATCAATTAGTAATACTTTTAGTCATTTACCAATCGTATTAATATTTTATTTATTTACTAATATTATTAATCATTTAATAATATTTAATTGCTTTACTAAAGTTATAACATTCATAACATTTTATTTAATCTCAAATATTATTATTTACTTAATAATATTTTAATCATTTAATAATACTTTAATTTAATATTATTAATCTTTTAATAATATTTTAATCTAAGATTAATATTTTAATCTAATATTATTAATCATTTAATAATACTTTAATGAAGTTTTAATCTTAATATTTTTATTTACTTACAATATCATATTCTAATATTATTAATATCATAATAACATTTTAATAATTTATTAGATCAATAAACAATTTATTTTAATTGCTCACCCTTTATTAAACCTCTTATTTAATATCCATAAAAGGTCATAAATAATATTTCTTATTATAAATTACCAAAATGCCCTAGAATAGTCATAGCATTATATATTAGGAGTATTCAAACATTAAAATCACATTTTTCTTATTTAAGACATCATTTAACTATTTATTTTCTTTTATTCAAAACTTAATCATTTTTAGGAAAAATATCAAACTAATTCCAAAAATTCTCATTTTCTGGATTTGGATAGTATATGAACCCACAATGATCCCCAAATTTTTCTGGTATTTAAGAAAATGATTTACTATTTTTAAAGTTCCCAAAACACTCGGATCTCACTTCATTTTTCATAAATTGAGTTTTGCTCAGAAAAATTTGAAATTCTAAGGGTATGCTCTCCTACTACATATGAACCTACTGTAAAAATTTCGGAATTTTCCAGTGTATACATAGTGAGATATTCGAAGGTGAATATTTAGAAGTCCTTCACGGAAATAGCCATTACGCACAATCTATAACTCGAAACGTGTCCGTTCTTTTTCCTACGTGTAGATAACTTCTCAAGGTACCTCTGTGAATTTTCCTAGATTTTTAAGAGACACGAAACTATCTGAAATAGTCCCAAGAAAAACGGGACAGAAACTATTTTAGGGTTTTTGAACCTTTAACACTCCAAGTGGAGTGTTTTGGGGAAAATAGCCCCAAAAGTTTTAAAACTTGCTAGATTTATGTTCTACCACTTGATTTTACTAGATAACTCATGTATCTATCACCCCCCTTCGACGGATCACAAATCCAAGTTGTAAAACTTGAGTTACACAAGATTTAGTGGAAGAAACCAAGAGTTTTCACCCTTGAAGAACATATGCTCATTTTCTTGCTCTAAACCTTTGATCTAACACTCAAGATACTTAGTTTCATACATGATAATATGTAGAACTAGGGTATCTTGAGTATTAATCCATATCTCCAACAAATCATGCTATAACAAAAAATAGAAGAAGAATAAGAAAAAGAATGGATGAGAACCTCACCTAGTTTTATTTGCTATCCTTCTTGATCTTCCAAAGTAATGTATAATCTTAGGGTGCATTAAGTAACTAGCACACCTCTCTCTCTCACACAAAATCGAAACTCTCTCTCTCTCTCTCTCTCTTGTATGTTGCTAGCTTGGAAGAAAAAGAAGAAGAATGAGAATAAGAGAAAATGAAATGTTCTAGCAAATAAAATGGGTCAGTAACTATTACCCCCCAATACTTTCCTTGGCCCATGGATAAAAGGCTTCACCTTATCCTTTCAACTATCCTAATCATGTGATTAAGAGTGCTAAGTAAATTTTCTACCAATGGGAGCATCACACACTTGTCCTTGTGTGTAAGACTTACTATTTAAGGAACGTGATTAGCATAATTTGTTGCCTTAAAAGGCCTAATGGGGCCAGCTATATGTATGCCCACTAACTCATCCATTTTAGCTTTATTTTAATGCACAAATTAGATTAATCAAATGTCTAAAATACCCTTAATCAAGTAGGCTAAGTGTGGGCTTGCATTTTATTTCTTTTAGGCTTTTCCTTTAATTGTTTTGGGCTATGTAATAAACATAGTTTAACAATTTTAATATATATTACCCTAATTGTTTATTTAGGGTTTCTATTCTCAATCTTATAGAATTTAATTAATATACATGTGACTTTAGCTCATAACCTAATTAGGTTAACAAGAAATAGGTTTCAAATTATTAGTCACTTGAAATAACAAGATTATCCACCTAAGTGAGTATACATATTAAATACTAACATTTTCTTATTACCATAACCCTTAGGTTATTTAATTGTCTCACCTAATGTGTAATTAGGTTACAAAGCTTTCATTTTTTTTGAAATCTATAAATGTATATATCCATAACTATAGTATATATGTTTATTGATCCATGCACCACTTCACATATGTTGTCACATATTAATCACTGTATAACACAAAGTTTTAAAATATCAATAATGTACATACATAAATAGTGACTTAAAATTCACGAATATTAACCCTTAAGGTTTTCAAAAATAAAAAATTAATATTTCTAAATTGTAATTAGGATTCTCGAATTAAATTAAATTTTCCCATTCATAAATCAATCTTGTTAATTAGGATTATTTTATCCCAATTCAAATTACTAATTTAGCAATTAAGTCCATAACTATACATTAGGGTTTCTAACAGAATAATTAGGGTTTAAAAATTTGAAATTAGGGTTTCCTAATTAATTAAGTTTTACCCTAATTAATATTATAATTAATATCACTTAAGCATTATAATTATCCTTTAAATTCCCAGATTAGGGTTTTCAATTTCTGAATTAGGGTTTCGAATTTCCGGAACTGAAATTAGGGTTTTAGAACCGGTTTTAGGGTTTCTTATCAGTCATTAGGGTTTTCTAACTGAATGTTGACGTTCGAATATAATATTAGGGTTTAACAGTGATAAAATTTATCTGGTCAACCCTTAACCCTTAACCACATTCTAAACACATAGATGGCCATATACACAGAACATATTCACATATACACTTAATCTTGAATAATTCACCTAAATCCTTCACAGAATTTGGAAATCCTCAAAATTCCTTCTCAAAGATATCAAACGCATATACTCATTTTCTGTCTAGGTCTATCATTTGACCTTAAATCCATCATTTAAGATTTTTAAAAATTTTCTAAATTCTCGGGTTGTCACAGGTTCTACTCGTATATTTGATATCATCACGTGGGTACTTGGAGACTTTAACTCTATCTCCATCCTTTGTAAGTCGTACAAAATGGGTCTTTGTGTTAACAACATCGCACTCGTACCCGCATACGATCTTCTACACAATGCGTCAGCTACAACGTTTGCTTTTCCAAGATGATATTGAATGCTATGGTCGTAATCTTTCAATAGCTCGACCCAACGTAGTTGCCGCATGTTGAGTTCCTTTTGGATGAAGAAATATTTGAGGCTTTTATGATCCGTATAAATCTCCACTTTCTCCCCATACAGGTAGTGTCTCCAGATTTTTAACGCGAAAACAACTGCTGCCAACTCCAGATCATGAGTAGGATAATTCCTCTCATATTCTTTGAGTTGTCGCGAGGCATAGGCTATGATTTTTCCATGTTGCATGAGAACACATCATAACCCTTTGCCTGAAGCATCGCTGTAGATAACAAATCCATCCGAACCAGATGGTATTGTCAGAACAGGTGCCAAAATGAGTCTCCTCTTAAGCTCTTGGAAACTTTTCTCGCATTCCTCGCTCCATACTAATTCTGTATCTTTCCAAGTCAGCTGAGTTAACGGAGTAGCGATTCAAGAAAATCCTTCCACGAATCTCCGATAATAACCAGCTAAGCCCAGAAAGCTACGTCCTTTGGTCACCGACTTTGGTTGTTCCCAACTTTGTATGGCTTCAATCTTCGCCGGGTCAACAGATACTTTATGCTTTGACACCACGTGCTCAAGGAATGCTACTTCCTCAAGGCATAACTCGAATTTCTTTAGCTTGGTATATAGCTTGTTGTCACGAAGCCTTTGCAGTACCAGCTTTAAATGGTGCTCATGATCTTCACGGCTTTTGGAATAGATGAGGATGTCATCAATAATGATAACAACGAACTGATCCAAGTATTCTTTGAACACACGGTTCATCATATCCATGAAAGCAGCAGGAGCATTAGTCAATCCAAAAGACATGACTAAGAATTCATAATGCACGTACCGAGTTCTGAAGGCAGTCTTCGGAATATTCTCAGTTTTAATCTTCAGCTGATGATATCCAGAACGAAGATCGATCTTTAAAAAGAATTGTACTCCTTGCAACTGGTCAAACAGGTCATCAATGTGAGGTAGCAGATACCTATTCTTGATGGTGACATGGTTCAATTCCCGGTAATCGATACAAAGTTGCGTACTCCCGTCTTTCTTCTTTACGAATAAAACAGGAGCACCCCAAGGAGATGTACTAGGACGAATGAAACCGATGTCCAACAACTCCTGTAGTTAGACCTTTAACTCCTGAAGTTCAATAAGAGCCATTCGATATGGAGTTTTAGAAATGGTCTTTGTACCAGGTTCAAGGTCAATAAAGAATTCAACTTCACGTTCTAGGGGTAAACCTGGAAGTTCTTAAGGAAATACGTCACGAAATTCACTAACAATCGAAATATTATTCAAATCTGACGTGTTTTTGTTCAAGTCCGTGACATGGGCTAAGAAAGCTTGACATCCGTTTTTCAATAAACGAATAGCTTTATGGCTTGATATGACAGTGATTGACTTTAGTGGTTTGGTAGCTTGAATTCGCATAACAGGTTGGTTAGGATTATGAAAACTAACTACCTTACGAAAACAATCAATTTTGGCATGATGAATAGTTACCCAATCAATCCCTAAAATCACATCAAATGAAAGTATTTTCAAAGAAATAAAATCGACAGGTAATGTGATGGTACCAACTTGGATCAAATAGGATTTATAAACAGTGGGTGTAATGAAAGTTTCTCCTAATGGAGTCTCTATAGATAAGTCAAAGTCTAATTTCTCCGGAGTCAAGTTCAAACGTTAAGCACAAGCAGGAGAGATAAAAGAATGGATAGAACCGATATCTAACAAAGTATAAATTTTATAAGAGTTTATGATTAGCTTACCCGTGATCACCTCGTTCGGGTTTCTCGCATTTTGACCAGTCACGACAAATGCTCTTCCAAGAACCACTGATTTTAACTTATCCGGAACAGCTTTTGGAGTCACCATCCTCGCTGGACTTGATTTTGCTACAGAACAATCTCGAGCTATATGACCTTCTTTTCCACAGTTATAACATACCTTGATCTGTTGTTGGCAGTTTGGGCTGATATGTCCCTCTTTCCCGCATTTGTAACATACGACCGGTGGTCGTTCTCCTCACCTAGAAACAGTTGATGTTGGTGCTGACGTCTTCACATTGCCATTGGTGTACCTTCTCTTCTTAAAATCTCCTCCCGACTCGCTTCGTCTATTATCATGGCCACGATTACCACCAGAGTGGTTACTGTTTTTGTCCGAATATTTTCTTCCCCGCTGGTTTTTATTGCTCCGATGACTGCTACCACCGGTATGACCCTGGTTGTGGTCCCTCGGCTGAACATACTCATTATCTCGCTCTAATAATTGAGCCCTGTATACAACATCTGAATATAAAGAAAATTTATGAGAGATAAGATATTGCCGAATCTCAGGTTTTAGACCTCTCAGAAACATTCGTGTCATTCGTTCCTCATTCTCTACCAAATGAGGTGCAAACCTGAATAACTCTGCGAACTTCGCCTCGTACTGAGACACAGTCATGTTGTTTTGTTCTAGTCTGATAAACTCTATCTCTTTCATATGATGAATACTTTCAGGAAAGTACTTATCATTGGATAGTTTCTGAAACGTTTCCCAAGACATGTTGAGTGCTGCAGGCTGGGTACGCTTCACAGATTCCCACCAGTAATCTGTCTCACCACGAAACATAAATGTGGTGAATGTAACCTTCTGTTCCTCCGTGCATCCCAAGACATTAAATATCTTGGCAATTTGTTTAACCCACGTCTCCGCCTTGATCGGATCTGGCTTTCCCGTAAATTCTGGTGGTCCCAACTCTTTGAACTGCTTGGCCGTGACAAGCCGTGCGTTGCTATCATTTCCACCCGTATTTTGTACACGAGTCTCCCTCTTCTGATTTTTCATGAACTGCAAAAAGCTTCTAAACATCTCATCATTCATCGTTTGTTCGGTAGTGTTGTTTACAGGAGGAATATTGCCTTCCTGTTTCACGTTCTCTTGGTTTGTGATTAAAGGTTGTTCCACGGTCTTATACACTCCATTGTTAACGTTCTCAGCCGTCATTCTTAAAAACTGCCATAAAACAAGGGTTAATTAAACAAATTAACATGTCACATAATATCCCTATATTATAACGGTTTAACAAATAAGCTTAGATATGACACACTAGCGAATGATTTACTCGTCTCTCCCCTCCTAGTTCTATTCCCCGATCTCCACCAGAGACCATATCCCTAAGCTCTGATACCAACTGTGACGCCCCCAAAATAGGTATACATCACCCATTCTGAGTCGCCAAATACATGGTACAAAAATAAATACAACTTCATTACCACAATTGACGTGCAAAATACGACAACACATAAACTGTGAGTTTAAATACAAATATTGTCTTCTAGACAATATCCACACTCAAATAAGTCTTTATTATAATTATTAAAATACTATTTTACAAAATAGTGAGGACTGCTAACACAACTGACTGGAAACATCACTCCATACCCCGACTAGTTCCTGCTATATTCTCGCCTCTTGAAAAAAATAGAACAAAAAGGAAAAAGGTGAGCTCAACTAGCCCAGTAAAGAATATTATGACTAAGATAATATACAACAAATTATCATTAGTCTTCAACAGAGAAAAATTTGATAAAATATAATAGACAACAAGTTTTAGATCAACAACTGCAGCGGAAACAACAATCCATTAGAAGAGTCTAGTAGAGAATGAATTTTACTATCTTCTAAGATTTAAAAGTTCATCATCAATATTTTATCCCTGTAACAACAATCAATACACATCTTGAATTAAATATTCATCTTTGCACTACAGGTCAAAAATATTCATTTGTATCACCAGTTGGTTATGTTTATCAAAACACCTATTCATCTTTGCACTATGGGCCAAAGATATTCATCAGTTAATCATTCATCTTTGCACTACAAGCCAAAGATATTCAGTAATATCATCATTTAGGACTAAGAATGATGAAAAATATTTTAATGAAACGAATCTAGTGAGATAAAAGAACAAAGATTAGGGACTCGTACTTTAGATAATCCAAGTTCAAAAACGTTCCATAATAAACTATAGTGGAGTAAAATGAAAGAATGAAGATCAAAACATGGATACAATCAAAGATAGTAAAAATAATAGACATCTTGGACAAAGAAGAGAAAATTTCATTTTTCGGTGAATAGTGCCGTATTCGTGAATAGTGTCGTATACGTGAATAGTAATCCCGACACAAAAAGGTAGAAATTCCACAATAAAATTCATATCAATATTTCGGCATAATGATATCGAACGAAATAATATCATTTACGAAGAAAATAACATCCCTTACCTCAAATAACTATATTTCGGATCGGAATATCGGATGTAAAATCGAAGAAAACTTGCACTGAATAGCTCTCAAAGTATCTAAATACTCCCAAAATATGCTCGATAATATAGAGAGAGAAAAAAAATTTGTTTCTGGTGTGATTTTCAATTCTAACCTAAACACCTATTTATAGAAAAATACTAGAACGTCATAGGAGACTAAATAATAAAATAATATTATTATTTTTCTTATCTTCTACGCAACCATTGAACACAATTTAGCCCAGAAAGATTAATTCAGCACATGTTTTCTACACCAACCAAAAATGGGTCCTACCCATAATTTTAATAAAAATATTTAATTTTCGAAACTTCAATAATTCATATAAAGTAGCCCGTTTATCAAAAAAATACGAATTTTATGTCCATTTCATAGGAAATTAAATTCTCTACAACTTTGTAGCTTTAAGTTTTTCTAAATTCCAAACAAAAAATGCCCGAAATTCACATACGGACGATTTTTAATATCTCCATTCTGACAAAATACTGATAAAACACCTCAATATTAATTCCTTCATTTATATCCACATAAAATAAATATATCCATCATTTATATCCACATAAAATAATTATTTTCTTATCATATAAATTAATAATTAATTATTCACAAATAATATTACAGAATCATAATTATGACAACCAGGTCGTTCCCAGGAAAGAGGGGGTTTTTCGATAAGGATTTTTCCTTACTGGCGCGCAATTAGGTAACCAAACCTCTCCTTAGACAGAACTTACTTAGACATTGTCAATAATGCTATCTAATAATATTATTCAAATAATATGAATTATTGATCTGATAATGGAAAATACTGTGCAGTGACAATTATTTAAACAATAATAATATAAAATATCAACGTAGCAATTATTGAATTAATAAAATAAAATATTGAACAGTAATTACTGTAACAATTATTGAATAGTGCCTTCTTACGTAAAGATTAATAATTCAATAATACTGTGCAATACCGTGTACTACTGTGCAACCACGCGTATTACTGTATTTTAATCACCGGGTATTCTAACAGTGTTAACGGTAACAACTACGCCGTTATTTATAAAAACTCAAACTTGTCGTTTTCTTCATCCGACCGTTTTCCGTTATGGGGCCCACAAATGACTGCGCCATCGTACGAATATTTCCTGACAGCAAGAATATTCCACGACCAAACAAATATTCCCCGACAACAATGAATATTTTATAACCACTTGCTTATTTTGTAAAATTTACACATTTCACCCATAACCAAAGCATTATATCAAATTAACACCTTATTATTCAAAATAATAATTAGAAGAAATTCGATTTTATTTATGAATAAGTTGGGATCTTACAATAAAGTATTACTAATTATCATATTTGTTGGTTTCAAAATTTGAACGAAATTATATCAATTTTGACTTTTTTAATTTGGTAGATTAATTTTAAAAAATTAAAATATATTTCTAATTTTTAAACGAAGATATTAATTTATACTTGTATATTTACACAAGCCATGAATAATAAAACTACAAAAGAAAAAAGTTGGCATCTTTGATAAGTTATGACAAAAAAAATAGTAATAATAATAAAAATATTTGTTTAATTAGCTTTCATTTCATATCAATACAAGTATATAACAAGTTAAAAGGATATCTTATTCAAATTAATTTGGTTTGTCGTCATTTTAAGAGTAATTTAAACATTAACTTATAATTCTTAAATACAAATTACATAATTATAATAATACATGTTCAAATGCAATAAATATAATTATAATTTGATATATATATATATATATATATATATATATGCATAAATCTCACAATAAGGTAAAAAAAAGACATAAAAAACATTAATGTAATATATATAATAGGAATTTAGACATCAACTTATAATTCTCAAATACAAATTACATAATTATAGTAATACATATTTAAATTCGATGAATATTATTATAATTTGATATATATACATGCATGCATGAATCTTACAATAAAATAAAAGAAAAGTCATAAAAAAATTAATATCATATATATATATATATATATATATATATAATTTAAAAGAAAAACTTACAATTGAATTATTTTGATAAACAAAAACTATATAATAAAAATAGTCTTGGCCTCGCACGGGTTCCAATATCTTATTCAAATTAATTTGGTTTGTCGTTTTAAGAGTAATTTAAACATTAATTTATAATTCTTAAATACAAATTACATAATTATAATAATACATGTTCAAATTCAATAAATATAATTATAATTATAATTATATATATATATATATATATATATATATATATATATATATATATATATGCATAAATCTCGCAATAAAGTTAAAAAAAATGTCATAAAAAACATTAATGTCATATATATATATAATAGGAATTTAGACATCAACTGTAAAACCCCAACTTTTTATAAATGAAATTGAATTTTCTCTATTTATTATTTTAAAATAGTAAGGGTTGATTTGATTAATGTGGTAAGTTATGGGTAAAATGCGTAAATATCCTAAATAAGCAAGTGATTATAAAATATTCTTGTTGTCGGGGAATATTCTTACTGTCGGGGAATATTCGTACCACGGCGTAGCCTTGTGTGGGCCCCATAACGGAAAGCGATTGGATGAAGAAAATGACAAGTATGAGTTTTTTAAATAACGGCGTAATTGTTACCGTTAACACTGTTGAAATACCCGGTGATTAAAACACAGTAATACGCGGTGTTACACAGCAGCATACGGTATTGCGTCAATTATTGATTCTTACGTAAGAATGCACTACTCAATAATTGTTACAGTAATTACTGTTCAATATTTTATTTTATTGATTTAATAATTGCTACGTTGATATTTTATATTATTGTTATTTCAATAATTGTCACTGCACAGTATTTCTATTATCAGATCAATAATTCATATTATTTAAATAATATTATTAGATAGCATTATTGGCAATGTCTAAAAAGTTCTGTCTAAGGAGAGGTTTGGTCACCTAATTGCGCGCCAGTAAGGAGAAATTCTTATTGAAAAGCCCCTTCTTTCCTGGGAAAGGCCTGGTTGTCAGTATTGTGATTCTGTAATATTATTTGTGAATAATTAATTATTAATTTATATGATAAGGAAAATATTTATTTTATGTGGATATAAATGGAGGAATTTTTAGAAAAGTGACAATTGTTAAAAATTGATATTTTATCTTTTCTGATAAAATAATTCATTTAAATATATTATTATATTTTAATAATATAATAATGATAATATTTTTACGATGAATGTGTGATATATGAATAAATGAGGAGGAATAGTATTTTTGTTGTAATAAATGATAAACTTAAACTTACAAATTTGTAGAGAATTAAATTTCCTATGAAATAGACATAAGATTTGAATTTTTCTAATAAAAGGGCTATTTATTATGAATTATTGAAGTTCCAGAATAATTAATTTTTGAAGTTTTAAATATTTTTTAAAAGAAAAACGTTTTTTTGCAATTGGGTGGGCCCCACATGTGTTGTAAACATGCTGAATTCAGATTTCAAGAGGTGGGCGTGAAATTTTTTAATAAATATTATTATTTTATTAAATTTTCTACTTTGGTGTTCTAAGTATTTTTCTAGAAATAGGGTGCTTAGGTTAAAATTAAAAATCACACCAGAAACTGAAGTTTTCTTGTGAGTATTTTAAGACTTTGAGTGTTGCTATACGGTGCAAGTTCCTTCAGTACTATATCCAGTATTTCAGTCAGAAGTACTGTCTTTTTGAGGTAAGGGATATTTTTTTTTAAATGATATTATTTCTTTCAATATCATTATTGTGACGCCCCCAAAATAGGTATACATCACCCATTCTGAGTCGCCAAATACATGGTATAGAAACAAATATAACTTTATTAAAACACTTGTCGCGCAAAATACGACAACACAATACTGTGAGTTTAAATATAAATATTGTCTTCTAGACAATATCCACACTCAAATAAGTCCTCATTACAATTATTGAAATAATATTTAATAAAATAGTGAGGACTGCTAACACCACTGACTAGAAACATCACTCCACACCCCGACTAGTTCCCGCTATATTCTCGCCTCCTAAGAAAAATAGAATAAAAAGGAAAAGGGTTAGCTCAACTAGCCCAATAAAGAATATTATGACTAAGATAATATACAACAACTTATCATTAGTCTTCAACAGGGAAAAATATGATAAAATATAATATACAACAAGTTTTAGATCAACAATTGCAGCGGAAACAGCAAACCATTAGAAGAGTCAAGTAGAGAATGAATTCTACTATCTTCTAAGATTTAAAAGTCCATCATCAATATTTTATCCATGTAACAACAATCAATAACCATCTTTAATCAAATATTCATCTTTGCACTTCAGGCCAAAGATATTCATTTGTATCATCAGTCGGTCATGTTCATCTCAACACCTGTTCATCTTTGCACTACGGGCCAAAGATATTCATCAGTTAATCATTCATCTTTACACTACAGGCCAAAGATATTCATCAAGTATCACCATTAAGGACTGAGCATGATGAAAAACATTTTAGAGAATGCATCCAGTGAGACAGAAGGACAAATATTAGGGATTCGTATTACAGTTTATCCAATATCAATAATACTTCATAATAACCAATTGTGAAGCAGAATTCAAAAATAAAGATCAAAATATGGATACAATCAAAGAAAGTAACCATAATAGACATCTTGGACAAAAAGAAAAAATTTTATTTTTCGGTGAATAGTGTCGTATTCGTGAATAGTGCTGTATACGTGAATAGTAACTCTGACACAAAAAGTTCTAAATTTGATAAAAAGTTCAAACCAATATTTTGGCATAATGATATTGAAAGAAATAATATCATTTAAGAAGAAAATAACATCTCTTACCTCAAGATAACAGTACTTCTGTTCGAAATATCGGTATAAGACTGAAGGAAACTTGCACTGATAAATAAAAACTCACAAAGTATCTAAATACTCACAAAATACGCTCGATAATATAGAGAGAGAAAGAGAGAAAACATTTGAATTCTGGTGTGATTTTCAATTCTAACTTAGCCCACTATTTATAGAAAAATGTTAGCACGCCGAAACAGACTTGACTTGCAACCTGATGGCTTTACCTGCTACTATTCCCACCCACCACATTTGATTAAAATTCTAACACATTTCTCACCAACCAAAAGTGGGACCCACTCAATTCTAGAATTTTTTACCAAAATCATTTATAAACCTAATTTCCGAATCATTCACCTCTTAAAATTCATAACAAATTATACGTTCATTTTTAACGGTTCAAAATTTGTAGATATATACTCAACTTATATATGTATAACATATCCAAAAATCACAACGATCCAACGGTCAGATTAAAAATTATAACTCACGCAATATATCTCAAGAACATTGATTTAATTTTTAATACCTCCATTCAGGCAAAAACACCTCAACATTAATTCCTTCATATAAAATAAATATATCCATCAATTATATCCACATAAAATAAATATTTTCTTATCATATAAATTAATAATTAATTATTCACAAATAATATTACAGAATCACAATTATGACAACCAGGCCGTTCCCAAGAAAGAGGGGGCTTTCCAATAAGGATTTTTCCTTACTAGCGCGCAATTAGATGACCAAACCTCTCCTTAAACAGAACTTTCTAGACATTGCCAATAATACTATCTAATAATATTATTCAAATAATATGAATTATTGATCTGATAATAAAAAATATTGTGCAACAACAATTATTGAAACAACAATAATATAAAATATCAACCCAGCAATTATTGAATCAATAAAATAAAATATTGAACAATAACTATTGTAATAATTATTGGGTAGTACCTTCTTACGTAAGAATCAATAATTGGTGCAATACCGTGTGCTACTGTATTTTAACCACTGGGTATTCCAACAGTATTAACGGTAACAACTACGCCGTTATTTATAAGCAACTTATACTTGTCATTTTTTTCATCCAATTGCTTTCCATTATAGGGCTCACACAAGGCTGCGTCGTCGTACGAATATTTCCCGACATAAAGAATATTCCACGACTGTGACACCCCTAAAATAGGTATACATCACCCATTCTGAGTCGCCAAATACATGGTACAGAAATAAATACAACTTTATTAAAACACTTGTCGCGCAAAATACGACAACACAATACTGTGAGTTTAAATACAAATATTATCTTCTAGACAATATCCACACTCAAATAAGTCCTCATTACAATTATTGAAACACTATTTAATAAAATAGTGAGAACTGCTAACACCACTGACTAGAAACATCACTCCACACCCCGGCTAGTTCCCGCTATATTCTCGCCTCCTGAGAAAAATGGAACAAAAAGGAAAAGGGTGAGCTCAACTAGCCAAGTAAAGAATACTATAACTAAGATAATATACAACAACTTATCATTAGTCTTCAACAGGGAAAAATGTGATAAAATATAATATACAACAAGTTTTAGATCAACAACTGCAGCGGAAACAGCAAACCATTAGAAGAGTCAAGTAGAGAATGAATTCTACTATCTTCTAAGATTTAAAAGTCCATCATCAATATTTTATCCCTATAACAACAATCAATAACCATCTTTAATTAAATATTCATCTTTGCACTACAGGCCAAAGATATTCATTTGTATCACCAATCAGTCATGTCCATCTCAACACCTATTCATCTTTGCACTACGGGCCAAAGATATTCATCCGTTAATCATTCATCTTTGCACTACAGACCAAAGATATTCATCAAGTATCACCATTAAGGACTGAGGATGATGAAAAATATTTTAGAGAACAAATCCAGTGAGACAGAAGGACAAATATTAGGGATTCGTATTACAGTTTATCCAAGATCAATAATACTTCATAATAACCAATTGTGAAGCAGAATTCAAAAATAAAGATCAAAACATGGATACAATCAAAGATAGTAACCATAATAGACATATTGGACAAAAAGAAAAAATTTTATTTTTCGGTGAATAGTGTCGTATTCGTGAATAGTGTCGTATACGTGAATAGTGTCGTATACGTGAATAGTAACTCCGACACAAAAAGTTCTAAATTTGATAAAAAGTTCAAACCAATATTTCGGCATAATGATATTGAAAGAAATAATACCATTTAAGAAGAAAATAGCATCCCTTACCTCAAGATAACAGTACTTCTGTTCGAAATATCGGTATAAAGCTGAAGGAAACTTGCACTGATAAATAAAAACTCACAAAGTATCTAAATACTCACAAAATACGCTCGATAATATAAAGAGAGAAAGACAGAAAATATATGAATTCTGGTGTGATTTTCAATTCTAACTTAGCCGTCTATTTATAGAAAAATGTTAGCACGCCGAAACAGACTTGACCTACAACCTGATGGCATTACCTGCTACTATTCCCACCCATCACATTTGAATAAATATTCCAGCATATTTCTCACCAACCAAAAGTGGGTCCCACTCAATTCTAGAATTTTCTACCAAAATTATTTATAAACCTAATTTCTGAATCATTCACCTCTTAAAATTCATAACAAATTATACGTTCATTTTTAACGGTTTAAAATTTGTGGACATATACTCAACTTATATATGTATAACATATCCAAAAATTACAACGATCCAACGGTCAGATTAAAAATTATAACTCACGCAATATATCTTAAGAACAGTGATTTAATTTTTAATACCTCCATTCCGGCAAAAACACCTCAACATTAATTCCTTCACATAAAATAAATATATCCATCAATTATATCCATATAAAATAAATATTTTCTTATCATATAAATCAATAATTAATTATTCACAAATAATATTACAGAATCATAATTATGACAACCATGCCGTTCCTAGGAAAGAGGGGGCTTTCCAATAAGGATTTCTCCTTACTAGAGCGCAATTAGATGACCAAACCTCTCCTTAGACAGAACTTTCTAGATATTGCCAATAATTCTATCTAATAATATTATTCAAATAATATGAATTATTGATCTGATAATGGAAAATACTGTGCAGCAATAATTATTGAAATAACAATAATATAAAATATCAACGCAGCAATTATTGAATCAATAAAATAAAATATTAAACAGTAACTACTGTAACAATTATTGAGTAGTGCCTTCTTACATAAGAATTAATAATTGGTGCAATACCGTGTGCTACTGTATTTTAACCACCGGGTATTCCAACAGTATTAACGGTAACAACTACGTCGTTATTTATAAACAACTTATACTTGTCGTTTTCTTCATCCAATTATTTTCCATTATGGGGCCCACACAAGGCTGCGCCGGCGTACGAATATTTTTCGACAGAAAGAATATTCCACGACCAAACGAATATTTTCCGACAACAAATGAATATTTTATAGCCACTTGCTTATTTTGTAAAATTTGCACATTTCACCCATAACCAAAGTATTATATCAAATTAACACCTTATTATTCACAATAATATTTAGAGAAAATTTGATTTTATTCATTAATAAGTTGGGGTCTTACAATTATGCCGAAATATTGGTAAGATTTTTCTTGTAAAATTCTTGTCTTTTTGTGTCGGAGTTACTATTCACGTATATGGCACTATTCACCGAAAAACGAAATTTTTTCTTCTTTGTCCCAGATGTTTATTTTTGTTACTATCTTTGATTGTATTCATGTTTTGATCTTTATTCTTGAATTTTACTCCACTATGGTATGTTATGGGGTATTTTTGAACATGGATAAACCGAAGTACGAATCCTTAATATTTGTTCTTTTGTCTCACTGGATTCGTTTTTTTAAAAATATTTTTCATCATCCTCAGTCCTAAATGATAATATTATTTAATATCTTTGGTCTGTAGTGCAAAGATAAATGATTAACTGATGAATATCTTTGGCCGTAGTGCAAAGATGAACAAGTGTTTAGATGAACATGACCAACTAGTGATACAAATAAATATCTTTGGCCTGTAATGCAAAGATGAATATTTGATTCAAGATGTATATTGATTGATTTTACAGGGATAAAATATTGATGATGGACTTTTAAATCTTAGAAGATAGTAGAATTCATTCTCTACTTAACTCTTCTAATGGATTGTTGTTTCCGCTGCAGTTGTTGATCTAAAATTTATTGTCTATTATATTCTATTAGATTTTTCCCTGTTGAGGACTAAAGATAATTTGTTTTATATTATCTTAGTCATAATATTCTTTACTGGGCTAGTTGAGCTCACCCTTTTTTCTTTTTGTTCCATTTTTCTTCTTAGAAAATGAGAATATAGCGGGAAGTAGTCGGGGTGTGGAGTGATGTTCCAAGACAGTTGTTATTATAGTCCTCACTATTTTGTAAAATAGTGTATCAATAATTGTAATGAGGACTTATTTGAGTGTGGATATTGTCTAGAAGATAATATTTGTATTTTAACTCACAGTTTATGTGTTGTCGTATTTTGCACGACAATTGTATTAATAAAGTTGTAGTTGTTTCTGTACCATATTTTTGGCGACTCAGAATGGGTGTTGTATACCTATTTTGGGGGCATCACAGTTGGTATCAGAGCCATAAGTAAAGAGCCCCGAGCCTCTATCTGGTGACTTCTTATTGATGGGGGATGCACCGAAGTCAAACTCTCCATAGGGGACGCCGTTCTGCGGTGGCAAACTGATAGGTATCACTGTGAGATGCTGTCCATGGTTGGGACATGAGTCACAGTTGGTATCAGAGCTTAGGGATATGATCTCTGGCGAAGATCGGGGAATAGAACTAGGAGGGGAGAGACAAGTATATCCTTCGCTAGTGTGTCCTACCGAAGCTTATTTGTTGATTGATCAAAATATAGGAATATTATGTGATATATTAATTTCTTTAATTAACCCTTGTTTTATGACAGTATTTGAGAATGGCAACTGAGAATGTTAACAATGGAGTAAGTGAGACTGTGGAGACACCTTTAATCACCAATCAGGAGAACGTGCAACGGGACAACAATGTTCCTCCTATAAACAACACCACTGATCAGACGATGAACGATGAGATGTTTAGAAGCTTTTTGCAGTTCATGCAAAATCAGACGATGGAGACTCGTGTACAAAATACGGGTGAAAATGATAACAACGCGCGGTTTATCACAGCCAAACAGTTCAAAGAGTTGGGACCACCAAAATTCTGGGGAAAGCCGGACCCGATTAAGGCGGAAACATGGGTCAAGCAAATTACCAAGATATTCGATGTCTTGGGATGCACGGAGGAACAGAAGGTTCCATTCGCCACCTTTATGTTCCGTGGTTAGGCAAATTATTGGTGGGAATCTGTGAATCATACCCAGCCAACCGTACTCAGCATGTCTTAGGAAACATATCAGAAACTGTTCAATGACAAGAATTTTTCTGAAAGTATTCGTCATATGAAGGAGGTGGAGTTTATTAGACTGGAACAAAATAACATGACGGTGTCCCAGTATGAGGCAAAGTTCGCGGAGTTATCCAGGTTTGCACCTTATTTGGTAGAAAATAAGGAACGTATGATACGGATGTTTCTGAGAGGTCTGAAACCCGACATACGTCAATATCTCATTTTTCATAAATTTTCTCTATATTCAGATGTTGTCAACAGGGCTCAATTATTAGAGCAAGATAATGAGTATGTTCAACCGAGGGACCACAACCAGGGTCATGCCGGTGACAGCAGTCATCGAAGCAACGATAACCAACGGAGAGGAAAAAATACAGACAAAAGCGGTAACCACTCTGGTGGTAATCGTGGTCATGATAATATGAGAGGCGAGTCAAGTAGAAATTTTAAAAAGAGGAGATTCAACAATGACAATGTGAAGACGTTAGCACCAGTATCAACTGTTTCGAAGGGAAGAGAACGACCACCGGTCGTATGCTATAAATGTGGAAAAGAGGGACACATCAGCCCAAACTGTCCACAACAGTTCAAGGTATGTTATAATTATAGAAAGGAAGGACATATCACTCAAGATTGTACTGTAGCAAAACCAAGTCCAGCGGGGATGGTGACTCAAAAGGTTGTCCCAAACAAGACAAAGTCAGCTGTTCCTGGAAGAGCGTTTGTCGTGACTGGCCAAAATGCGAGGAACCCGAAGGAGGTGATCACGGGTAAGGTAATCATAAATTCTTGTGAAGTTTATACCTTACTAGATACCAGTTCTACCCATTCATTTATCTCTCCTGCTTGTGCTCAACGTTTAAACTTGACTCTGGAGAAATTAGACTTTGATTTATCTGTGGAGACTCCGTTAAGAGAAACTTTCATTACATCCACTGTTTATAAATCTTGCTTGATCCAAGTTGGCACCATCACATTACCTGTGGATCTTATCTCTTTAAAGATACTTGCTTTTGATGTGATTTTAGGGATTGATTGGTTAACTACTCATCATGACAAAATTGATTGTTTTCGTAAAGTTGTTAGTTTTCATATTCCTAACCAACCTGTTATGCGAATTCAAGCAACCAAACCATTAAAGTCAATTAGTGTCATATCAAGCCATAAGGTCATTCATTTATTAAAAAACGGATGTCAAGCTTTCTTACCCATGTCATGGACTTGAACAAAAACACGTCAGATTTGAATAATATTTCTGTTGTTAGTGAATTTCCTGACGTATTTCCTGAAGAACTTCCCGGTCTACCCCCAGAATGTGAAGTTGAATTTTTTATTGATCTTGAACCTGGTACAAAGCTCATTTATAAAACCCCATATCGAATGGCTCCTATTGAACTTCAGGAGTTAAAAGTCCAACTACAGGAGTTGTTGGACATCGGTTTCATTCGTCCTAGTACATCTCCTTGGGGTGCTCCTGTTTTATTCGTAAAGAAGAAAGACGGGAGCATGCGACTTTGTATTGACTATCGAGAATTGAACCATGTCACCATCAAGAATAGGTATCCGCTACCCCTCATTGATGAACTGTTTGACCAATTACAAGGAGCAAATTTTTTTTCAAAGATTAATCTTCGTTCTGGATATCATCAGCTGAAGATTAAAACTGAGAATATTCCGAAGACTGCCTTTAGAACTCGGTACGGGCATTATGAATTCCTAGTCATGTCTTTTGGATTGATCAATGCTCCTGCAACTTTCATGGATATGATGAACCGAGTATTCAAGAAATATTTAGATCAGTTCGTTGTTATCTTTATTGATGACATCCTTATGTATTCCAAAAGCTGTGAAGATCATGAGCACCATTTGAAGCTGGTACTTCAAAGGCTTCGTGAAAACAAGCTATATGCCAAGTTGAAGAAATGCGAGTTCTGGCTTGAGGAAGTAGCATTCCTTGGGCACGTGGTGTCAAAGCATGGAGTATTTGTTGACCCGACGAAGATTGAAGCAATACAAAGTTGGGAGCAACCGAAGTCGATGACCGAAGTATGTAGCTTTCTGGGTTTAACTGGTTATTATTGAAGATTCGTGGAAGGATTTTCTCGAATTGCTACTCCGTTACCTCAACTGACTCGGAAAGATACAAAATTCGTATGGAGCGAGGAATGTGAGAAGAGTTTCCAAGAGCTTAAGAGGAGACTCATTTCGGCACCTGTTCTGACAATACCATCTGGTTCGGATGGATTTGTTATCTACAGCGATGCTTCGGGCAAAGGGTTAGGATGTGTTCTCATGCAACATGGAAAGGTCATAGCCTATGCCTCGCGACAACTCAAAGAATATGAGAGGAATTACCCTACTCATGATCTAGAGTTGGCAGCTGTTGTTTTCGCGTTTAAAATCTGGAGGCACTATTTATATGGGGAGAAAGTGGAGATATATTCGGATCATAAAAGCCTCAAATATTTCTTTACCCAAAAAGAACTCAATATGCGGCAACGACATTGGCTCGAGCTGTTGAAAGATTACGACTATACCATTCAATACCATCCTGGAAAAATGAACGTGGTAGCTGACGCATTGAGTAGAAGATCATATGCGGGAACGAGTGCGATGTTGTCAACACAAAGGCCAATTTTGTGTGATTTACAAAAGATGAAGATAGAATTCAATACTCTGGGGACCCATGCGATGATGTTAAGTATACGCATAGAACCAACTTTAATCGATAAAGTTAAAGTTGCTCAAGCCACAGACCCGGAGCTGATGCGTATGAAGAAGAAAGTGTAAGAAGGTGCTATTCCGAAAGCAAGAATCGATGAAGAAGGAATACTTCGAGTCCACTCCAGACTTTGTGTTCCTAATGACTCTGATTTG